>JBAHVR010000336.1:0-417500 GCA_036898135.1 Oncomelania hupensis
TTATGACCAAGAATGTGAATTTCAAAAAAAGGAATATTACTATTTGGTTGCAGGAGCAGCAATATCAGAATTTAGGGACAAGGCTTTTTTCAGAACCAGCTTCTATAATGGCAGTGGCTATCTTCTTTTCCCTCTCTGAACATTCAAAGCCAATGGCACATTTTTTTGTGGTTCGTTAGCACTAACTGCAGTTGAACAGAAGTGTGTAGTGAAAAATAATTAGTCACTGGACCAAAATATGCATTAGAATAGGGGATGAGAGGAATGGGGGAGGGAGGAGGAGGGGGTCAGAGGGAGGGTTATACAATAAATTAGATCTCAAATACAAAAGTTTCACTGGCTTCAATTAGCTAATGAGAAGAAATAAAATGCTGAAAAAATTCTAAACAAACCAACAAACCAAACAGCATAAGAAATATGAAATTTTTAGCTGGAAAGTCTAAAAACAAACACAAAAAAAGGATACATTTACATTTTCCATCAACAAACAGAACTTACTGCTCTGAACATTCTATAGTACAACTGACTACGGTCGTTCGATGAGACCAATAATTCAATCAACCAAACTTTCATTCAAAGCCAATCATCTCAATCTTGATGTTCAAAGATGGCTTGAATTCCATTTGATAAAATGTATCATACTGTACTGGCATGAACTACATTGCACTGTGTCGCATTGCATTGTATTGTATTGTACTGAAGATAAGACACAGCGCTGAAGGCCAAGGGAGATAAAACGCAGCGAATTAAAAGGTTCTCTCTACTTGGATTTTGCAAAAACCTTCTTCAGGAGATACAAACCTATTCGCATTGTATTGCACGGTATTGTACCGTCTTGTGTCGCAATTACCTTGCCCTTCAGCGTCCAGTTCCAGGCCAGTATGGTCCAGCCTGCCAGTGCTGTTGAAGCTTGGCGCAGACCCTTGCGAAGAGCTGAAGGATTGGCTGCCGTAACCACTTTCCATGGAGCTGGAGCCTTCCTGGAAGACTGGGCGACTGGTGACGGGGAGGGGCAGAGGCAGGTTGTTCGTATCACTGCCCCTGACTAGGGGGCAGTCGGGACGAAGGCGCGCGTGCACCAGGCTCGGTTTTTCCGACAGCTGCCAGCCCTATAAAGAACAAACAAAACAAAACAAACAAAACTTCATTCAGCTGAAGCTAAAATATTCAAATACTGCAAAATATCAAATGTGAAATAGCCAACTATCGGCTCCAGCAGTGTACTAATTACTTAAGAACACAATGTGGCAGCTGTACTTGCCTCTTTTTGATAATCTGTAATAATATTTTTGTACACTTTTTCTTATCTTGTGTACATGTACTCATGTATATTTTTGTTTAGGCTTTGCTTGCGGATGCTCATGTACATGTAATATAAAACCCTGTGCATCTTCTCTCTCATTTCCTCTCTCTTTTATTTTTCTTCTTCTTTATAAATATTTATTTTAGTATTCTTCTAAAGTATATCTCTTGTATGTCTATCTATATAAAAAAAAAAAACCTTATATTTGCTTGTATGATAACATAAGTATGAATATCTATGAAAAACTGTGGTTGTTATGCATGTATTTGGTGAATAAAAATTTCTGTTAAAAAAAAAATTTAATTAAGAACAAAATCAAGAACTAAAATTGAAACGAACCCTATTATTAGATCTTTCAGTGCAGCTGTGAGGCCGCTACTAAGGTTATAAAGGCAGTCAGACCAAAAGTGGCGCTGACTCCAAGCGAGAAAGTCAGAGGCTCTTGAGGGCTTACACCTATACATAGTCTATGCTTGATAGATCTCTCTTCTGTGTTCTAGTAGTTATCTCCAAACTTACGAGTTACAAATGTGTGTGTAACAAGTGAGCATTGAACCTGCTTAGTGATTTAGGGAAAGCATACATTATTATGGTTATTATTATTAAATAATATCCGTTTTTGTTATTATTGTAAATATTACTATTGTTCTTCCTCTTCTTCTTCTTATTATTATTATCCATTATATAAATCAATTATAATCATTATTATAAATTATTATAAATATTATTATTATCCATATTATTAATATTATTATTATTATTATTATTATTATTATTATTACTGTATTATTATTATTATTATTATTATTATTATTATTATTATTATTATTATTATTATTCAGAGGTGCCAACCCCCTAATCTTCTTGTCAGTATTTCCGGACCCGTTTGTCAGTGTTTTTTAACACTTGTCAGTATTTTTTTTTTCTCGCAAAACCTACCCTATGACACTATAAAGTAACGACAGGCTTCCTTCTGAAACAGAAGGCTATTTTCAATCCTCTAAAATCACGATAAAAATCAGCTTGTTGAACACCACACTTGCTTTACTCTAAAATCACCATGAAAATCAGCTTGTTGAACACAGCGACGTTCAGTGAGTGCAGGAGTACTATTATGAGACCAGAAACCGGTACAGAAGCACCGCTGGCAAAGATAAACGATCCGCAACTTTTCCTCCGTATTTTTATAAAAGCTACCGTATTTTCGTATTTAAATCACATCGCCGGAATTAAATACGGTCAATCCGTACTGGTTGGCACCTCTGATTATTATTAGTTACAAGCTGTAAAGCTCTGGAATTATTGTTTCTGGCTTTGACTGTCCATCCAGCGTCCGCATCCACTGTCCATGGCGGCAGGGATAGCTCAGTCGTCAGAGCGCTCGACTAGTGTACACGCGTCTCGGGCGACGTGGGTTTGAATCCTGACTTCAACAAACTATTTTGTGGATAGTAGTGGCCATCGCTTTGAGAAGCTCTCTGAGCTTTTAAGTGCGTTATATAAGAGTAATCTTTCTTTCTTTCTTTCTTTCCGTGCGGAGGGGATATTTGTGCACTTTTCTCCTAATCCAATGGACAAATTTCTCTGAAACTTCGTATTGAGTTACAAAATAGTGAACCCAACCAGATGCTATAATTTCTTGTGTTTTTTTTTTCTAATCCTATCTTCTCCCAAACTACTGGATGGACTTCCAGTTCAAGAGCTGCTCTAGGCACTGGTCGAATCTAACTCAAGTTGTCCGAGGCGCCAGCTTGCATTCCTAGGCACATAGTCTAACGACTCAATCGTCATATTTATGTAATTGGAACTCACACGCCTAGTTTGTATTATTATTGTAATTATTCATATTAGTATTGTTATTATTGTAATTATTCATATTATTATTATTGTAATTATACATATTATTATTGTTTATATTGTAATTATTCATATTATTATTGTTATTGTAATTATTCATGTTATTATTATCCTTATTCATATTTTTGTTATTATTCAATTTATTGTATATTATTATTGTTATTATTGTCATTATTCAGATTATTATTATTATTATTATTATTTTTGAAATTATTCACATTAATATTGTTATTTTTGTAATTAATCATGTAATTATTATTATTGTAAATGTAATTATTCATATTATTTTGTATTTTTATTATTATTATTTTTATCCATTGTTACTATCATTACTACAAACATTATTATTATTATTATTATTATTATTATTATTATTATTATTATTATTATTATAATTATTATTATTATTGTGATTACCTGGTGAGTCAACCCACAGGAGAAGCATTTGGCCTGGTCTCCAACACCAGTGTAGTAGAAGCCAGCCTGCGCGAGTCTCAGTGCGGACACAGGCACCGTGGTGGGGAAGTTTTTGAACGTGGTCAAGCGCACACCTTCTTTCTGCAGCTCTAGCGGACCCCCAGGCTTACCGTACGTGCCGCTGGCAAAGTGACTTGCCAGGCTCACCGTGGCTGGGCAGGCAGTGATTGCCTGCCGGAACTGCTGGTCCCTGCGGAACTTGAACACGTGATCGAAGCTGGGCTGGTTGAAAGCATCCAAGCCAGGACCAGTCTTGAAGCGTGCCTTGCCGAGCAAAGTCTTCCTCAGATCTTTCTCAGCGCCAGCCTCGGCTGTATCTCCTCCCTCGGAAAGATGTGCAAACATCACTGAATTGCACGTTTTTTCCCCCCCGTCTTGGCAACATCGAGACTTTCCAGCAGCTTTCAGCTTCATCCGGAAGCTTTCTCTCTCTTGCTTCTTTGGCAGCTTCCCTCCGATGCCACTTTTCTCTTCCAGTTTGTTTGCTCCTCTGAATTGCATGAAGGTGCACGCCAAGAAGGCCGCCACCATCAGTGGGAGCGCAACACATTTGGCTAGCTCCAACACAATGGACGATTTGGTGTGATGGTGACGATGCCATACCAGCACGAAGTCCGTCACCGAGGAAGGCTGCTCCGGGACGTTGGTGATCGGATATTGGTGACTGGAGCTCGCGTCATAACAACAATCGTTGCAATCAGGCTTGAGACAGAACTGCGGACTGTCAATGTCATCAATATATTTTTCTGCATTGTTTCTATCGTCAACAATGCAGCGGAGGCATAACAGTACAAAAACAACGATAACCAGCCTTAGCGTGTAAATACCATGAAACTTCATGATGATGACAAAGTAATCAACATAAAGTGACAGTAATAAAAGAAGAAGGAGGACTTCCCCCCAGGATCAAACACAATAATCCAAAAAATGATGTTCTGTGAACACCCTTAACCATCTGGGTTGCTCTATTGGCAACACCTGGGAAACATGGCACAGGAAGCACAGATGACCTCGCGGAAAACTGTGAATTCCAACCAGTTCAATGGTTATGGGCCCTATAATGGCAATAAACTGTTTAACTCCAAAGGCAAGCCTAAATATTTCAAACCACAGCTCATCGACACAAACAGTCCACTACAGATGCAAACGATGTGGAAATATTTCAGATTTATACTGACCATTTTGATAGGCAGTTAATAACACAAATGTTCAAAGCAAATACGATGGAATGTAGAAGTTTTGCGGAACGTGACCTGCAGGATGTCGCCGGATTGAGACTTGATGTCCTCAAGTGTCTAAATCAACAGAGACCTGAAACATACGATAAATTAAATTAATTATTATTTTAATTATTATTTTATAGTTATTTAATTAACAATCATCATAATCATCATCATCATGATCATCAATACATCATCATCATCAATTGTTATTCCACTGCTATTAAATTCATTATCACAATCATCATCATCAATCTATTGCCATCACTGTCATCATTACTGTTATCTATATATATAAATTGCTTAGCCGGAAGTCCTTCTTCGCCTCTACTATAAAGTTTGTCCGGTATGGACGCTGATCTGGGCAGGTGCTGGGGGCTACGGATCGGCCTGATGTGTGCTCAAAACCAGTGAAATCGTTATAGCCGACATTTCCTTACCGAACGTTTAACCGTTTCTGAGATAAATAAATAAACAAAATGTCCACAAACTGCAATAGCCTCATTCCGCGCGCTTCCATTAAAAATCAAATTGAGGTTTCAGCATGTTTTCCCATATAGACCAAAAAAATTGATGATATTTCTAGGAAGCCTTGGTAGCTTACTGCGTAAAACATTCGCCTACCGTCCAGAGCGACCCAAGTTCAAATCTCACGAGGGCCTTTTTTTTTTTTTTACACTACAATATGGATATTTTTCTTTTTAATTTAGGCTTTTTACCTTTAATTTATTATTATTATTATTATTATTATTATTATTATTATTATTATTATTATTATTATTATTATTATTATTATTATTATTATTATTATTATATCTTATATCAAATTTTCTTTTAAAACCTTGGTGGTTTTTGTATTATTTCTATTTGTATTATTCTATATTCATTATTATTATTATTATTATTATTATTATTATTATTATTATTATTATTTGTAAACTAATAATAATTATTATTATTATAATAACAATTATAATATCTTATATCAAATTTTATTTTAAAACCTTGTTTGTTTGTTTTTTATTTCTATTTGTATTATTCTATATTCAATATTATTATTATTATTATTATTATTATTACCAAGGATCGGGATGGGGTGGTACGTGTAGGTACGTAAAAGGGGGCTACGGGTAGGTTTAAAGGGGCATGGGTAGGCATAACGGGGATACGGGTATATATAAGGGGGTATGGTGATGGTCGATTCCATAGTCCCCAAAACGGGGACACAAATTTAATAAAGAAGAAGAAGTCGATTCCTTTCATCCATACCTGCGAAACGATCAACGGGGAAGTATCAAGGAGGGTACAGTTAGGAACCAAGGGGGTATGGAAGGTATCAAGGGGGTATGGGGAGGTATCAAGTGGGTTCGGGGAGGTATCAAGGGGGTATGATGAGGCATCATGGGGGAGGGGAGGGGAGGGGGACGGGGAGATATCAGGGGGGGGTATCAAGGGGGATATGGGGAGGTATCATCGTCCAAATGAAACTCGCAGACAAAAGTTCTCTCTGTCTACATTTTAAACAGCATCATGTGTACCCTGGCTTGCCAGGGTACAAAAACCACTAGTCATATATATATATGTATGTATGTATGTATACACTCAACAATAGATAAAGAGCCAAAAAATAACATACCTTTTAATTAATAATTGTTTTTTGGGTCTAACGGGCCACAAGGAGAGAAGTCAGAACCACAATATACTCAAAAAATAGTATACAGAGCCAAATTATTCAGTCAGTGTTGAATGTATTAATCAAAAGTAAAACACTCAGAAACATTATTAAAACACCAGCTCATAACTCCTAGGTGTATTCGGTCCAACAGCACGTGCCAACAATGTTTTAAAAATAAAACTCTTTTATTTATAAATAGCCCTTACTGGATTGTATCACCTGCTGCCATTCTCTTATCTTTTGTCTATGTCTGATCCGTAAGTGTATACACGGCTGTAAATACTTGTACTGTTTTTCTTCCTGGGCCTAACCGGGCATATAAATAGCTGTGAATAGGTTTTTGCTAATTCTATTTCTGTCTTTTTTGTCATTTGTGCACATAGTTGTAAATAGTCTATTTCGGTCTTTTTTTTGTGTGTAATTTATGTACATAGTTGTAAATAGTCTGTACCTTTACTGTTCCGTCTTTGGTGTATTGTAGCAAAAGTGATGTTTTATCGAGTGCATGTATTTATATGTAATGATTATATGTAATGACTATGTAAAGCGTGGTGAGTCTGGTCATAGGCTGGAGTACCCGCTATATAAAAATCCGTTATTATTATTATTATTAAATAATGTTTTTAAACTCAGATTCAGAAATAGAGCTTGTAAAGAAAATACATAGTCGTACATTTCAACTAGTGCCATGCCAGTGGATTCATGTTAATAATACGTTCTGTCCGTAATATTACATTATGAAAACCAAACATTTTATATAAATTTAAAAAAAATTTAAAAATAATAATAAAAAACTACCAGGAAAGAACACAAATCTACTTCTCTCCCTAACAAATTTCTATGCATAACACATTAAAAAAATATCAGCCTTTTAATGATTCCGTAATTGCTGTAATTCTGTAAAGTTGAAGAAAGGGGTTAAAGGGCATTTTAAACCAACTCTACAAGTTAGTAGTCTTAATGGAAGCTAAAACATTCTATATTAACGAAGATTGTAACCTAGTATGTGTAGGTCAGGTCAAATGATTGAATAAGAAAGAAACTGAGACAATGAGAGGGGGTGGGTGGGGGTGAGAGAGGAGTGTGGAAAAGGTGTGGTGAAAGAACGAGAGAGAGAGAGAGAGAGAGAGAGAGAGAGAGAGAGAGAGAGAGAGAGAGAGAGAGAGAGGAAGGAAGGATATCAATACCATGACAAAAGCAGAGAGAGAGAGGAAGGAAGGATATCAATACCCATGACAAAAGCAATCTAGTAATGCATTCTAAACAATTCAACGACTGAATGAGAGAGAGAGGGCGTCTGCACATACATATAAGATTAGAGACAAAAATGTATGGCTAAAAAACCAGCATTATGACTAAATATAGAACTTAGAAGATTTGTCAGCGGTACTCTTAAGCGTTTGCGTCGCTCTTGATTTCTATGGAATTCCATTGGTAAACCATATTCTTTTCCTTTAGGCTATGGACAAATAAGAAACAACACAGGGTTCTGATTTCTGAAAAATGAAGTTTAAACTCATCAGTGATGTCTTCACATTTCTTTACCATCTGTTCACCCATTGTTTGTAAAGTACAAGTTTAGCCGACAGTCGAGAACATGTGCCTCTTTCCTTACTGATTTATGCCATCGATTATATGTCCCATTATTTCGGATTGCAGACCACGTATCGAATTTCTCAGTTTGAGATCAATAAAGTTATAGTGTATTGTATTGTATTGTATTGTATTGTATTGTATAGTGAAAATTTCCTTTTAACTTCCCGGAAATATATTTAAACTTTGAATGTTTTAAATGTATTTGTGTGAAACTCCTTTCATTTCTGTATAATTTGATATAATTTGGCTATAGTGTGTTAATGTATAAGGAACATACATTAATTTTACTGAACTATGCCTATGACGATCGCAGTCATTTGAGCGCTTCACTAAATTTAACCCAGAATACACACTAATGGCCATAATGTGCTCAACTTAGGCTTATTTTGCGTGAAATTGAGCACAGTTTGATAAATAGTAAAATGAGTGTAATAACCTAACAAGAACAAAATGTTCAGGACTCTCTTTGAGACTGTTCAAAGCTGGATATTTTAAGCAAAGAAATATATATGAATAAATTAAATATAATATTTTAATAAATTGTTTGCTGTGTAATGTTGTGGGCTAGAAAGTTTAGAATGCACTGGCGTGAAACTGCTTTCTTTTCTGATTAATTTGATGTATAATTTAGCTATAATACCTTAACACAGCAATATAATAACACCAATTATTTATTAAGAAATACCCCAAGAGCACAAAAAATCCCCAAATTTTGAACGAACGTTTAAGAGTTAGGTCCGCCCTTAGAATAGAACACAATGCCAACGGGCGCCTTTGATGTTACACAGCCAGCCAGTGTCTGCGCTTGAAAGCTGCAAAATGGAAAATACTGCGTGGGTGTATGGCGCAATCACATAGTGCATAAATAAGTAAGGAGAGAGGCACAGGTTCTCGACTGTCGGCTAAACTTGTACTTTACAAACAATTGGTGAACAGATAGTAAAGAAATGTGAAGACATCACTGATGAGTTTAAACTTCATTTTTCAGAAAACAGAACTCTTGTGACTTGTGTTGTTTCTTATTTGTCCATAGCCTAAATGAAAAGAATATGGTTTACTTCAAACAATAATGATATATGTATAGTAAACTTTTTGTGACAATACCCAGATATACTCCCATCGGTATCATAAGTTACATATTTTCGACATAAAAAAGTACTGTATTTATATTGTATGCAATGTGGGCCGGGTGCTCATGTATATTATGACCTTCTTTCTGTTAATAGAATGTAAAGAACATTAAAAATATTAAATGTTAATTGAATTTGGAGCTGTTACAAGGATGAGCGGAGATATCCTCCCATCGATATTATTAAATACATATTTTTTATATTAAAAAGTACATTTATGCAATGAGTGAATGACAATGTGGGCCCGGTGCTCATGACCATACTGATGGCCTTCTTTCCGTTAATAAAATGTAAAGAACTTAAAAAATATTAAATGCTAATTTACTTTGGAGCTGTTACAAGGATGAGCGGAGTTTATCTGGATATTGCCCTTCTTGTAAATCTTACAGCTATTTGAATCCTTTTGCTTAAGTGTGAATACTAATTTGTCTAAACTTCTTCAGTTCTGAAATTGACAGTTGTACAACAAGTTAATACAACAACACTATTTTGTATCAGCTTAAATTTAAATACTATAATATTATTTATGTGAATACCTGAACCTGTAATCCAATATCTGGAAACTTATAACCTTCCCAAAAAGGTTTACTTCAAATCAAAGGTGAAATAAGGATTTCTGGAAACGACGCCATTTAACCTCAGTCCCAGCATTCCGCGTTTATTTGCTAAAAATAAACGTGGGGCTTTCCGGCAATCTACGTCACAGATGCTCTAAGAAGCTTAATCGGGAAAATCAAGGGAGGGGGGGGGGGGGGGAGCATACACCCTAACTGTTATGTTCTAACTAAAAACGCACAAGATGTTTGAACACAAAATAAATTAATTTTCAATTGTACAACAAGTTAATTTCACCATACATGATTTTTTTATATATAATAATTTTCACAAACAAATGAAGAATCAAAATCTCAGTGACTGCTGAACAGAACTCAAAACAAGTTGCTATTAATAGAGACCACATGGGTAGATGAGAAAGTGGTACGGAAATTGAAAGTAACCTACGAGGTGAGGTTGACTTGCTTTTCTCCGCAAATCGCTATAACAAAGTGTTTTACATAAATAAAGATAAGATAAGATAAGAATAAGAATATTTATAAGAATATTTATTCACCAACTAAAAACGTACAAGGATTTTGGTGTGGCATGGCGACAATGAAATACATCCTTTCTTGCACAGTCACACATGCATTCATCGTGTCGCTTCATTGGCATTCAAAATGCATACAGCACTAAAGGATAGGTAAACACAGTGTTAAACATACATCACTCATTTGAGTTATGGAGTCAAACACACCCTGCAAGTAAAACAAAATACAGCAGTAAAACAATTTAACATAATATTAAAAATAATTAATGGATAAATAATACATTAGTAGTAGTAGTAGTAGTAGTAGTAGTAGTAGTAGTAGTAGTAGTAGTAGTAGTAGTAGTAGTAGTAGTAGTAGTAGTAGTAGTTTTTAAAAAAAAAACTAAAGAAAGAAACTGACAAAATATTTGTACGAGGCCCCAACGTTGTTGAGGTTTTCTTCGTTTAGCCGGAGTATCCAACAGTATTCTGAAGAAGAAGAAAACGAAGAAGTCCCACATGGTGTCTGGTGGCCTTCGACCAATGTGTACCGGGTGAAGAAGAAGAAGAAGAAGAAGGAGGAGGGGGGAGGAGTTTTTTTTTTTTATGAAGAAGAAGAGGTGAAGAAGAAGAAGAAGAAGAAGAAGAAGAAGAAGAAGAAGAAGAAGAAGAAGAAGAAGAAGAAGAAGAAGAAGATTTTTTTTTTTTTTTTGGGGGGGGGGGGGTGTGTGTTAAAGTTGTCTATTCATGTATTTTTGCAAAAAGTTAATTTTTTTCCGTTACTAGCCAATTAATTAAATAAGTGAGCCGTTTAGTTTTTGTTTTTTTAACTTTTACTTAAAAAACACACTTATCCTCCTCTTTCCCCCCCCCCCCCCCCCCCCCCCCCCCCCCCCCCTCCCGCGTAGTACGTCACATACTAATTATAGACTGTCATCCTTATACGTTCTCAGTCTTTAGTATAGTGAGACTAGGCACCGGTATAGCTAAGACAGGGGTAGATAGCACACAGGCTTACGTATGAGCACAAGTATATCAACTAACAGATTTCCCAGAATTCTCTATTCTATTTTTAGGTTTGGGATATCCCCGTTTCAATTTGTGGCTAAACGGGACCACCGCACGTCGACTAGGGGCAATACGAGATACTAACTTGTTAGTTGATATACTTGTGGTATGAGAGATTAAAAGCTCAATCTGTCATTCGTAAGCCTGTGTGGCTATCTTAGTACTCAATCTGCCTTTGCTGCTAGCTACGCATCTTTGTAATAGAGGATCCCGATGTACAAGCACGCAACTCGAGTAACTGTGGCCCCAGTGAATCGAAGCCCCAGCCGTCTCTGTGCATGCTACGCCTTGTGTGAGCTGCCTTACACACACCACATAACCTCTATCTTCAAGCTCCTTCAAGTTCTCGAAAGTCTTTAAGGCTCCTTCAGCCCACCCTTCTCCCATCCCTCACCCCCACATTGTTCCCTCCCCCCCTCCCTCCTCCCATTCTAATTTAATTTTTTTTTAATTATTTTAACAACTTTATTATCACCAAGGTGAAATTCGGGCACTTTCATTTTCCAAAGTACAGCAGCCCCAAAGTGAAGCGCTTCATCCAAGATACATGCTGGGTGTGTTTTTGTCACCGGCACTCACCCGTCTAGGACATGAGCGTCAGGATCTTTAAAGTCCGTTCTGATGGAATGCATGCGATACAGACCAGACCTCGGTTTACACTCTCATCTCTATCCCCTACTGCCCAAAATAACTCGATCAATATGGTGTGCCGATACATGGAATATAATTATTATCTACATTATCGTTGTTCTTAGGATTATAAAATATTCCTTGCTCACTGTAGAGAAGAAACGGAAACTCCGATGGTATGGCCACATCACCAGAGTATCGGGCCTTGCAAAGACCATCCTGCAAGGCACAGTGCAAGGGGGCCGAAGAAGAGGGAGACAGATAAAGAAACATTTCAGAATGGACTGGCTTGACACTGACTGACTGAGTGAAGCCATTGGGCTGCTGATGACAGAGGACGGTGGAGTACGCTGGTTAAACGATCATCTGTGGTGTGCCAACGACTTTCGAGTTACGGGATATGATAGGCTAGGATAGGATAGATTCCTTGTGCATGGTATTTTACTTGTCAATCAAGTAAAAAAAAAAATAAATGTGTAACTGTAGATTATAGTCACACGACACCGAAGCGTATAGGCGACTACTGGTCACATTATTCTGACACCAGCGAACCAGTTGATAGTAATGGGAAAATAATATGGTCGCACATTGGCCAATCCGGGATTCGAACCAGGTAGGCTACCTTTCGGTTACTAGTAAGACGCTCTACCAACTGAGCATAGAAATAACCCTAAAATGTTTTTAGCATTGTCCCAATTCAATAGAGAACAGTTGGTATCGTGGACAGAACAGAAGCTTCGTTCGTTCGTTCGTTCGTTCGTTAGCTGTGCATGCGTCACATTCATATGTTACTGGCTCGTTGACACACTCATGCGCAGTTCCTACTGGTCAGACTGGCGGGGCTGTTCGAGCTAAGTTCATGTGGTGTGTAGTTTAACAGGGAACGCAGACTTTTCCTGCACGCAGTATTTGAGCTACGCAGTATACATGTGACGTCACGCATGCGCATTATATGAAAAGGAAGCTGCACCGCTTAAAACACAATAGTCGTTGAATAGATCGAGGTAGGTCAGCAATCATTTTGCCGCTGTGTTAACTACCAGCAGGACCTGATATCCTAGGAAGCTTTCGTGTAAAACGGTACGGCAATGGGGAGAAAGAACTAAAAGTAATAATTCTGCAACTTGGCCAGTCTGTATTTCAAAGAAGGCGTTAAATTCTTTAACTCTTCATTTCCTGTCGAGATGTATCGGACCACATACGGAGGCGCTTTGTATTTATGCGGTAGTGGGAAGCAATACAGCAAAAAAAAAAAGTGTGTACAACAGCAAGTAGATTAATTGGACGTCTTAAGATATAGTTCCCCTCCAGCCGGAATATTTATAATGTCGGACCACGTACGGATGTGCTTGCATCAGATTTTGTGGGAGACAAGACATTAACAGCTAGTGTGTGTGTGAAACAGGAAGTAGGCTATATTGCCTCCTAGGACGTCTTTACAGATAGCGCTCCCCTATAGCCGGAATGCTTCAATGACTGACAATGAGAGCCAGAGTTGTCGTCGTACCACTAACAAACGTTCAACGAGCTTGTAATTGATTTTGTGAGGATGTGTGGACAGAAACAAGAAAAGTTTGTGTAAAACAGGATTTCACGGAACAGACCCTATACCCTACAACCTGAATTCCTTTTCTACTGACGAAATGCATGGTTTGCAAGAGACCTCATTGATTTTTTCCAAGATCGAGGTAAGCTTACATTTATTTATTACTTAATTAATGTATTTAATAGATGTTGTATAGCGCGTGTGCAGCTCAAGGGCGGCGGAAGGCGCTGGCCGATATAGGGTCTAACTCAAGCCGCCCGTGGCGCCTATACTTGCTGCCTTGGCTGCATCGTCTGGCGCCGGCCTAGACCTCTGACCACAATCCTGGGCGATCAGGGGACAGGGAATAATTAAAGAAGCTTATAGTACATGCTGGGTGTTTATTGTGGGGCCGGCACTCTTCCGTCTAGGGCCTGAGCGTTAACATCTTTCAAATTCGGGCGATGGAATGCGTGCGTGTACAGACTATAGTATAGACCTCGGTTTGTATTCTCATCCATCCCGTTAGTCCTGTAGTAATCCCGATGTTACTTTTGTGAAATAGGGAACTTACATAATAATTGTAAAGGTTGGAAACAGAGGAATTACATAATAATTATGAAGGTTGGAAACCGAGAACTTACATAGGCCTAATTATTATGCAGGTTGGAAACAGGGAACTTACTTCATTATTATGAAGGTTGGAAACAAGGAACTTACATAATTATTATGCAGGTTGGAAACAGAGAACTGACATAATAATTATGAAGGTTGGAAACAGAGAACTTACATAATTATTATGCAGGTTGGAAACAGAGAACTTACATAATTATTATGAAGGTTGGAAACAAGGAACTTACATAATTATTATGCAGGTTGGAAACAGAGAACTTACTTCATTATTATGAAGGCTGGAAACAAAGCACTTACATAATTATTATGCAGGTTGGAAACAGAGAACTGACATAATAATTATGAAGGTTGGAAACAGAGAACTTACATAATTATTATGCAGGTTGGAAACAGAGAACTTACATAATTATTATTATGAATGTTGGAAACAAGGAACTTACATAATAATTATAACGGTTGGAAACATAAAACTTACATAATCATTATAAAAGGTTGCAAACCAGAAAACATACATAATAAATATAAAGTTGGAAACAGGGAACCTTAATAATAATTATATGGGTTAGAAACAGAGAACTTGCATAATAATTATAAAGGTTTAAAACAGAGAACATACATAATAAGTATACAGTTGGAAACAGGGAAATTTAATAACTATAAGAGTTAGAAACAGAGAACTTAACTTACATAATAGTTATAAAGATTGGAAACAGAGAACTCACAAATTAATTATAAAGGTTGGCAACAAGGAACTTAGGCCTACATAATAATTATAAAGGTTGTAAACAGGGAACTTGCATAATAATTATAAATACTTGAAACAGATAACTTAGATAATAATTATAAAGTTTGAAAACAAGGAACTTACATAATAATTATACAGGTTGGAAACAGGGAACTTGCATAATATAAAGGTTGGTTCCTGACGCATGTGAACCGAATTATGACCAATCAGTGGAAAGGGTAGCTGTGAATTCCTAATAAAAAGCGGGCAGCTCTGTATATAAAGTGCATAATCCTAGATTTTACAAAAGAAAATAAAAAAAATAGTTCATTTCCGTTACTCAGTGTTACATAAATATTTTCTCCTAAGAGCAGACAGCAACGTATCACCCTATACTTCACTTTTACGTTGGGGGTGATTGACTCTGGAATATGTTTTCCTCCGTTGATTGCGAAATCTTCACTGACACAAAAGCATCGAGTTATTATTGTTTTGTATGATAGTTATCAGGCCAGTTTCGGTAACTAGCATTTCCTGTTCTTTATGTTCATGGAACGTTTTTTCACCGAAGTGTAAAGCTGATAAGCACTAGTATTTATTAGTACACGCCTCCTGACGACAGTGACAGACTGAAGTGGCGAAAATCTTCGCGACAGCGTCCCCTCTCTTGTCTCCCCAACGGGATGGGCTTACTACGTAGGTTTGTTAACGTTGTTTTGAAGGAATTGTTGTGCCGCATAACTTCCATAAGACATGATGCAGGCTTGTTAAAGTTGTTTGGAAGTGATGGTTGCGTTGCGTTGCGTGGGTAGATTACCGTCCCCGGACACAGATGCGTATAGGGGACTTAAGTAATGGTTGTGATCCGCTAAAGACAATAAGACCCAGCTATGCAAGTTGTTTTGGACTAATGGTAGTTAACCCGAGCAGTAACTGAAAAAAGGAATTAACCAAGACGGACGATTATAAAAAGCAGACACCAATATCTCCGATATGACGCCCGGCACGAGTATGGTGTTGATATCAATCCATCAAGGGGCCGCCCTATGTGGTTGAGCGCCGTGTTGAACGCCACCTGCAGTGAACCCTACAAAGCTAATCCAGAGTGAAAACACACCATGAATAAGATAAATATGTCGCACATTACTCAAAGGAGAGGACAGTAGCGCAGAGAAATGAACAGCCGAATGGTGCGCTCGTTTTTCTGTTAGGAGAAACCAGACTTGGAGAGCAAATAAAAAAGAGTTGAACAAATAAAAAAAGAGAGTTGTTACTGACGATTACCACATACAGCTTTTACAACAGTAAAGAGGACGTGTGGCTAACGTAAACTCGGCGATAACCCAGGTTCGAATCCCGTGATGGGCGAAATAAAAAAAGTGGCCATTTTTCACTGTCCAATTTAGCAGTGTTATTGCTCTGGCGGTTCAGTGTTGATTTAGATCCCCCCACCCCTTGTTCTCTGTGATGGTTATCCCCGTCTGACAAATCGCCACGGGTGGGTGTAGACGTTACACCTCAAGTGTTCATTCGACGAATAAATAATAATAATAAAAATAAGGATATTTATATAGCGCTTTTTCCCAATGAACAATATCAGTTCAAAGCGCAGTACTCACGCATTCATTCTAAACATCCGGCTTCATACAAAATAAAATCAGACACTTGCTAATGAATAAGAGACGAGGGAGGGAGGGAGGAGGGGAGAGCTAAGGATGGGTGATGGGGTGGGTGGTGGCGGTGGTCAGAATCAAATGGAGGAATGACGACGATGATGATAGGAGGCAAGATCAGAAACGTTTAAGGAAGAGAGGAGTTTTCAAGTTGGATTTGAAAGTAGATATGTTAGGAGAGCTGAGGGGAAGAGAGTTCCAAGTTAAAGGCCAAGCACTGAGAAAGATCGAATGTCAGCTACTCAGTGTGGTGACTGACGTTGTTAACCAGATCAGCCCAGATATCAGAACAACTTAAAGTTTATATGAAAAAAATAAAATCGGCGATACCACAAGATAACCAGAGATTTTACAAATGGAGTAAATCGCTTTTCTACCACGAGCAAAAGATAGGGTCAAACACTTGTATGATACTTGTACGACACTTGTATGATAAGGACGGGTGGGCAATCAGGGCTAGAGTAAGGCGTGATTGCATTTTACAAATACATTTGTAAGCAACAACATACAACAGCAGATGGATCAACGAACAGATTGCAGATGCTCAACCCAAGAAGAAGTCAATGTATTAGGTATCCACCATTGGCGATATGGCAGACGGGGATAACCATCCCAGGGAAAGATGGATAAGGACTTTAAATCAACACTGAACCACCAGAGCAATTATACTGCTAAATGGACAGTGAAAAATGGGTCACTTTTTAGTTCGCCAACCACGGGATTCGAACCTGGATGTGCCAGGCGAAAGCTCTACCACTTGTGCTACGGCGGTGGGACGATTAGCTACATGTAGGAGCATGGGCAAAATTCTCATCTGTCATAATTATTATCGTTACATTCAATAGCGTAGTTGGTTACATTCAATAGCGTAGTTGACTGTCTCTGGAATACTTCGTCTTTCGCTCTTGTGTAGGAATATGAATTGATTTGTTTACAGCAAAGATGAAAGATGTCTGACATCAGTTTTGGGAATTATTGGTAGCTTTGGTCAGCAACAAGCTCGGATCAACAAATTTCCTTATTTTTCTTCCTAAGGAGTTGAAGTGGAATGGAATATATATATATATACATGGAGATGGAGTACGCTGGTTAAACGATCATCTGTGGTGCCCCTACGACCTTGGAGTTACGGGATATATATATTTATAATTCAAACGTTTTTATACAGCGCTTTTCCAGCTCACGAGCTGCTCAAGGCTATTCCAGCACTATGTCCATTTACACTCTCGCGATATACAATGGAAGTTTTATTTTGTCGGGTTTAATGGAAGAATCGCCTTTAAATTTAGACCATCGTGTGTTTCAATTCACTCTTTGAGTGGTTTTGACATTCTCGAGATACGCAATGTAGTTTTTATTTTGTCGGTGTTAATGGAGGGATCGCCTTTTAATTTAATTAGGCCATCATGCGTGGCATTGTTCACTCTTCGAGTGGTTGTGATACACTGATAAAATATAACAGCAGTCAGCAAGGGACAAGCCTCTCTGATCTTCTAAGATTGTGAGAACTCGACGAGGTATTATCGCGCGGATCTTATTCATTCAGGTCCAAGCTCTCAGTACAGTGTTTCCTGGTTAATCGTTCAGTTCACCGCCTTCTTCTATGCTTAGGAAGCCTATAAAGGAAGCATCGTATATTAGTTCCTGAGCGTATCAATTTATTCCCCTCGGACGCAACTTTCTTTTCCGGTTATGCAAAAGCAGAAGTCCCTTAAAAATCCGCGTTCGATGTCGGCACGTTTGTTTGTTTGTAGATTATAGTCACACGACACTTTCGCATATAGGTGACTACTGGACCGATTTATACTGACACCAGCGGGCCAGTTGCTGGTAAAGGGGAAAATAATATGATCACACGTTGACCAATCCGGGATTCGAACCAGCGACCTTTCGGTTACTAGCAAGACGCTCTTACCAACTGAGCTACCCGGCCCCACTTATGTCGGCACGTTGACGTTGTATAAAGTTAAAGCCCCCAACACGTAAGCAGATAGGAGAATACGGTGTAGGCACGCGCCGTCAGTTATCACAACTGCGTGGTGTCGGCACGCGCCGTGCGGTTAGCTATATAGCTAATGGTGGCAGTTATCACAACTTCATGCATCTAGTTACATTACAACAGTTTCAAACGACCAGTGGTCGTTGACGTCTGTAGCGTGTTACTTAGAAACGAGTAATCCCGAGTACACACGCGGGTACACCCGAAAATAGGCTATGAGTTCCGTTGAACAAGGCGAAAAACAAGCAATCCGTCACGTGACTTTGGGGAGTTGGAAAGCAACTCGCTACAGGTTTGACACTTTTCACACGATTATCCCGCGTTCAGCTGTTCCTCAGCGAGTCTAGAATTGTGTTGAATATGCATGGTCCATGGATTGTTCTACAACGTACGAAATAGTAGGACTAGTTTACAAGTTTTAGAATAAGAATGTGTTAGTGCGTATGCTGCAGTTATGCATAATGGGGCTTATTGTGCATAATGTGGTTTAAGAAGTGTGCTTAATGGGGTTTAATTAGTGTGCATAACGTGGTTTAATAAGTGTGCTTAATCAAATGTGGTTTCTTGTGCATAACGTGGTTTACATTCAGTCGTCAATGGAAGGATTTCATCACTCGGTAAGTAGGTTCTTAATCGCATTTCTTCTTTTATTTTTTTATTAATATTTTTTTTTTAATATAGCCCAATTTACAGTAATATTCCTTACTGCAGATGAAGACTTTTTTTTTGTTACAGGAAATAGAATTCTTTATCTATTTGTTATAGGCCTACTATCCTATAATGTTTGCTTTGTCTTATTCAGTTACTGCATATTGTTTTTAAAACTTACATTCTCAATACAGCGCACATCGGATAATATAATTGTGTTGAGTACAAAATGGTTCGTTTAGTTGTATTGAATAGAAAATGTTCTTTTCATAAATAACACAACTTGTCACACCGCTACTGTAATTTTATCTTCACCCAAATACCTCTAACCCTCCTCCCCCCCCCAACCCCACACGCGATCGCGCGCGCCCTTGCATAAATAAAACAAATTCGCTTGTGGTCCCATGCCCTGGGTATAAAGACTTTCTCACGCGTCCGGTGGTTGATCCCAGTGTGGCTAAGACTAGAGACTATAGAGGGAATAAGAAGGCACTCTGTTAATCTTAGACACGCAGTGTGGTGTTTTATCTTATGTTTGTGTGGTTGTTGACTCACTAAAGTGACATTCCTAAAAAGGCGAAACAGCGAAACCGCATAATGGTTTATTATTAGTAGTAGTGTATCTCCCTTTGTATTAAACCCCGTACGTTTCTGCAAAGACTCCGCGGCGAAGGCCTCGATCGAGTGACTCACTGTTTCCGACTTCGATGGACTTTCGTCGGAATTTCAATACCGGGAACATGTGGTAAAACTAGGATTTGGGGATGGAGGGGTGGGGGGGGGGGGGGGGGCATTGAAAAGAAAAGAAAAGAAAGAAAAGAAGAAGTAGACTAGATAATTATAATGCCCATGCGAGTAAAAATTGTGGCCGCAATTTCAAAAGCGGCCTTTTTTTTTTCTTTTTTTTTTAAATTAGTTTATAGTCCCCTCTCTTCCCGATAAAGAAGCGGACTAGGCGTGCTTCGTTATTTATCGGCAACAGGGAAGTGCGTTATTTACTAAGTAAAGAGGACTGTAAGCAAAGCAGCACAGCATCACGTTTTAAGACACCCCAGTCCGGTGTGACATCCTCACAGTTCCTAGTATCTTAGCTGGGCTGGGAGCGAATGGGAGCATTCTGATTGGTCGACGCGTTACAAAATTCGACGCATGCGCACAGTGCTATCATAGTCTTCGTAAGGGTTAGGGTTAGGGTTTGGGTTAGAGTTAAGAGTTTAGGGTTAGGGTTAGGGTTTGGGTTAGGGTTAGGGTTATGACGCCTAAGAACTTCGTGAAAAAGCCGGCCCGACATGACCTAGCGCATGCGCAAATGCGCTCGGATAAACTAGGATACCCGGAACTTGAAGGATGTGACACCGGTCCCTCTGCATTTATATCAGCCATGTTTAAGCATTGCTTTGATTCCTTAATTGTACCGATGGAAATGCAATGCCTTTTAGAACCGAGCGTGTTAAACATGTTTTATGTGCATTTCGTGGCATTATTTATCGAAACTAATTATGTCCTTTTTTACAGTCTAACATACCGGTATTTCAATCCGAAGTTGAGATCTTTCATATCCATAACCGACTTGTGAACTGTGTAACATAACTAGACAGACTTTTAGGCCCAGTTTTGTAAGGCCAACCACCACCACCCTCTCCTTATTCATCCAACCTATATCCCCCTCCCACCCCCAAACCCCAAATGCACCATAGCCGCGAGTTTTATGCTTGGTATGTGGTTAGCATGCACATTGTATTTCAATTGACACTGGGAGAAGGGAGGCGCGAGTTTCACTGTGGTTTGCGGCGGGCAATAAGTCTATAAAGCACATTGTCTTTTAACAGCTGTCATTGAAGCACTTACAGTGTCAAAAGCTTTTGGGTGGATTAGCTCCTTTTCTAATAGGGGCAGCCAATCGTAGTGGGCTTGTCAGTCTGTTAAAATTGAGCTTATCAACTAACTAGCCGTGTGTCGATAGCCTACTTTAATTATCTTACGCTCAATGCTATATAAATATTTACAAATGTGAGCCGTATGTATTGCATCCAGTATTATTACTATTTCTATTATCTGTGCTACCGTCATTTCGAAGGTAAGAGCTACATGTACTTATTTTTCTCGTTATCACAATTTTCTTTCTCTTTATCGCTATTTTATTCTTACGGTCTAGGCGATAATTCTTTTGGTTCTTTAGGGGTGGCCTCGTGGCGCAGTGGATAAGTCGCCGGTTTCCTATGCCGAAGGTCGCGGGTTCGATTCCCGCAAGGGGCGAACGTATGTGACTTAGGTACGAGACTATTGAGGTCACCGAGGGTTTTCTCCGGGCACTCCGGTTTCCTCCCTCCCTTCAATAATGGTACATGATGCAGTCAATATAAAAATTTCAAAAATAAAAATTCGATTTTCTTCCGTCTTCTAATAGCGATCTCCCTGCCTTTACACCACCTGTTTGAGTGATGTTTGTGTATTTGGTGTGTGTGAGGGTAAATGAGACAGGTGAGCGTGTATGTTGGTATAGATCGCCGCGCTTTGAGCCTTGGGGAAAGGCGCGTACATAGCATCCTGTATTATTATTATTATTATTATTATTATTATTGTAACAAGCAAAATTACGTTATGTGCACGTCTGATTGCTTGCGTAAATGTCACTTTAAAAAAATGTTTTGTCCACATCATCGGCTACTTGTATAGTTAATGAGGGCTGCAAGGTTAAGTTCATGTCAAGTCAGTAAACTTTAGGTTCTAACCTAGCTACAAACAAGGCTTTTAAGTTCGTGGCGGCTACTTTGCCACTTAAAAGCTACGTTCCACTTCAATATAATGCCTACTTTGTTATCAATATCATACTTACAAAAAAGAGCTACATTTTTCTTCCACGTCACGGGGTTTCGTGGATTTAGGGCAATTATTCCTGCGTGAAGTAAACGGCTGTTGTGACAAAGGAAATAATCACTTGACACTTGACAAGCGTACGTGATGGCTCAGTTGCTCTTAATGTATACTGTGAAATGTTTGTTTTAACGGCTGAGTGGTAAAAAGGGCTACCAAATACAACTGAGACATACATATTTTGAAAATCGCAGTTCACGTTAGTAAGTGAGTGACACTGTGAACGTGGGGGTTTTCAATGCAGGTGTGCTGCTTGCTGCAGACAATGTTCTGCCTAAAAACGCTATTAAAGGATGGAATCTATCCGGTGACCTTTACATGTAAGTAAACACCAGCTGTGTTCTACTGTCACACTTTATTTGACAGGTTTGTTTTATGGGCTGTTGTACTTAACCTTTCATCGGCTACTCTGTCAGTGTGCATTACAAGACGATATTACCCTCCACTATTGTTATGCTGTTGCCCAAAACAAAGCTATTGTTCTACACTATATTTATTTTGCACGCAATCATCCTGTCATTATCAAGTAAAGTACATTGTGAAACGAAGAATGTTAATAAATATGAATAAAATAATATTTAAAAAAAAACTAGACTAAAAAAATACTCAAAAAAAATATTGAGAGTTGGCGCCTCGGGCGGCTTGAGTTAGATCCTGTATCGGCCAGCGCCTTGAGTCGCCAAGTAAGGCGATATATGTGCGCTATAAAAATCCTCGATATTAATAAAATAATAATACTTTTAAAAAGAGACGCGAGTTTGAGGGAATAATGGAAAGAAGAGTTCTTTACTTGACTTGTGAAATCCTCTCCGTCCTTTTTAAAAATTTGAACCTGAAGTATTAACACTTGACGCAGCACGGCCGAGGCATTCGCGACCTCATAAATTGCAAAGGGCAGCATAAAGACGTCATATCGTGGCTTACATAGCGACGACTTGGTTGTTTCAATACGAACGTAACTTTAAACAACTTTGCAAGCAACTAGTTAAATATAAGGTCTTTTCTATTTTTATATCAAATGTATTTTATTCCAAATAAAAGCAATGCCATTTATAGAGCGCGTATAGAATCTATGCCCACAGACACCGGTCACAATACATTCTATTGTGCAATACCAATGAGTAATACCAACAGAGCTAACGTTAATACACTGCGTTTTGACTCAATAGCAAACATTATCACTATTGCTTCAACCTTTAGGTATCCTGTTACATTTAATTAAACTATGATAACTAGCCATATATATTCCCAAATAGAGTTATTTACGGATAAAAAATATTATTTAGAGAAATCTAACATCGTTTGTAAACAAATGATTATTTAGGAAATATTCAAATATGCTTCTAAATAAAGACTATTTAGCTGAAAGTGGTTAAAATAAAAAGCACCGAAAAAAAATCGCAAATAAATATGTTACAAAGAAAAGTTCATTGGACTATACGTCTGAATTTCGTGTTTGTAAACAACTGATCATGTAGAAAATATGCTTCTAATAAAGATTATTTAACAAAGTGGTGAAAATAAAAATTTTACAAAGTGAATTCTATAGAAAATAAATATTTTACAAAGAAAATTCCATACAAAGTAAATATTTTACAAATGGAACTCCAAAGAAAATAAATATTTAACAAATGGAATTCCATAGAAAGTAAATATTTTACAAATGAAACTCTATAGAAAATAAATGTTTTACAAAGGGAATTCCATAGAAAGTAAATATTTTACAAATGGAACTCCATAAAAAATAAAGATTTAACAAGGGGAATTCTATAGAAAGTAAATATTTTGCAAATAAAACTCCATAGCCATAGAAAATAAATATTTTACAAAGGGAATCCCATAGAAAATAAATATTTTACAAAGGGAATTCCATACATTCCGAACGGCAAGCAAGTGCCTGAGGTGTAACTGTAACAATATTGTATTATTTGTTGCTGTAATAATAATAATAAATAAAATAATAATAATAATAATAATAATAATAATAATAATAATAATAATAATAATAATAATAAATGCCATACAAGTGCGCTTTTCCATAAATATCAATCAGGTGGAAAGCCGGGCCATCAATCAATTATCTTTCCCGGGTTCGAGCCCAGGCCGGGGCATTGTGTTGTGTCCTTGGGAAAGACACTTTACTCCCGTTTCCTACTCTTTCGGATGAGAGTATAAACCGAGGTCTAGTCTGTGTCGCATACATTCCATCATAACGGACTTTAAAGATCCTGACGCTCATGTCCTAGACGGGTGAGTGCCGGTGACAAGAACACATCCAGCATGCACATAGGTCCTTCTCCCCCATCCCTGGCTGCCAAGGATTGTGCTCAGTTGTCTGGGGCGTTATTACGGCGCGCCCAAGGGCTGCAAGTTGGCGCCTCGGGCGGCTTGAGTTAGATCCTGTATCGGCTAGCGCCTTGAGCAGCTCTTGAGCTGGAAAAGCGCTATATAAGAACGATTAAATAAATTAATTAAATAAATCAAGATATACGCTGGCATGTTTCACACATTCTTTTAAACACAGACAACTGTTGTTGTAAGTTTGTGAAAACCAGAAGTAGTGGTTGTCTCGCTGGAAGTGATGGGACTGGAGCTTGTTGATATCATCTTGGATAGGCTTTTGTTGATATCATCTTGGATAGGCTTTTGTTGATATCATCTTGGATCTAGGCTTTTGTTGATATCATCTTGGATAGGCTTTTGTTGATATCATCTTGGATAGGCTTTTGTTGATATCATCTTGGATAGGCTTTTGTTGATATCATCTTGGATAGGCTTTGGTTGACATCATCTTGGATAGGCTTTGGTTGACATCATCTTGGATAGGTTATTGTTGATATCATCTTGGATAGGCTTTGGTTGATATCATCTT
The DNA here is from genome assembly GCA_036898135.1 of Oncomelania hupensis. Lineage (NCBI taxonomy): Eukaryota > Metazoa > Mollusca > Gastropoda > Littorinimorpha > Pomatiopsidae > Oncomelania > Oncomelania hupensis. Next base: position 24,971 of record JBAHVR010000336.1, read on the forward strand.
GGATAGGCTTTTGTCGATATCATCTTGGATAAGTTTTTGTTGATATCATCTTGGATAGGCTTTTGTTGATATCATCTTGGATAGGCTTTTGTTGATATCATCTTGGATAGGCTTTTGTTGATATCATCTTGGATAGGCTTTTGTTGATATCATCTTGGATAAGCTTTGGTTGATATCATCTTGGATAGGTTTTGGTTGATATCATCTTGGATAGGTTTTGGTTGATATCATCTTGGATAGGTTTTTGTTATCATCATCTTGGATAGGCTTTTGTTGATATCATCTTGGATAGGCTTTTGTTGATATCATCTTGGATAGGCTTTTGTTGATATCATCTTGGATAGGTTTTTTTTATATCATCTTGGATAGGCTTTTGTTGATATCATCTTGGATAGGCTTTTGTTATTATCTTGGATAGGCTTTTGTTGATATCATCTTGGATAGGCTTTTGTTGATATCATCTTGGATCTAGGCTTTTGTTGATATCATCTTGGATCTAGGCTTTTGTTGATATCATCTTGGATCTAGGCTTTTGTTGATATCATCTTGGATAGGCTTTTGTTGATATCATCTTGGATAGGCTTTTGTTGATATCATCTTGGATAGGCTTTTGTTGATATCATCTTGGATAGGCTTTGGTTGATATCATCTTGGATAGGCTTTGGTTGATATCATCTTGGATAGGTTTTGGTTGACATCATCTTGGATAGGCTTTGGTTGATATCATCTTGGATAGGCTTTTGTCGATATCATCTTGGATAAGTTTTTGTCGATATCATCTTGGATAAGTTTTTGTTGATATCATCTTGGATAGGCTTTTGTTGATATCATCTTGGATAGGTTTTTGTTGATATCATCTTGGATAGGCTTTTGTTGATATCATCTTGGATAGGTTTTGGTTGATATCATCTTGGATAGGCTTTGGTTGATATCATCTTGGATAAGCTTTGGTTGATATCATCTTGGATAGGTTTTGGTTATCATCTTGGACAGGTTTTTGTTGATTTCATCTTGGATAGGCTTTTCTTGATATCATCTTGGATAAGTTTTGGTTATCATCTTGGATAGGCTTTTGTTATCATCTTGAATAGGTTTTTGTTGATATCATCTTGGATAGGCTTTTGTTGATATCATCTTGGATAGGTTTTTGTTGATATCATCTTGGATAGGCTTTTGTTGATATCATCTTGGATAGGCTTTTGTTGATATCATCTTGGATAGGTTTTTGTTGATATCATCTTGGATAGGCTTTTGTTGATATCATCTTGGATAGGTTTTTGTTGATATCATCTTGGATAGTCTTTTGTTGATATCATCTTGGATAGGTTTTTGTTGATATCATCTTGGATAGGCTTTTGTTGATATCATCTTGGATAGGCTTTTGTTGATATCATCTTGGATAGGCTTTTGTTGATATCATCTTGGATAGTTTTTTTTTATATCATCTTGGATAGGCTTTTGTTGATATCATCTTGGATAGGCTTTTGTTGATATTATCTTGGATAGGCTTTTGTTGATATCATCTTGGATAGGCTTTTGTTGATATCATCTTGGATCTAGGCTTTTGTTGATATCATCTTGGATCTAGGCTTTTGTTGATATCATCTTGGATAGGCTTTTGTTGATATCATCTTGGATAGGCTTTTGTTGTTTTAACATAAATTTATTGAACAAACAAACCAGATATTATTACAAGGCAAAACATCAGGGCGCACAAAAGCACAAGGCTTAAATAAGTACTACCCAAATCATAAAAATGTGTCAAAATATCACTGGCGGACGACAGGAAACAACAACAGAACATTGATAGAAATACAAGAAATTAAAAAAAAAGTAATTTTTATAAAAAGAAAAGGAAATTATAGACAAAAAAAGATTTCCAAGTGAAGGGGAAGACCAAAAAAAAAAAAATAGGGGGGGGGGTGCATGATGGTGGTGGGGGAGAGGGGTAGGGCGTGGAGGGGGAGGGGCGGGTGTGAGAGAGTTATACTTGTGGGAAGAAACTAATGAGTGTGTTAAAGATCAAAGTTAGAAAGCGAAGTATGTGGAAAGTCGTTGAAAATAACATTTGAAAATATAATATAATATAATATAATATAATATAATATAATATAATATAATATAATATAATATGCGGTCAAAATCGGTTACATGAAAGTAAAAATGTGTGAACAGTTGAAAACGTCTTGGCATTTTCTTGCAATGACAATTCTGCATTTCCAAAGAGTAAGGTATTAACTTCCCTTAGGATAGGATCTAGAAGACCACTCGTTTGAATACGGGCATCGTCAAACAAAGGACAAAAAAGCAGGAAATGTTCAGACGTTTCGGCCGGGTGTCCGCAACGGCAGATCGGGTCGTTTATCAAATGGCGACGATACATGTCGTAGTTAAGGTTGCTTACACCCAGCCGAAGCCTGCAATGGATAATTTGTTGTTGTCGTGCACCATGATAATAAAAAGGCGGGACTGCAGAGTCGTCTTTGGAGAGATGTCGTTTAAATAGGCTGACTGACGGATTGGCTTGAATTTCCTCAGGGAGTTCATTCCACATGATAGTAGAAGAGGGGACAAAGGAATTTTTGTAGATTTCAATGTTGTGTGCGGGGACTCTACGCTCGAAAGGCCTTCGACGGTGGTAAGGATTAACTGATGAGACAAGCGGTGGGACCAAGTCGGAAAGATAGGCTTTTGTTGATATCATCTTGGATAGGCTTTTGTTGATATCATCTTGGATAGGCTTTTGTTCATATCATCTTGGATAGGCTTTGGTTGATATCATCTTGGATAGGTTTTGGTTGACATCATCTTGGATAGGCTTTGGTTGATATCATCTTGGATAGGCTTTTGTTGATATCATCTTGAATAGGCTTTTGTTATCATCATCTTGGATAGGCTTTTGTTGATATCATCTTGGATAGGCTTTTGTTGATATCATCTTGGATAGGCTTTTGTTGATATCATCTTGGATAGGCTTTTGTTGATATCATCTTGGATAGGTTTTGGTTGATACCATCTTGGATAGGCTTTGGTTGATATCATCTTGGATAAGCTTTGGTTGATATCATCTTGGATAGGTTTTGGTTATCATCTTGGACAGGTTTTGTTGATTTCATCTTGGATAGGCTTTTCTTGATATCATCTTGGATAAGTTTTGGTTTATATCATCTTGGATAGGCTTTTGTTGATATCATCTTGGATAGGCTTTTGTTGATATCATCTTGGATAGGCTTTTGTTGATATCATCTTGGATAGGCTTTTGTTGATATCATCTTGGATAGGCTTTTGTTGATATTATCTTGGATAGGCTTTTGTTGATATCATCTTGGATAGGCTTTTGTTGATATCATCTTGGATCTAGGCTTTTGTTGATATCATCTTGGATCTAGGCTTTTGTTGATATCATCTTGGATAGGCTTTTGTTGATATCATCTTGGATAGGCTTTTGTTGATATCATCTTGGATAGGCTTTTGTTGATATCATCTTGGATAGGCTTTTGTCGATATCATCTTGGATAAGTTTTTGTCGATATCATCTTGGATAAGTTTTTGTCGATATCATCTTGGATAGGCTTTTGTTGATATCATCTTGGATAGGTTTTTGTTGATATCATCTTGGATAGGCTTTTGTTGATATCATCTTGGATAGGTTTTGGTTGATATCATCTTGGATAGGCTTTGGTTGATATCATCTTGGATAAGCTTTGGTTGATATCATCTTGGATAGGTTTTGGTTGATATCATCTTGGATAGGCTTTGGTTGATATCATCTTGGATAAGCTTTGGTTGATATCATCTTGGATAGGTTTTGGTTATCATCTTGGACAGGTTTTTGTTGATTTCATCTGGATAGGCTTTTCTTGATATCATCTTGGATAAGTTTTGGTTGATATCATCTTGGATAGGCTTTTGTTGATATCATCTTGGATAGGTTTTTGTTGATATCATCTTGGATAGGCTTTTGTTGATATCATCTTGGATAGGTTTTGGTTGATATCATCTTGGATAGGCTTTGGTTGATATCATCTTGGATAGGCTTTTGTTGATATCATCTTGGATAGGTTTTGGTTGATATCATCTTGAATAGGCTTTGGTTGATATCATCTTGGATAAGCTTTGGTTGATATCATCTTGGATAGGTTTTGGTTATCATCTTGGACAGGTTTTTGTTGATTTCATCTTGGATAGGCTTTTCTTGATATCATCTTGGATAAGTTTTGGTTGATATCATCTTGGATAGGCTTTTGTTGATATCATCTTGGATAGGTTTTTGTTGATATCATCTTGGATAGGTTTTTGTTGATATCATCTTGGATAGGCTTTTGTTGATATCATCTTGGGTAGGTTTTTGTTGATCTCATCTTGGATAGGCTTTTGTTATCATCATCTTGGAGAGGCTTTTGTTGATATCATCTTGGATAGGCTTTTGTTGATATCATCTTGGATAGGCTTTTGTTGATATCATCTTGGATAGGCTTTGGTTGATATCATCTTGGATAAGCTTTGGTTGATATCATCTTGGATAGGTTTTGGTTGATATCATCTTGGATAGGCTTTGGTTGATATCATCTTGGATAAGCTTTGGTTGATATCATCTTGGATAGGTTTTGGTTATCATCTTGGACAGGTTTTTGTTGATTTCATCTGGATAGGCTTTTCTTGATATCATCTTGGATAAGTTTTGGTTGATATCATCTTGGATAGGCTTTTGTTGATATCATCTTGGATAGGTTTTTGTTGATATCATCTTGGATAGGCTTTTGTTGATATCATCTTGGATAGGTTTTTGTTGATCTCATCTTGGATAGGCTTTTGTTATCATCATCTTGGAGAGGCTTTTGTTGATATCATCTTGGATAGGCTTTTGTTGATATCATCTTGGATAGGCTTTTGTTGATATCATCTTGGATAGGTTTTTTTTATCATCTTGGATAGGCTTTTGTTGATATCATCTTAGATAGGCTTTTGTTGATATCATCTTGGATAGGCTTTTGTTGATATCATCTTGGATCTAGGCTTTTGTTGATATCATCTTGGATAGGCTTTTGTTGATATCATCTTGGATAGGCTTTTGTTGATATCATCTTGGATCTAGGCTTTTGTTGATATCATCTTGGATCTAGGCTTTTGTTGATATCATCTTGGATAGGCTTTGGTTGATATCATCTTTGATAGGTTTTGGTTGACATCATCTTGGATAGGCTTTGGTTGATATCATCTTGGATAGGCTTTTGTCGATATCATCTTGGATAAGTTTTTGTCGATATCATCTTGGATAAGTTTTTGTTGATATCATCTTGGATAGGCTTTTGTTGATATCATCTTGGATAGGTTTTTGTTGATATCATCTTGGATAGGCTTTTGTTGATATCATCTTGGATAGGTTTTGGTTGATATCATCTTGGATAGGCTTTGGTTGATATCATCTTGGATAAGCTTTGGTTGATATCATCTTGGATAGGTTTTGGTTATCATCTTGGACAGGTTTTTGTTGATTTCATCTTGGATAGGCTTTTGTTGATATCATCTTGGATAAGTTTTGGTTGATATCATCTTGGATAGGCTTTTGTTGATATCATCTTGGATAGGTTTTTGTTGATATCATCTTGGATATGCTTTTGTTGATATCATCTTGGATAGGTTTTTGTTGATATCATCTTGGATAGGCTTTTGTTGATATCATCTTGGATAGGTTTTTGTTGATATCTTCTTGGATAGGCTTTTGTTGATATCATCTTGGATAGGTTTTTGTTGATATCATCTTGGATAGGCTTTGGTTGATATCATCTTGGATAGGCTTTGGTTGATATCATCTTGGATAGGCTTTTGTTGATATCATCTTGGATAGGGTTTTGTTATCATCTTGGATAGGCTTTTGTTGATATCATCTTGGATAGGTTTTTGTTGATATCATCTTGGATAGGCTTTGGTTGATACCATCTTGGATAGGCTTTGGTTGATATCATCTTGGATAGGCTTTGGTTGATATCATATTGGATAAGCTTTGGTTGATATCATCTTGGATAGGTTCTGGTTATCATCGTGGATAGGTTTTTGTTGATATCATCTTGGATAGGCTTTTCTTGATATCATCTTGGATAAGTTTTTGTTGATATCATCTTGGATAGGCTTTTGTTGATATCATCTTGGATAGGTTTTTGTTGATAGCATCTTGGATAGGCTTTTGTTGATATCATCTTGGATAGGTTTTTGTTGATATCATCTTGGATAGGCTTTTGTTGATATCATCTTGGATAGGTTTTGGTTGATATCATCTTGGATAGGCTTTTGTTGATATCATCTTGGATAGGTTTTTGTTGATATCATCTTGGATAGGCTTTTGTTGATATCATCTTGGATAGGCTTTTGTTGATATCATCTTGGATCTAGGCTTTTGTTGATATCATCTTGGATCTAGGCTTTTGTTATCATCATCTTGGATAGGCTTTTGTTGATATCATCTTGGATAGGCTTTTGTTGATATCATCTTGGATAGGCTTTTGTTGATATCATCTTGGATAGGTTTTTTTTATATCATCTTGGATAGGCTTTTGTTGATATCATCTTGGATAGGCTTTTGTTGATATCATCTTGGATAGGCTTTTGTTGGTATCATCTTGGATCTAGGCTTTTGTTGATATCATCTTGGATCTAGGCTTTTGTTGATATCATCTTGGATAGGCTTTTGTTGATATCATCTTGGATCTAGGCTTTTGTTGATATCATCTTGGATAGGCTTTTGTTGATATCATCTTGGATAGGCTTTGGTTGATATCATCTTGGGTAGGTTTTGGTTGACATCATCTTGGATAGGCTTTGGTTGATATCATCTTGGATAGGCTTTTGTCGATATCATCTTGGATAAGTTTTTGTCGATATCATCTTGGATAAGTTTTTGTTGATATCATCTTGGATAGGCTTTTGTTGATATCATCTTGTATAGGTTTTTGTTGATATCATCTTGGATAGGCTTTTGTTGATATCATCTTGGATAGGTTTTGGTTGATATCATCTTGGATAGGCTTTGGTTGATATCATCTTGGATAAGCTTTGGTTGATATCATCTTGGATAGGTTTTGGTTATCATCTTGGATAGGTTTTTGTTGATTTCATCTTGGATAGGCTTTTCTTGATATCATCTTGGATAAGTTTTGGTTGATATCATCTTGGATAGGCTTTTGTTGATATCATCTTGGATAGGTTTTTGTTGATATCATCTTGGATAGGCTTTTGTTGATATCATCTTGGATAGTTTTTTGTTGATATCATCTTGGATAGGCTTTTGTTGATATCATCTTGGATAGGTTTTTGTTGATATCATCTTGGATAGGCTTTGGTTGATTTCATCTTGGATAAGCTTTGGTTGATATCATCTTGGATAGGTTCTGGTTATCATCTTGGATAGGTTTTTGTTGATTTCATCTTGGATAGGCTTTTCTTGATATCATCTTGGATAAGTTTTGGTTGATATCATCTTGGATAGGCTTTTGTTGATATCATCTTGGATAGGTTTTTGTTGATATCATCTTGGATAGGCTTTTGTTGATATCATCTTGGATAGGTTTTTGTTGATATCCTCTTGGATAGGCTAGTTGAGCTGACCTGGCCGAGTAATACATTCGTCCATGGACCAGAAGTGTGGGAGGGGTTTTGGTGGAGGGGAGAGCGGATAGGCATGGGTAAGGAGGGGGCACCGCGTGTGCTTCAATTGTGTGTGTGTGTGTGTGTGTGGAGTGGGGGGAGGGGGTCGCCGGGCGTTGTCTTTCTATTTCTGTTGGCCTCTCGACGTGGTTAACCTCATGCCACTATGCACGCAGTGCGAGCGAAAAAGAGAGAAAGAAAGAGAGAGAGAGAGAGAGAGAGAGAGAGAGAGAGAGAGAGAGAGGGGGGGAGAAAGAGAGTGTGAGAGCGAACCTTCTCCGATCAGCGAACCCACAAACAAAGCGAGAGCGAAAATCCGTGCCGCGAAGACATCTGGCGGCTAATTCAATTTGTTTGCAGATCAGACAAGATGATTCAAAGTGGGGGTCTGTATACCAAAGAGCCTATACGTGTGAAGCTTGTCATTTCAATGCGTGCCCTCTGTGATGCAGGGCGTGTTTAGTCAGGAGACCTGTATCAGTGTGTACCTATTATGCTGTGGGTCCCTGTTTTCCCGTAGTATTATCCAATAAATATATTATGCTGTTGTGATAGCAGGGTTGTGACTCATTACACAGTGGTGAAGTGCATTCAGAAGGTGTGAATCTTCTTGGCATAGCAGAATTGGGGGAGAGATTGATCTGTCCTAACATGCGTAGCAGAGACTTGCCGAGACTTACGTTATGTCGCGAGTCTCAGCTTCGGAGTGTGATCTTTCCTAGCCTATTCTATCACTATACAGTTTGATGGCGTCTGAAGATTCATGTTATGCAGATACAGTTATTACTCCAGTCCCGTTTCCAAAGGCGAGACTGCACTTTCTCCCAGTACATATTTTTTTTACTCAACCTATGTGTCGCCCAGTCACAAAAGGAAACTGAATAGACCGTTTTCCCCTATTTTTATTTATTTATTTTTTTGAGTAAATTTACGTCCCCGGACACATTAAGCGTATAGGGGACGGGTGAAACACCACTTGTTGCAATTTCCCCTATTCAATTACTAGCTTATTATAGAAGCAGTCAGACCGAAAGCCCGAAAGCGACGCTTACCCCAATCAGAGGCTGTTGAGGGCAAACGGACGCCTACACGCAACTTAGGCTTGATAGATCTCGGACACTCGGCTACCGTTACGGTCGCGTGCTTACTGGGAAACTGTCCTATTCTTCTAGCTGGATCTGGTGTTTGTCTTGGGTTGGTCGACTAAAGAAGCCTAGTTCGAAAATCTGTGTGCAGCAGTTATTTGGTGTCAACAGCAAATATACATTAAGGACATGGATGCATCGTTTGGCGGCGACATAGTCTTTGACAGCTAGAGAAGGCGGTGTATGTTTCGTTCATTTACTAGTGCTATTTTATTTGTTGGACGCAAGGACGGTTTGACTCTGATCTGTGTACATTTATTTATTTATTTATTTATTCGTATATTTCTTTTGTTTATGTGCTATTTTTAATTTTTAACCTACGGTTGAAAAAGTCAGCTCGCTAGCTGCCAATTGTAACTCGCTCGACCGCTGTGAAGAAAGCATTGATCGGTTTACTCGCCAGCGTGCTGTGAATATTATTTACTCGCCGCATGCAACTTCTGTTCTTCGTGTATACTTTGGATGTGAAGGACTGAAAGACACATTTTAACTAGGTACAGAGAACGTGAAGTTAAGCGCACTTCACAAGCTCGGAGAGCGTCTCAAGGCGCTGGTCATTAATATCCAGCATGCACACAATAGTTTGCTGAAGTCAGGATTCCAACCCTTGTCGCCCAAGGCGCACCTACACAAGACTAGCGCTCTGAACCACTCAGCTATCACAGTCGCCGAGCACCGAGCACTTCACTTAATAGTAAGTGACCTTGATTCGGCTCTTTGCAGTCCTATAAACAATGATTAACCAACTAATTAGTAATTAATTTAATTCTAAGTATGCATTAGGATCAAATTGATGTTTTGTTTCTTCTAGTTATTAATTAATTTATTTAATCACTTTTATATAGCGCTTTTCCAGCTCAAGAGCCGCTCAAAGCGCTGGCCGATACTGGATCTGACTCAAACCGCCCGAAGCGCCCACTTGCAGCCATTGGGCGCATCGTCTGACGCCCAGGCGACTGAGCGCCATCCTGGGCGACCGAAGATGGGGAGAAGGGACCTAGTACATAGTGCGTGCTGGGTGCATTTGTTGTAGCCGGCATATCCCCGTTTAGGACATGAGCGTCTGGATCTTTAAAGTTAATGCTCTGAAATGCGTGCGAGCACAGAGACTAGACCTCGGTTTATGCTCTTCATCCGAAGAAGTAGGAGCGCCGTGTCTCAGGGTGTTTTTGTGTTTGTTTTTTTAAAAAAACAACCTTGCCATCCCACCCCTCTCCCCCGACGCACGCAGGGTAGCTGAGGCTTGCTGGAGTACCTCTCACATTGGAGAGGCGAAAGTCAGCCGCGGCAAGTCTCTGCTACTATTGTGCGCTCGACGAGCAAACCTCCCCACCCCCAATATCCTCCTCCTTTCCCCTCAAGTCATCTTTCCCATAATAAAGCTGAATCTTTTTTTTTTTTTTTTTTGAACTATCCAATGTACTGCACAGACGAAAATCTGTTACTGCAATACACAGATAAAATTCATTTACTGCAATGGAATTCGCAGATGAAAATCTGTTACTGCAAATACAATGCACATATATGGAATTCCTTTACTGCAATGCAGTCCACAGATGGACATCTTTTACTGCAATGCAAACATGGATTTATTTCAATAAACATGACCATGATAATTATGACAATTGAGAATTTATAGGAAAAACACAAAAGCCGAAGCTTAATTAAGTGTCACCTATGCAATAATAAATATAATAATAGATAAGTAAGGCAGACTGTTAAAAAAAACTAAATCAGTACATGCATAGATAATATAATGGCACTCGAAAGGATTGTGTTTAATTTAATTTATAACTAGATAATGGCAAGAATTATAAAAATATATTTAACACACAAAAACAAAAAAACAAAGAGAGAGAGAGAGAGAGAGAGAGAGAGAGAGAGAGAGAGAGAGAGAGAGAGAGAGAGAGCCTCGTTTAGTCTCTCAGCCTATGCTGTATGCCTGGGACCCAATGTTGTTTGTTATGTCTAAAACGTGAAACCTAACGACCTGTTGCCATCAGTAACTAAAGCCAACTGCTGAAGTGGATAAATCCGCGCATTCAACAGACCTTGTTAACGATGCACAGTTGGCCTAATTTGACTGATATTAATTTTGTTTGCACAACTATTAATATTGTGCTGCGTAGGGGAGAAAAAAAATCACCTTGCATAAATAAATAAGCCATGTACACGAAATCCCATTCTAAGCCCCAGTGACCATTTGGCAGAAAGCGTCCAATATTCCCAAGCTGATCCAACAGACCTCACATACAAATGAGGATCCCTGAAGAGTTTTCAAGAAAAAAGGTAGGTGACTGGTCTAGCGAATAAGAAGATAGTATAGTAGATTGATAGAACAGAGTAGGAATGAGAACGAACAAAGGAGAAAGACAGCGACAGTGGGAATTTAAAGCACTAAATTTCCAGAAAGTGGGGATACTATTAATACTGGCAACCCCACGGGGGGAAATAATAATAATAATAATAATAATAATAATAATAATAATAATAATAATAATAATAATAATAATAATAATAATAATAATACGGCTATAGTAATAACAACAATAATGATAATGGATGCTATACGCGCTTTGTTCCTAAATCAGACTCAAAAGCTCGGCGATCTGTAACCAGCATACACGCAGGAGTTCTCAATACATGCATTTTGCTAAATCTAAAGCTTCGTCAGGAGTTTCCAGCCTAATGGGGCCTACTTATTTATTTGCGCTGGAAAAATGCTATATAAGAATGATTAAATAAATTAATTTATTAAATTTATTTATTTATTTAGGGCATAAGATCATACTGTGTATAGAATTGTACATGAAATAAATCAAGTGAATAACTCTCAAGTCAAGTCAAGCCAAGGAATTTAAAATACATAGGATAAAACATTCAGTCACGCCCTACCACAATGGGCAATCTTTATATGATTTAAATAAATCGGTTACTGAGAAAATGGATTGGAATTTTTTGTTTAATGTAATTGATTTAATGCTGTGCATGTTTGCATTCTTTGAGGTTTTCTAGTCTGGAGTACAGACGTTTAAAAAATGTGTGTGTGTGGGGGGGGGGAGGATATGATTAAAGATACATAATAAAAGATTGTGCAGAAGTCGTACGGTCCCAAACCACTTACTCTCTGATCCATCTGTACGGGATGAGATTACTTAGAAGTCAGAACTTTTTCAAGTTGACACTACCAAAGCTCGCCAGTGTCAAAACATTTTGTTGCACAGACTATTGAGAAAGCTATGAAAATCTGGAATGAATACTTAAAATAATCTGCGCATGTGTGTGTGTGTTTTTTTCTCACTCCAGTTCTACGCGGAATGTATTCTTGTATTGAAGTGAAATAAAATTGGACCCTTTAAGTCTTTTTTCTGAGGTGGTGTCAACCCCGAGAAGAGAGAGAGAGAGAGAGAGAGAGAGAGAGAGAGAGAGAGAGAGAGAGAGAGAGAGAGAGAGAGATCATTTTCAGTAAATATCTGTACTCTACAGAGTCACGAGTCAAATATAGTATTTTTAGTTAACAAAATACATGTTTGGAATTATTAAATGCCAAATCGTTAAGCATTGAAGGTTTATTGAATCCATATCAAAACCAACTCATTTGGTGCCCAAGTATTAAAATAAATTGTGAAAGGAGACAACTGGTGTTTAAATGCCATCCGATAGATCCCAACTTGTAAGGATTACGACATAGCAACTTAGATCCTTATCGGCCAGCGCCTTGAGCAGCTTTTGAGCGCTATGTAGGCTTACAAGTGACTAAATAAGTAAATAAATAAAGAAAGAAACTGTAGTGTACAGATGAAGATTGTATGCAGCAGCACATCACCATTCAAAACCCAAACTGTCACAATGAGCACTCTCAACCGTACCAATATGCACCATGGTTTTGAAAGTATGTTTCGACTGAATATTTTCAATAAATCTGACACAATACATAACACTTTCTATTCAAAGTAAATAGATCATGTGTTAGTAACTTTCACGGAGAGAAAACAAAAAGGTGATTAACAAAAGTCTTTCTGTCTATGTGTCCTGCAACACTGTGCCGTGGTGTGTTACGCTTCGGTAGCCATAAGTATACAGTGCGTCTCTCGGGTAAACAATCATGCAAGAGGAAGGAATAAGCCTATATTAAGCTTATATATCGTTTTAGGTATAGCTTCGCCTTCCGGCAAAGATAACACAAAATGTTGTCTGTGTTTCAGAAACTCGTCTGAAGGGCGCCGTATTGTACTCCGAATTCTTATTGGTTCGAACGTATCGAAGAACGGGTTGGTCTACGCCCAGATTACGGAAGCTGAAGCTGACCTGCGTGAAACCAAAGTTAGAGTGCCGTGACTGGCACTGGAGGGCGTCTCGCGAGGCATTTGATCTGGGTCACGCTGTCTGGGAGGCTGATCTCCAGTCGCGCACCACCTGCAAGTGTAAGGATACTCAAGCTGCCGAGGTAAAACGTGTCCCAGGGCGCTGTCGAGATCCAGAAAACTGAAGCACGGCAGCTAATCTAACCTTTCAGTGGGACCAGCAACGGGTGGGTGAAATGCCTCAATCAGTGCTAAGGTAAGTAAATATTCTTCTTCTTTCTTTTTTTAAATGTTGTCGTGTTGTAATGGCCCGAGCGTAAAATTCTAGCGTAGTGGTGTTACAAAAAAAGAGATTAAAAAAAAGTGTACGCTTCTCTCCCGTTGTAAAAAGGAAATGAAAGCTCGTTAGCACAGTTTTTGTTTCCTTACACAGAGACACCATCTATGTACATCTGCAGATGGAAATAATTTGAGGGTGTGTTTGTGTGTAATTAAAGTATTAATGACATTGTTAGTAAATTTGCCATAGGAGGGAGAACTCCATTAACGTTTAGTAGTCTACGAGAGTAGTCCTTTTGGCTGGAGTGGGCTGAATAAATTGCGTCGAGTATTGTGCTGTTATATTATAAAAGATTATATAGATCGTCAGTTTGGGAGTTCTGTGCACAGGTAAGGAGACATCTTTATTCTCGATGTTTATGTTTTTGTTGGATTTTCATTTTCGTAATTAAGATGATAAATCTGATGTGAATTTGCAATTGGATACTTTTAAAATAAAATGTTGTCGATACTACATTTAAGTTCTGCCACAGTATGTTGTAGGAAAAACGCTACATACTATCTATAAAAAGAACAAGACGAAGTCATGGAGGATGGAATCATAATTTGTTGTATTGGTAATGCGTGTAGTGTTGAAAACCTAATAATCAGATTTATTATCAGATTTATAGCGTAGAATCCTGTACAAATTTCTATTAAAGCGCGAAGCGGGTCGAAAATATACTTAAATAAGGTACGACTGTTTGTTTTTAAAGTAAGTGTTTCACCAGTTCGGTTCGAATGAGTTTTAACTGTAATCTATATTGTTACTCGTAGAGTTAATACAAAATATGTCTGTTTTGTCAATTATAATACATAATAATTAGGTATATATTGAAATTCGAAACAAACATTTTGAATGGCCACGTGTATACAAATAGTACGTTTGCAATTTCAATATGGCGCCAGTTTGTTTTCGCTTAAGCTCAGTGAGAATGTCAGAACTATTTATAACAAAATCATAGAATAAGATTGGGAATTCCCATTTGCTTGCTGCACAATATGCCGCGGACCTAAGGTTACTTGACCGATTACGTAATGCGCAAAACTGTTACACGCATAGTGGAATATACTAAGATAAAGCGACCATGGAGGTTAGATAGCGACAGCGCAAGGCTGAACAGGGAATTTACACTACTACTAATAATAGGAATAGTGTAGTCTAAACGTTGATATGCCAGCCATTGGCATGGACCCAATACTCATGCCTGTGTCGACAACACAGCGTCTGCTCTCTCTTTGATTTGTCCAAGTCGACGATTGTGTCAAAAATAGAAGATAAGTGATTGGCTGAAACTAGGGCTGTAACGTGTAACTATTGTGGTCTTGGCTTTCAAATATATATTTTTGTGTCCGGGAACATAAATCTACCTGTCAAAAAGGTTCGACAGATCATTCGGCGTAAGCCCGATTGTGCAGGCGCCATCTTTGGTTCTGCAGAGTGTCATTATATAAGGAAAAATTCAAAAATTCAATCTTTTCCGGCGGACAATTACCGATCTTTCTGGAAGTGTATCGACACAGATATGATTTTTTAAAAAGGGACTTTATTTTAGCTAATAAGTGCAAATCGAAACGGTTACGAAAGAATGTACGTTTAGGGGTAGGCCTAATACACTTTTCAAATCAGCCAGTTGCTTTGAAGCCAGGGTTACTCTTGATTCAAAGTTAGTTTTTCCAGTTTTGATTTCTGTTGCAGATGTTCTTGACCAACTGATGGCGTACCAAAACCAAATATGGATCTGAAAAGGCGGTATTGATTTTAATCGGAGGAATCCACTGTGGAACCCAAGTTTCGGTGGAGCCAAGAGGTAGCGCCCATGCTATATTAACCACAATCATCATCATCATTCATTCCTTAGAATCGATTTCTTTTAAGGCATTTGCTTAGAAATTAGCTCTCTCTCCCTCTCCCTCTCTTTCACTCTTCGATCTCTTACTCTTCCTCCCCTTGTTAGCCCAACCATAGGTCGTGATGAACTGTAAACCTATAACCGAACAGAGCTGTGCGGAGGGGCGGACCGAGAGAGCGCGGACAAAAACACACTTTATACTCAAAATAAAACGATAAAAGAGTTCTGAAAACGGTTTAAACCTGCAGAGAAGCGCAAGGCGCAACGTTTTAACACGTTTTCATAACACTGCTTAGTTGTAAAATGATTATAAATAAAATAGCACGAGTACGAACCTGCCGTCTGTTTCAGCTACCACTGTTGTCAACAAAGTAGGCTATGATTCAAATTCAAGGGGCCTAAGCTTGAACCAGTTGCCAAGAACCAAACGTTTGCTGTGAGCGTGCGCAGTACTGCGCACTATCACACTTTGCCTTCCTATCCTATCATATCCTATCTTATCCCGTGACTCGGAGGTCATATCGAGTTATAATAAAACTTCTTTTAGTTTTAGGTAGAGCACTAAGCCTACGTAAAACCAATTAACGACTTACTTTTCTTTTTTTACAATCAACATTCTTTTCAATGAAATAGAAGTCTGGGTAGATTATGCATCAACTTGTTAAATGTAGTGTTACGTATGGAACGCGGAAATCGTCAAAGTCGCGTGCATGCACTCGCAAATGCACGCCCATCTAGTAGCTGATTGGTCGAAAAATGTCAAGCGCAAATGCACACGCAATTGCACATGCAAACTGCACACGCATTTACCTACGAGTCGCATTAAAAGTAGGAATGGGAAATGTTCGGAAATACGTTGTATGTACCAAAGTAATGTAAATTCACAACTTATTTATAATGTATCCCTCACCACCCACCTACCATGACTCCAACTCCCCTCTCCCCACTCACATCCTCCCATTCCCCACCCCCAAGTCATTTAAAATATTATAATTTACTTTGGTTTGCCTGTAAATAATATGAGAATTATCTCCCATCACGCGCACTGCGGTCTTCAATATGTCCACAGTGCAAGGCTTACGATTATGGAACGCGCAAAGCGTCAAATACGCGTGCAATTGCACGAGAAAATGCACACGCAATTGCACGCTCACCTAGCAACTGATTGGTCGAAAACTTACCCGCCAAACTGCGCAAGCGCAAATGCATACGCAATGGCACGCGCATTTACTTACGAGTCACATTAAAACTAGGAATGGGAAATGTCCGGGAATACGTTCTATATACCAAAATAATTTAATATAAATTGACAAATGATGTACAATTTAACCCTCGCCATTCACACCTTCCCCTGCCTCCCAACCCATAAATTAAATGTTATAATAATTTATATTTACTGTTTTGTCTTTACTTGGTGTCCAATAAAACAACAAGAAGTAGTGTACAGATAGTGTCACCAAATTTTTTTTTTTCGCAGTGATGAAAACTTATCGTAGCTGTAAAAACTTAATGTAGCGAAGCGATGAAAAAAGTGGAAAAGAACCAAAATAGTGAAGATCTAGGCCTACAGAAATCTAGATGACGCAAGTTAGCTATGAGGTATTGCTCAGCGATGTAAACTAAATCTTAGAAAAATAGATCCAGACTTCTAGATAACTAAACACACAGTCCGAACTACATTTTCCTTAGAAAAATGGTCAAACGTGGTCTAAAATGATAATTAAACCTACTTCGCTACTCAAATTAGTATTTTCAGAACATCTAAGATCTATCAAGATGAAAGCTACAATCAAGATAACTCCTACGATAGCTACACGGGTTTTCCGATGCTTTTTCCGTTGCAAAAATATATAGGATTTAATTATTATAACATTTAATTTGGAGGGTTGGAGGCAGGGGAGGGTGTCACTGTGGATGGTGAGGGTTTCATTGTAAATTATTTGTCAGTTTATATTAAATTATTGTGGTACATATAATGTATTTCCGTACATTTTCCATTCCTAGTTTTAATGTGACTCGTAGGGAAATGCGTGTGAAATTGAGTGTGCATTTGCGCTTGCGCAGTTTGACGTGTAAGTTTTCGACCAATCAGTTGCTAAATGGGCGTGCAATTGCGTGTGCATTAATTCGACGCTTTCCGCCTTTCATATACAATAACTACACGCGTTTTCCGATGCTTTTTCCGTTCCATGGTTTGTAATTTCTCTTCTAAGACATCTAATCTTTAAGGCTGTTGGGCCATAGAACCTCACGCCACACGCCACACGCGTGAAGATAAAAATGAACAGACATGGTATCTCTTGGCGTGGGCCATACAACTTCACACACACCACACGCTACACGCGTGATAAGAAAAGTGAGCATGCCCACTTTTTTCGATGCGTGAGTTCACGTTCTAGATTACCAAAGTGGTCAGGAGACCATTTTTACCAGTACAGTTCACCTTGGGACACCAGAAAGTAGATCTAACTGTAAAATGGATGATTATAGAGTAAATTTAATCGAGTTGGTCCGGGCAAGGCCCCTTCTCACGTATGTCTGATTAGTATTTTCAAAGTATTTTACAAAGATAAAGACCAGAAAGCACAAGTTTGGGACGATTTGAAAAAGCTTCTGAATACACCCAAAGGTAACTTTAATACGATTTATTTATTTATTTACTGTAACTTATAGCACAGTCAACCAAAAGGTGGCAGTCTTATCTCAGGGCTTGTACGTATAGCGTGTGGCGTGAAGTTCTATGGCCATGAGAGCATGAAACGTAGCGTGAAGCGTGTGGCCTGAGGCTCTATGGCCCAGTAGCCTAACATCAGGCGTGTCAAGGACGGTCCCAAGCCCGGCTGAAAAAAGAGGAGGGTGGACTGAGGTTATCACCCCCATCCCGCTAAAAAGAATCCGCTTCAGAAACGTCAGCAACAGAAGCAAGACTAAACATTAACCTGGGAGTGGAAGGTGCTTCGTTAACAAGACCTATGATGACGTGTGGTGAAAGCCAAAAGGAAGCCACAGAGCCGACTACCGTTCTGTCAACCAGGAGAACCACTATCGGCAAATGGAATGTTAGGACCATGTACGAGTCGGGAAAGATGGCACATGTGGCAGCTGAAATAAGGAACAACAACCTGACCATGTTAGGCATCAGCGAAACACGGTGGACCCAAGCTTGGCAGAAAAAGACTGATGACAGGAGAGCTGTTGCTGTACTCCGGGCATTAAGAAAGTGATGCAACCCACACACAGGGAGTAGGCTTCATGTTGTTTACTCAGGCACAGAGGGCACTGATTGGATGGAAGGCCCATGGCTCCAGGATCATCACAGCATCTTTCCGTACCAAGATGAGGAAGATCAAGGTGAGCCTCGTCCAGTGCTACGCTCCACCGAACCACAGTGAAGAAGATGATAAGGACCAATTTTATAGCAGACTGCAGAAGGTCCTCGAGACCTACCCGGACAAGGACATCACCATTATCGTGGGAGATATCAACGCAAAGATCGGAGTTGACAACATCGCCTACGAAAAAGCCATGGGCATCTACATGTACGCCCCATAAGTATTGAATGAGAATGGAGAGAGATTTGCGAACATGTGTTTGTTCAACAACCTGGTCATCGGAGGCAGCATCTTTCCCCACAAGCGGATCCACAGGAGTCCATGAATATCTCCAGACAGCACGATAGAGAAGCAGGTCTACCAAATCTGCATTAGCAAGAAATTCCGAGATCCTCACAAGTGTGAGAAAAGGAGCTGACATGGGGTCCGGCCACCACTTGGTGGTGGCAAGACTGAAGCTGAAGCTGAAGAGGAATCAGCTAGACGCGTCGGGCAGAAGGATGAAGTACAACGTCAGCCTTCTAAAAACCCCAAAGACAAACAAACAGTTTAGTCTGGCGCTAAAGAACAGGTTCGAAGTGCTTCGGGAACTTTGAAGAAGAAGAAGACAGTGTACTAAGGAGGTGGCAGAAAGTGAAAGAGACACTAAGATCGTCATGCCAAGAAGTTGTGGCGTGAACAGAAATAATGGATCGCAGCAGGGACTTTGGCCAGGATAGAAGAGAGGAAGAGAAGGAAGGCGGCAGTCAACAACAGCAGAACCAGAGCAGCAAAAGCCAAGGCCCAAAAAGACTACGTAGAAGCCCAAAAGAGAAGTGAAGAAAATCATCAAGAAAGATAAGAAGGCCTACGAAGATGGACTGGCAGCTGAAGCAGAACAGGCAGCGCACAGCGGCAATATGCATGAAACAGCTTTGTGACACCACCAAGTGACTCTCTGGAAAGTTCAGCAAGCCAGATTACATTACATGGTTGTTGCTTTAGGTCCAGCGGACTCTTCCGAGCACCCCCGTTGGGGTGCCGGGGGTTTCAATATAAATAGTATCCCCACTTTCTGGAAATTTAGTGCTTTAAATTCCCACTGTCGCTGTCTTTCTCATTTGCTCTTTCTCATTCCTGCTCTGTTCTATCAATCTGCTATACTATCGTCTTCTTCGCTAGACCAGTCTCCTATTTTTTTTTCTTGAAAACTCTTCCGGGACAAGATTCCTTATTTGTGTATGAGGTCTGTTGGATCAGCTTGGGAATATTGGATGCTTTCTGCCAGGTGGTCACTAGGGCTTCCTATGATGTTATTATTTAGCAATGTAGGCATTTTATATGTATGTGTTTTGTTCATAATTTATAATGATGTTTGTATTCTATTTTGTTTTTGTAAACAGGGGTTCGATAAGTTGGGGTGAAGCCTCAGCCGTCCCCTGGGTGGGATGTCTTTATTGTAAAGTGACTGGCTGGTGGAGACCTTTCGGTTTTACTACTCGGGTTGATTCGGCAGATCTTTTATGCGGATTGGGGGTTGTCCGGTCCTGATTTGGCTCGGAAGAGTCCGCTGGACCTAAAGCAACAATAATGTAATGTAATGTACTCTTCCGAGCCAAATCAGGACCAGAGCAAGCCAGATAGACCTGTCAAGGACAAGCAGGGGAACATCATCAGCAGGCTAGACCAGCAGTTGGAACAGATGGGCTTAACTATTTGTGGAACTCCTGAACAGACCAGCACCACCGAATCCCCCAGTTATTAAACCAGCCAATGTAGATCTTCCCATCAACTATGAGAAACCGACCAGAGAAGAAATCAGAAAAACTATCACCCTAATACCGACCAGAGAAGAAATCAGAAAAACTATCACCCTAATGAAGAACGGGAAAGGCCGCTGGACATGATGAAATCCCAGCAGAGGCGCTAACAGTGGACCTGGATGCGTCAGTGGAGATGCTGTACCCACTCAATTAAAGGGTCTGGGAAGAGGAAGATGTTTTCGCAGACTGGAAGGAAGATTACCTGATCAAGCTTCATGAGAAAGGTGACCTCAGCAACTGTAGTAACTACAGGGGCATCACACTCCTATCTGTGCCTGGGAAGGTCTTCAGCCGGGTCCTCTTGGAGAGGATGAAGGATACTTTAGACCCACAGTTACGAGCCGAGCAGGCAGGTTTCCGCCAGATAAGATCCTGTTCGGACCAGATTGCAACGCTCCGTCCCACAGTTGAGCAGTCCCTGAAATGGAACTCGTCGACTATGAGAAGGCGTTTGACAGTGTGGATCGAGAGACTCTCTGGAAGCTCCTTCGATCTTATAGTATCCCAGCCAAGATAGTCAACCTTATCAGGAACTTCTACGACGGCATGTCCTGCAGAGCTATTCATGGAAGACAGCTCACAGACAACTTTCAGGTGCGAACCAGAGTCCGACAAGGGTGCTTGTTGTCGCCTTTCCTCTTCCTCCTCGCCATCGCCTGAATTATGAGGACGTCCACTGGCGAACGTAGAATCCGAATCCAGTGGACTTTGTGGAGTCAGCTCGCTTATCTGGATTCGCTGACGACCTTGCTCTTCTTTTCCGTAGCCAACAGCAGATGCAAGAGAAGACAAACATCCACAAGGACAAGACCAAGACCCTGAAGATCAACTCCTCTAGTGCCGAACCAGTCACCCTGAAAGGAAGTCCCCTGGAAGAAGTGCAGTCATTCACTTACATAGGTAGCATCATCAATCATCAGGATGGCACTGACATGGACGTCAAGGCAAGAATGGGCAGAGCAAGAGCCTGCAATCAGCTCATGAACACCTGGACCTCCAGAGAGCTATTCTTGACTACCAAGATCCGATTGTTCAAATCCACTGTGAAGCGAGTCTTAATGCATGGAGCAGAGACATGGAAGAAATCCAAGACTATCATTAGGAAAATCCAGACCTTCATCAACAGTTGCCTCAGAAGGGTTCTCAGATCCGCTGACCCGACACAATCGTCAACGCCAACATTTGGGAAAGGACCCGCCAACTTCCTGCTGAAGAAGAAACCAAGAAGAGAAGATGGGGCTGGATATGACATACCCTACGAAATCCAGCAACTAACATTTCCCGGCAGGCGCTGAAGTGAAACTCCAAGGGAGAGAGGACTTCCAAGAAACACCTGGCGACGCGACATTCAGGCCGACACCACCAGGATGGGCTACACCTGGAGTCAGCTTGAAAGAATGTCCCAGGACAGAGGACTCTGGAGAGCTGTTGTTGGCGGCCCATACCCTGGAAGGGGTGACGGGCATTAACTAAGTCAGTAAGTGCAGTTTGGCGTGTAAGTTTTAACCAATCAGCTACTAAATGCGCGTGTAATTGCGTGTCATGCATACTGTGCCGTGCTGTGTTACGCTTAGGTAGCTTTAATTGGTCTATGCCCCAACATCAGACTATGACGACAGCGAAGTCGAGGATTTCTATGAACATCTACAGGCTGTCCTTGACCAAGTGCCGAAGAATGACAAAGTCATAGTGCAAGGCGACTGGAATGCCAAGATTGGCCAAGATGCGCACCACAACTATCGAGACACATGTGGACCCCACTGCAACAATGAGACAAATGACAGTGGTCTGAGACTCTTGGAGTTTGCCAGATACAACAATCTGATACTGGCAAACACGCTTATTCTCCGCAAAAAAAATCCAAACGATGGACATGGCACAGTCCCGGCGGGGAGCATCAAAACCAGATCGACTACATCATGGTCAAGACACGCCTCAAATCAAGCATCAACATTGGCAGGACACGCACTTTTCCAGGAGCAGACATCGGAAGTGACCACGATCTCGTGATGATGTCCTTCCGGCTCCACTTGAAGAGAGTAAACACTGCAAAGTGCACCAGACTGAATTTCGACCTGGACAAACTGCAAGACCCGGAGGTGGCAGAACTATTTCAGGCCACAATTGGAGGGAAATTTGCACCACTGCTCCTTTTGGGGGCTGGTGAAGTAGATGTCAACACCATGACCACCACCTCCAACTCAGCTGCGACAGATGCTGTCACTGAGATCCTTGGCAAGCACCACCCAAAGAAGAAACCGTGGATCACACCTGAACTTTTGGACCTGTGTGACAAACGAAGAGAGATGAAAAAGAAACAGAACACCTCACAGGGAGCTGATGCCTACCGAAAAATCAAAAAGACATTCGAAAAGGCATGCGCACAAAAAGAGAACTGGATAGAAGATCAATGCCAGGAAATAGAGAACAGTCTGAACAAGAACAACAGCAAGATGGCCTACCAGACTGAAGCGGCTGACAAGTGTTAAACAGCCCAAGGTCTCTACGATCCAAAGCAAGTCTGGCATATGCCTTACAGAAGAACAAGAAGTCTTGGATAGATGGACAGAGTACTGCATGCTCAGCTCTGACCTTTACAACCATACACAAAACGGAGACCCATCAGTTCTAGCATGACCCCAGAACAGAGAAGAGGAAGAAACTCTCCCAATTTCCCGAGAAGTTGAGGAAGCAGTGCAATCACTAAATAAGTGGATGTCAGCGGGAGAGGACAACATACCCGCGGAATTGCTGCAAGCCGAAGGGGAAGCGATGAATGACGCCCTCACCATTATCTGTAATCTGGCAGAGTGGAGAGTGGCCTACACCATTGACCCGGTCGCTTATCAAAAAGGGTAACCTTCAGGATTGTCAAAACTACCGCACCATCAGTCTCGTCAGCCATCCCAGCAAAGTCCCCCATGAGAATAATGCTCAACAGGTTGAAACCCCAAGCTGAACAAATCATAGCTAAAGGACAAGCAGGATTCAGGGCAGGGCGAAGTACCACTGAACAGATTCTCAACCTCAGAATAATGTGCGAGAAATACGTACAGCACCAACAACATTTATATCATGTGTTTGTAGACTTCAAGAAAGCGTTTGACCGAGTCTGGCTTGCAGCTCTGTGGGCAACCATGAGAGTGTACAACATTAGCCTTAAAATTATTGGAGTCATAAAAAGCCTGTATGACAAGGCTACCAGTGCAGTCCTCCACAACAGCGCCATCGGGAACTGGTTCAGAACAACAATCGGTGTGCGTCAAGGATGCCTACTCTCTCTAACACTCTTCAACATATTCCTAGAGCGCATCATGGCAGATGCCCTTGCAGGTCACAAATGCACTGTCAGCATAGGGGGTAGAGCAATCTCCAACCTCTGTTTTGCGGATGACATCGATGGATTGGCTGCAGAGCAACAAGACCTTGAACAGCTTGTCCAGAAGCTTGACACCACCTCCAGAGCCTATGGAATGAAAATAAGTGCAGACAAGACCAAAATGATAACCAACAACACCAAAGGCATCAACATGGACATCAAAGTCCAAGGCCAATCCCTCAACACAGTGCATAGCTTCAGATATTTAGGAGATATTGTATGAAACAGGAAGTCCTCTCCAGGATCGCAACTGCGGCCCTGACAAGGTTGAAGCCCATTTGGAAAGACAGGACCATCAGTCTACAATCCAAGGTAAGGCTGCTGCGCTCCCTTGTCATCTTCATCTTCCTATGCGCTTGTGATACATGGACCCTCACAACAGATCTACAACGAAGAATACAGAGCCTGGAGATTAGGTGCTACAGAAGACTTCTGGGCATTTCCTATACCAAGCACACCACCAACAACGAAGTCCGGCAGACCATCACACAAGCCATTGGACAACACGATGACATGTTCACAGTGGTGAAGAAACGAAAACTCCGATGGTATGGCCACGTCACCAGAGCGTCAGACCTTGCAAAAGCTTTCCTGCAAGGCACGGTGCAAGGAGGCAGAAGAAGAGGGAGACAGAAAAAGAGCTGGGAGGACAACATTCGAGAATGGACTGGTTTGACAGTGAACGAAGCCAGGAGGGTTGTTGAGAACAGACAAAGATGGAGTATTCTGGTTAAACGATCAGCTGTGGTGCCCCAACGACCTTAAAGTTACGGGATAGGATAGTATAGGATGCGATAGGTATAATTGTGCATTTTCGCTTGCGCAGTTTGATGTGTAAATTTTCTATTAATCAGCTACTGTGCACTTCGCGTTCGCATTTGACGCTTTCCGCGTTCCATCGTTGGCTTTTGCGAGAGACCTTCACTGATATAAACATCTTTATACGGATTGGATTATGCATAATTATGGACCCGTATCTGACCGTTATTTTGGCGGGATTCTAAGAATTAATTATTTGTTTATTTCTAGTAGGTTTTTTTTTCTCAGTTGTATACAAACACCGTGTCCAGAGGTTGGAGGGTAGAATCGTGTGCTATTTGTATTGGCTGTTTCGTGTATCATACGAATATCCGCGTTGCCATGGGCCGAGACGTCTACTAATCTAAAGTATTTGGAAGGACATAACTAGAACACGTTTTGGTCCTTCTTTCTAGATTATTCTGTTTTTGTTTCCTTCTAGTAGCCTGTAATTCTTTTATATTGTCTTCCTGCTCATTTTTTTTTATTTTAAAAAAAAAATCATTTTTGCTTCTGTTTTATTATTATTGTTATTATTATTATTATAGTTGGAATAGTAACAATTTTTGTCAATGTTGAACAATTAAATTCACATTCTTTGGGGTTTTTTGCTACATGCTGCTGTTACACGTTATATAACAATAACCGAATCAGCCCCGATGCTTAAATCTTGATATGTGTAACTCGAATTTGTTAATCCACGCAGCCTGTTCACTCAACAGGTGTCGTCGTATAAAATTTTCCAACAATAATATGCAGCAAACATCAACAACCTCAAGATCGCTTTCTGAAAATCACCACAACAATTATCCTTACAAGTAATGTAACTGTAGATTATAGTCACACGACACCGAAGCGTATAGGCGACTACTGGTCACATTATTCTGACACCAGCGAACCAGTTGATGGTAAGCGGAAAATAATATGGTCACACATTGGTCAATCCTGGATTCGAACTAGGTACTTTCGGTTACTAGTAAGACGCTCTACCAACTGAGCTACCCGGCCCCTCCTTACAAGAAGACGGTGCATTACTTATATAGCCTCCGAACAATCGAGAAAAAGTTAAATCATTCCAGCATGACGCAATAACACCCAAATCAAAATAAAACTCGTCGCCGGAACTATGCACTGCCTTACGGAGATTCGGCCAGCTTTCACCCGTAAAGTCTAGAAGCTTCGATCGATATTAAACAAGCAACTCCAGAAAATTCTCAACAATATCGACCGACGAAAATTATCAACATTATTTATACAAAGCTTCTTCTAACAAAATCAGGAAAATCAAATCAAAGGTAAATATACGCTATTACTGCAAGCTTTGCAAAGTAACATTATCGGGTCTATCGTGCGCGTCTCAAAAATGCGTAACTGTAGATTATAGTCACACGACACCGAAGCGTATAGGCGACTACTGGTCCCATTATTCTGACACCAGCGAACCAGTTGAAGGTAAGGGGAAAATAATATGGTCACACATTGGCCAATCCGGGATTCGAACCAGGTACCTTTCGGTTACTAGTAAGACGCTCTACCAACTGAGCTACCCGGCCCCACGTGCGCGTCTCGTTTCGTTTCGTGGGTAATTACCGTCCCCGGACACAGATGCGTATAGGGGACCAGTGCGCGTCTCAGTTATATAGATTAACGTCCCCGGACACATAAGCGTATAGGTGACGATATTGATTAATCGTAACAGCTGCTTTTATTTAAGAAATTCCTCCCTCCCCACTCACCCTCCCCACTACCCATCCACCCCCCGCTTCCCTCCGCTACACACACTCACCCTGGCAATTATGCGATAATGTATGTTAAGCCATGATAACAGTCAGGGACGCAAATTGCTTATACACTTTTAAGTACCTTTACAATATTTCAAATCACTGTTCATACGATTAGGTATTCATGCGATTTTACAACATTTTTAAAATACTTAGGAATAAAAATCATAAAATGTATAATTATATCAAATTAGGTTAATCATACTACCTACAATAAGTAAATACATAAAATATAAATGAAACTTGTAAGTGAGCAAAATAAAATAAAACAAAAAAGAAAAATCAACCGTCATGTGCAGTGCTACATTAATCCATCATTCAAACGTATTTAAATATACAAATTCTATAACTATTATAGCATACTTACTGTATCTGTCCCAAATAGCCACAAAATAGAAGATTAACTGAGTCTTTAGCTAGTGAGTATTCGGGCTGGACGGTTTTACCGATACGTAACTGTATTCAGGTTCAGAAATGCATACCGGTGCGGTTGTGACGTGTCCAAGTTCCGGTTTACTGGGAAATCTCTACAACACGTAATGCGACAGTGGGCGACATCTTGTCCGCGAGCATAAAGCCCAAACACGTGGATAGGCTGTTCTTGAAGAAGAACTCACGAGAACATCAGCTTATCCACGATTTTGAGCATGGTACCAGTCGCCAATCCTTCTGAACTCTTAAAGATCTTAAAGACCTTTCCCGTTGAATGTTTTTGTTTTATTTTGGTTTTGTAGTTTAAAGTTTGCTGATGTTCTAAACAGTGATTTATCATAATTTGTTTTGAAGACGTTCAAGCAATAATAAAGCTTCAGTTTCTATGGAAATGTGGTTCTTTGAAACTGTTTTGAAGTGTATGACAATCTTTCTTTAGCGTCGGTTACTACTGTCAGTGCCATATCCCATTTGATTGTAACACTTAAAATCGCGGTATACCGGTACGAAATACCGATACGAACTAAAAATACCGCGGTAATATCGGTACGACTTTGACCCACGGTACCCAGCTCTAGGATTTATCCACACAATTATACTAAACTAATTAGTGAGAGGTCGAAAGCGGAAATTCAATTACTTAAAACTAAAAATACAATTTTTGAATAAACAGGAAATTTTCATATCGCGTGCATGTCCTGCCAGGAACATTTAGAAAAGTCCTTGAAAAGGTCAAGTGACGAATAATTGGTTGTAAAACATAGTCCCAAACCGAATCTTTCCTGTTAATAAAAAATAATAGTATGTGGTGAATGTGTTTTTGACGTGTACCTACCATGTATCGTACGACTGGTCCACACAGCCTCCTCATCTGATGGACACGCGAGCGTCTATAATAAGCTAACGCGTTCTACTTTTTGCAAGCACCAAGGGCAAGCTGTTAAACAGCGCACTCTTTATCCGAGATGAGAGTATAAACCGAGGTCAAGTCTGTGTCGCATACATTCCATCATAACGGACTTTAAAGATCCTGACGCTCATGTCCTAGACGGGTGAGTGCCGGTGACAAGAACACACCCAGCATGCACCTAGGTCCTTCTCCACCATCCCTGGCTGCCCAGGATTGTGCTCAGTTGTCCGGGCGTCAGACCATGCGCCCAAAGGCTGCGGGTGGGCGTCTCGGGCGGCTTGAGTTAGATCCTGTATCGGCCAGCGCCTTGAGCAACTCTTGAGCTGGAAAAGCGCTATATAAGAAAGATTAAATAAAATAAAATAAATATCCGTTCGAATTTATAAGCGTGTGTAGATGTGTAATTTCACTACAACAAGGCACTTTTTCATGACGATGTAATGTACTCTTTCACGATTTGACTATAATATGAATCAACTGTACTAGGTTCGCCACTGATTGCATGAAAGAGGTCAACAGACTGCTGAGCATCCGGCAGTTGACTACGACACTCTATCATCCAATGTGCAACGGACTCGTCGAGCAGTTCAATGCAACGCTGAAGTCCACCCTGAAGAAACTGTGCAGCGAGCAGACAATGGAATCGCTACATCAACGCCTTATTTTTCGCCTACAGAGAAGTATCGCAGTACGGGGGTTCGATAAAATTAATTAGAGTATAGCCTCAGCGTCCCTTGCGTGGGATGCCTTTATTGTACAGTGACCGGCTGGTGGAGTGCCTTCAGCGTTACCACTAGGGTTGTTTCAGCAGATCTTTTATGCAGATTATGGGTGATTCCTCTTTCAGCCAAGTCGTGGTCTTAGTTTTGTGGTCCTGATTCGGCTCTTTGCAGTCCGCACGACCCTGTAAGCAATGAATAACTAACTAACTACAAGCAGACAGTGCATTAGCCTACTTATATAGCTTCCCTGCAATTGAGAAAAAGTTCAAACATTCCAGCGTAGGGGGACCTGGACTCCCTGATGATGCCCATCTTCAGCATCTCATCGACGTCTTTCTTCAAGGAAAAAAATGGTAGGTGACTGGTCTAGCGAAGAAGAAGATAGTATAGTAGAATGATAGAACAGAGTAGGAATGCGAAAGAACAAATGAGAAAGACAGAGACAGCGGGAATTTAAAGCATTAAATTTCCAGAAAGTGGGGATTCTATTTATACAGAAAAACCCCGGCACCCCCATGGTGGAGAGGGGAAGGGGGGGGGTCTGCTTATAGGGGTGATTTATGAAGATTTATGATGATGATTGTTGTAGTGACTTTCGGAAAGCGATTCTTGTGTGCAGTTGTTGATGTTTGCTGAATAAAGTTGGAAAACTTCATACGACGACTCCTGTCTTGTTGCTGAGTGAACAGGCTGCGTGGATAAACGAATTCGAGTTACACATATCAAGATTCAAGCATCGGGGCTGAATCCACTACTGATAAATAACCCTTTACATATGGTATTATTATTGAGCAATATAGGCAATTTATATGCATGTGTTTTGTTAAAATTTTATAATCATGTTTATATTCAAATTTATTTTTGTAAACGGGACTTCGATCAATTAGAGTACCGCCTCAGCGTCCCCTGCATGAGTTGCCTTTATTGTAAAGCGACCGGCTGGTGGAGAGAGCCATCAGTGTTACCATTAGGGTTGGTTCAGCAGATCTTTTAAACGGGGGGAGGGGGGGGGGGGGGGGGTGAGTTCCCTTTCAACCAAGTTGTGGCCCTGATTCGGCTATTTGCAGCCCGTTGGACCCTGTAAACAATGACTAGCTAACTGTTACCTCACAAACTGAAAATCAAGCGGCGTCTTGATATAAATTTATGCATTACCTTTTGTATAATGTAGCTGCCAGAGCATGCTAATGACCAAATCTTGTGATTGGATGACATTGCACACACACAGAGACAGCAGATATAGTTTGTAATTCTCTTCCTTTTAACTCTGCGTTCTGCTGCATCATCTCTTTTCTTTCGCTCTAGACTGAAAACACACATTTCCAACAGTGGTCCTGATTCGGCTCTGTGCAGTCCGCTGGACCCTGTAAAGCAATATTCTATGACTAACTAACTAACAGCGTAGTTTCTTAAATCTCGATGCTGAACTTTCCTTCGTACTTACCAGAGGGCTTCACCGTAAGCTATCTGCACCTACAACAAACCGTCACATGTGTGTGTTTAAGAGGCGGAGGGGGGGGGGGAGGAGGGGAGAGGGAGGTTATATTCTGATTTGGTATTTTATGTTTTGCTTTTTTTTGTTGCTTTGCTGTAAAGCGCTATGAGCTTTAGTAAGGATGTGCGCTGTACAAATAATAATAATAATAATAATAATAATAATAATAATAATAATAATAATAATAATAATTATTATTATTATTATTATTATTATTATTATTATTATTATTATTATTATTATTATTATATTAGACCCATCTTCATTTACTTTTCTGTATGTGACAAACGATTGTGGGAAAAATGGCTCCTCGAAGTTACTTTAATTATTGACTTCCTTATCGACTTTCTTTCTTACTTACTGAATACTGACTTCCTTATCGAAGTACTTTCTTTCTTTCTTAATTAATTACTTATTTTATGTTTACTGCTGCTGCAAATCTTCAATTTTTTTATTTGTAGCTTCTGCTTTGCTGCCTTAAAACCTATTCATAGAAATGGAAACCTTGGAACGACAGCTGTACAGATACACCAGCAAGTACCTATTGGGCGAAAACAAATCTACCAGTAAGTACCAATTGGACGACAAGATAAAACAAAAGAAAAAAACATCAGTAAATACCTATTGGGCGACCAAAACAAACCCACCAGTAAGTACTTATTGGGCAACAACAAAAAACAACAACACACCAGTAAGTAGTACCTATTGGGCGACACAAAAAGACACCTATTGGGCGACCTAAAAAAACAAAAAACAAAAAAAAAAACAGTAAGTACCTATTGGGCGACAAAAAATAACAACATTAAGTACCTATTTGGCGACCAAAATAAAAAACCAACAGTAAGTAGGGTCTACCTATTGGGCGACAAAAACAAACGCCAGTATGTACTCATTGAGCAACCAAAAACACCAGTAAGTTCCTATTGGGCGACAAAGGACACCAGTAAGTATCTATTGAGCGACAAAAGACACCAGTAAGTATATACTGAGCGACAAAAGACACCAGTAAGTTTAAGTTCTTACTGGATGACAAAAACGCTGCTAAGTTGTTCTTCTCTTTGCTTACTGTGTAGTTTGAACTTTAATTTTAATTTTATTTCTTTGTGTTGTTTACGTCGTTTACTTATTGTATTTATATTTATTAATTGTGAACTAAATGTTTTTTACTTGCTAAATCAAAGGAAAGGAAACGAACATATCAATTCTGACTTCAGCAAACTAGTGTGTGATCGCTGAATATTACGGGCCAGCGCCTTGAGAAGCTCTCTGAGCTTGTAAGTGCGCTATATAAGAGATTTTTTTTTCAATTCATGGTAAAGAATAATGTAAAATGCAAAAAATATACGATTTTTTAAATTCGTTTTATTTTTCTCTTTTTCTATATTCAGATCCCCGTTTTCAACTTGGCTGTTGTTGTTGTTGTTGTTGTTGTTGTTGTTGTTGTTGTTGTTGTTGTTGTTGTTGTTCTTCTTCTTCTTCTTCTTCTTCTTCTTCTTTTTCTTCTTCTTCTTCTTCTTCTTCTTCTTCTTCTTCTTCTTCTTCTTCTTCTTCAGCGCTTTCTTCTTCTTATTCTTCTTCTTCTTCTTCTTCTTCTTCTCCTCCTCCTTCTTCTTCAGCGCTGTTGCATATATTTGACAATTATTCAGTTCCGAAGATCACTTACCTAGCTAGATGAAGCAAATTTCTACACTGCTGAAACT
The DNA here is from genome assembly GCA_036898135.1 of Oncomelania hupensis. Lineage (NCBI taxonomy): Eukaryota > Metazoa > Mollusca > Gastropoda > Littorinimorpha > Pomatiopsidae > Oncomelania > Oncomelania hupensis. The sequence goes on from JBAHVR010000336.1 coordinate 56,583, forward strand.
GTTAATGTTTTTCTTTCTTCAGGCCGAGGGTCAAATTACAGCAGTACGTTGGCTTCGATAAAAATCCATACGATTAGATCATCAGGTAAACTGTGCTCCTCCAAGTCCACTCCTTCTCGATGATAAACCAGTGTATGCACATCACCGATGACGGACGCCGGCTGTGTGCCGTCCATGGCTTAACATGTAAAATAGTCTATACATTTATATCTGATGCGGAGGCGGTTTTTGTATCTAATTATTTTTACATAATTATTTTGCAATAGTGTTTATACATTACTTTACTGATAATATTTTATTTCTGCTACAGGGATGAGGCGGGTCTTGTCCTGTCTTTTTTTTTTTTTTAAATCTGATCATTGTATTAATTAATTATTGTTAGATGTAACACATTTTTTGTTACCTTTTTAAATTTGGTGAATTCTCAGACTTTATTATCTTATTATTATCTAAGATGCCAAATGTATCTTAAAATTAATATTTTTATTATGCATGTGAAGTGTATTGTATATGATGTTGTTCCCTTGTATGCTTTTGCGAGTACGGTTGGTGTGAATGCTTGCATACTTTGTTTTTATTGTTCATAGGTCTGTTCTGATAGGTGTACTATATTATCTAATATATATCCTATGTTAAGAGCAGTGAGCCCAGCCCTGAGCGGGGATACCGCGCTATACAAGCCTACTTTATTATTATTATTATTATTATTATTATTATTATTATTATTATTATTATTATTATTATTATTATTATTATTATTATTATTATATCTTGTATAGACCCACACTGAAAGCGACTAAGCGTTAAGAGAAACAGGTGGAAATTTCCGAGGAGTTTAGAAGAAGAAGAAGATAACGTTGTAGTCCACTAAAAATCAAGTTATATTTTGCAGATACTACTTTTAAGGGAATGTATTGTTACATTTTCCAACTCTCCCTGTGAATTCCAATAGGATAGTCTTTAAAACGCGCAGGCAATGTTAAAAGGAGTGTTTCAAGATGCGTGGTTACCGGCGGTGGTTAAGGAATGTATGGCCTCATTACTGACATACCAAGCTGCTGCTTCTCTGTATAAAAATAGCGCTGATGTCATGTGGGCCCTCAGTAGCTCTCCCCTATATACTTATGTGTCCGGGTACGTTAATTTACCTAATCGATCAATCAATGTGGGCCCTCATAGATCAATCATACGCTGAACAGCGACAGGCAAGGCGAGGTAGCGCAAGCTCCCGGGCTGGCAGGCTAGGAGTCTGTCTTCTCCAGCTCCAGCATTTACCATACGCTGAGGTGTCGATGTCGGGCTACATGCTAACCTGCATTTTTCACTGCGGCGGTTTCCTGTTCAGCTTGCCTAGCCGACCCGCGTTTTCCACTGCGGCGATTGCCGACCAGCATTTTCTACTGCGGCGGTCCATAGGCCTAAGCTCACACCTGCTCACGGAGACGTTCTTACCCACAGACACTCAGCATGCAGATATGAGGAGGACGCATCGTCGGGGCGGTATGAGGGCCGAACCGGCGGTGGCAATACAGAAGTTGAAGCTGCTGACGCGGACTGTGGGTGATCCCGATACGTCACTCCACCTTAACTTCAAACAACATCTTCTACCTTGTTGGGCTCCTCAGGGCCGGGCGTCGGTTCCGTCGCGTGGAAGGGCCCTCCTCGTCTGGCTTCCGTCGATCCCGGCCTCTGGCTGCCCTGTTTCTTTTACTATAAATGGGCGACGTGGGGTACCCTGTGCAGGGGCGTCGCACACGGGGGGGCAGGGGGGCACCTGCCCCCCCAATAATTTGGCAAAAAAAAAAAAGAAAGAGAGAGAGAGAAAGAAGAAGAAGAAGAAAGAAGAAGAAGAAGAAGAAGAAGAAGAAGAAGAAGAAGAAGATTTCAAACGATAGAGGAAGGCTCAGACAGACAGTATTTTGCTTTAGAGAAACTGCGAGTAATATACGCCCTAGTAAAACAAATTGATCAATTGACTGATTTTCTGAAACTGGTAGTGGAAGTGTTTGGTCATTATATGTATGCAATATGCAAAACGAGTTGTGATTTATAGAGAAGACACAATTTCAACCTAGATGATCTTGCGGCAGGTAATTAATGTTCGTGTTTCCTGGTTTTAATCATTATCACATATCGCTAATCATGTATTTGTAGTTTCTGGAAATGAATCTTGTATTTTCAGTAAAGAAGAACATAAATAATTAAATGTTTTTACTCTCAGTCTTTCAGTTGGATGAAGGTACGAGGATATATTACAGGGTGCGTCCCGCTTGTCAGCCCCGCCCCCTCCCCGTCGACAGGGTTGCCCCCCCAATATTTTGGACCGTGCGACGCCCCTGCTGTGGAAAGTGGCGACCTCCCGACTACAGGTGTTTCACCGCCAGTGGCACCCTGCGTTCTGCTTACCCACCCTCACGCGGCCTATGCTTGGCCACCTTCTTGCGGCTTCATCGGCGTTTCCCTCTACGGCCTCCTCGGCTCACCTCTCCTGGTTTGCCCTTGGCGTCTCGTTTGGCACCCTTCACAACATTTCTGCACCGCTTCACGCGCTTACTCCTAGGTTTTCCTATTACACCGACCACTCTGTATCATCATGACTTCTTATACTGCTTGTTGCAGCTGCCACCTGCGCTCCATGCTCAAGTGACTTCTTCTTGCATCATGCTTCACTCCTTCAAACCTGCTTGACCTTCTTCATCACGACATCTTATATCAACGAATATCTTCTATCCAAGTCCCCTATACGCTTTTGTGTCCGGGGACGTTAATCTGCCTGCCTGCCTGCCTGGGGTGACCTACCTATTTTGACTGTTGTTGCCCGAGAGCTGATCGACTCACTGTTGTATGTAGATTATAGTCACACGACACTTTCGCATATAGGTGACTACTGGACCGATTTATACTGACACCAGCGGGCCAGTTGTTGGTAAAGGGGAAATAATATGATCACACGATGACCAATCCGGGATTCGAACCAGCGACCTTTCGGTTACTAGCAAGACGCTCTTACCAACTGAGCTACCCGGCCCCTCGTCGACTCACTCTTTTATACGGACGGATCCGTTCTCCCGGGCGGTGCTGCGGGATATGGCGTCTGTGTGGACGGCGGGGACTCCTCCTCTGGCGGGCTCCTCTATCCTTACCTGCGAACTCGTTGCAATTAGAGAAGCTCTTCGGGGGGGTGCTCGTGGGGGGGGGGTGGGGGGCACCCGCGCCCCTCAGAAATCAAGATCAATACTTACAGATTCTAGAAGTGCACTTCACTGCATTGGCGGCATGCACTGTCATTCTCGCCCTGGATTACTGCACTCCGTCCTCGATACTGTCGCTGCTCTGGCTGGGAATGGTTAGGTTAGGTAGGTAGATTAACGTCCCCCGGACACATCAGCATATAGGGGACTTGGATGTAGAGTATCGTGTTGAAATAAGAAGTCATGATGGCATAGGGTAGATCAAAATGAAGTGGAGCGCGAGACGCAGCTGCGACATCCAGAGGAGAAGAGGATGAACCAGTAGGAAACTTGTGCAGGCTAGGAAGGACAAGGGTGCCAAGGGCCGGAGTGAGTAGGCCAGAGAGGGTCGGGAGGAAAGGCCATGGAAGGGTGTATGTCCAGTAATTAGCATAGAAAAAGAAATCCAGAAGGAAAAGTTTTTTATTTTTATATGGGGACAGACCAGGTCTGTCAAGCTATGGAAGTACCAGAGTCGGGTCTGCGAGTATAAAAATAAACATAGTCTAACAACTCAAGCTAAAAAATTTCAACTATCATTATTTATTTTAAAAGACCGTATGTACACCGATATGGTAAAACCTCGACAAGAAAAAAGTGAAAAAGTTTTAAGATATATTAAAAAATGCATGGGCAACTAGTGCCTCCGAGATCTGTGTTTACCACCCTTTGGCCCGGCCGCAGGGGGAGTGGGCTCACAAATAATAACCCCCATGGACCTGAGAGTTTGCTCGGTCACGAGGTTATGTAAGGCCCAAACGCCAGGTTCTAACTTAGCCCTGATATCCTTCTCGAGGGCTGGATTCCGGGCAGCAATGTATTCGAGCATAGTTTTCTCGACCCGCTTACAGAAATCCTGAGCAGAAACATTGCCGCGTCTCGGCAAATCGGTCGCCGCCTCCTGCTCAACCGGGGACTCAACACTTGGAGGGGTCTGCGTAGCCCCATCACATACCAACTTAGCGGTCGGGGTAATAACACCCATTTCTGTCTGAATACCGACCTCGGGGGAACGAGGGCCTGGAGATAAAGGACTTCGCACAGTTAAATTGCGTACAACATCCGCCAACCCGGCCACCGTCTGTGCAAGGTTAGACACCACGGATTCTAACTTTGAGATGGCAACCCATGGGTCCGCACGAGGAGTAGCCTGCCGCTCAGGCGCAGCGCCGGACACAGGCACCTCCTCGACAGAGGTGGGAACCGCGTACCGCGAGGGAACGAAGGGATCCGTATTGTGAGCAGTCGGAACGACCGTAGTCGCGCCGGAGGTAGGATGGGGAGTCAACAGTGCTCCCCAGACAGGTCGAATCAAGGCCGGCGGCCGCGCAGTATCCGCTGCAATCTGTGTTCGTGCCAGGCCCAAGGCCTGAGCACGAGGCATGTAAGTGGAAGCCCTTAGACGGTTCGCATGAATGCGCTCCCTAAGGGCGGGACAGTTATTATTGGCGGCCGAGTGATCACCCGAGCAGTTAGGGCAGGTCCTCAGCTTAGCTTTACACTGAGACCCCGAGTGGCCAGAGCGGCCACACGAGGGACAGATCGGTATGGATTTACAAACTTTCTTGGTATGACCAAATTTATGACACCGATGGCAGCGAACCACCGCAGCGGTAAACGGTCGAACGGCGTACTCACGCCTGTTAATCAACAAAGTGGACGGCAGGCTATGCGCCTTGATCGAAACCTTGACCGACGTAGTGACCTGACCGTCGGCACGCGTTAGTCTTGTGACCCTCGTGAACACACACGGCTGCAGGCTGCCATTAGCGGCAACCGCGCCTTGACATCTTGTCAAGATGTCCTCTTCGGAAACTGTGACCGGGATATCTCGCACAACGCCCTCCACAAGTGGACTGGGCACCGAGCAGACCACCGCGGTGCGCTCTATCGTTCTGCACTCAAGCAGTCTCCGCTGTTGTGTGCTAGACACGCACCCAACGAGAAACCCCTCCCCGGTAGGTCTGACGCGGTCTACCGGGCCGAACATAGTCTGCAAAATGTCAGCAAGCTTCCAGCCGATCGTCTTAAGACTTTTAGTACCCGCCTCATCAGTTGCGCGAAGTACCACGGGATAGCGGCACAGACCTTGATTGGGTAGGGGGCCAAGAGCCACCGGTACCCTGGTCCTATTTTTGACCTTCCGCTTGGCTGCAACAGCAGTCCACTCGCTTGTACGCTCATCCCCAAGATCGCCTGGGGAGGATTCCAGGACCTGTGCCGACTGGGGTCCATTTTTATTGGATTCCCTCCCACGTGGGTAACGAGAGGGCGGATCGTGCGGCGGCCCTTGGTTCTGCCGGTATCTGTGGGTTTTGAGTATAATGTATGACCACACGAGCGTTGTGGCCAAGTGAACTAAGGCGGGACTAACTTGCCTTGTCCACAGGCCAGAAACCAATGGCGCCTGACAGGTGTGGGTTCGATCCAGCATCTGGGCGTTATGTTTCTCCGAATATTATTTACTTTCGACTCGGGCAACGTCGGGCAACGTCTCGGGGGTTTTCTCCGGGTACTCAGGTTTGCTCCCCCAGCACAATTTCAAAATCACAACTAATGTTAGGTAGGTTGGGTTTGGGCGCGCCACAGGCTGCGACTACGCTTTCCCCAGGGGAGGCGGCCCAGAATTTCCCTATGGAAAAAGGGACAATAAGGTAAATAAAAATTGAAAAAAAATCTCTCTCCCCCCCCCCCTCTCTCTCTCTCTCTCTCTCTCTCTCTCTCTTTTGCGCTCGCTTCAATGTGCGCAATAAATGCGTTGTAGACTATTATACAGCAGACAATAATGGATGCTCCAAAGTGCATGACGAATCAAATGTTGTACCGAACTGAATACGACAACGCATTAGGCGTAGGTTTGGTCCGCAGCGCATACCGACATTGAATAAGCAAAGATCGTAAATGTGTAGGTGTGGATCCACGCCTAGCATTAATTCTTCCAATTACATTAGAACCTTTCAGTCAATAAAATAGCAGCGACTATTATTTCACCCCAGCCCCACCCTTTTGATATTAGAGGGTGTGGTTTGTGTGTCGCACGATTGTGGTTAAGTGTATGTGTATGCAGGAATCATAACTTTATATAAAAATAAATTCTTCGTTGAATTATCATTAACCCAGTCTGCTACCAAACAAACCAAGAAAACTAAATTTAACCACTATGCTTTCAGTATGCGAAAGTATTGTTTTTGGGGGTTTATGTGAGAGAGAGAGACAGAGAGAGGGAGAGAGAGAGAGAGAGAGAGAGAGCATAAATCTAAGATGCTATCATTAAACTGCAGTCCATCTCTATAGGCGAGAGCCACCTTTAGCACTTGTATTTTACACAAACTTTTTTAAATATAAATTTCCTTCTTAGCTCAAGTGGTAGAGCGTTCGCCTGGCACACCGATGACCGAGGTTCGAATCCCGTGGTGGGCGATATAAAAAGTGGCCATTTTCACTGTCCGTTTTAGCAGTATGATTGCTTTGGTGGTTCAGAGTTGATTTAGGTGCTTACCCCTCTTACTCTGGGTGAATTATAAGCCTAAATCTGCTTATCAGTCTGCCTATATGTCTCTCTGTCTATGTCTGTCTGTGTCTGCCTCTCTCTCCCTCTCTCTCTCCCCCCTCCCTTCTCTCTCTCTCTTTCTCTCTCTCTCTCTCCTCACCGGCATTGCGTTCGATCAATAATAACAATATATAATTTATGTTATCAGTTTGCATGTGCTGCTCGCTGCATCTGTTTCCTGCACATCTCTTTGTGTCGACTTCTTTGTTCAGTTCAGTACAATATGGCCTCGCAGCATTCGGAAATGCCCAAACGCGCTCTGCGATGTTAAGGACTGCGGCGGGGTGAGACAGACGGACATTCGGACAGAAGACATAATTATGTTCGGTTGTCACTGAAACGTTTTGATTTAAAAAAAAAGAAAATAGAATGAACTACGAATAAATTTAGTCAAAGAAAAATGTATTAAGCGCATAAGCATTTCCAAACACAAAAAAAATAACATTGAAGATCCAAACCTGAAACTCTTAAAAACAAGGTGAACTAAAATTATCCAGCACGCACACAATCTCTCTCCCTCCTTCTCTCTCTCTCTCTCTCTCTCTCTCTCTCTCTTATTAATTAAAACGAAATTAACATTAATTGTTGTTAATTGATATATAACAAAGATATTTTTTTTAGAAAATGACTTTATCTAATGATAACCTTGTTTATTTGTTATTGTTCCATGATGTTAATGTTATAACGTTAATTTGGTGTAGTTAATAGTTATTGTTATAAACCTCAAGGACAAGATGTACAAAAGCGCACACAGCGCTTACTCTTTTTACCATTGCAAAATAAAATTGGTATCTTACCTTATCTCTCTCTCTCTCTCTCTCTCTCTCTCTCTCTCTCTCTCTCTCTCTCTCTCTCTCTCTCTCTCTCTCTCTCTCATTCCCTCGCACAAACATCTTAAACACAGCCCCTCTTTCCCCCTCCCACCCCCCCACCCGATTTCCTCTCTCGTTCTCTCTTTCAAGCTGCCGACTAATTCAGTTCACAAATACAATGAATGTAGACTACTTCCGTCAAATGTAGAATGACATAATGGATTCAAATGATTTAGAAGAAAGACATAATTATGGTACCACTGCTAACGCTTGCGCAACGACTAACATAAGCAGTATTATTACGTAACACACGCTTACCTCTGTGTATATATATATATATATCTGCGGACACCGTTAATTCACATCGTCTCACTCCGAACTAACGTCTGACGGAAAAAACCTTGTTGCCAATGGTGAACACAAGACCTGGCGTTCAGACAGAACCGGTCTGGCACCAACCGTGCCTGCCTCTCTCTCTCTCTCTCTCTCTCTCTCTCTCTCTCTCTCTCTCTCTCTCTTTCTCTCTCTCTCTCTCTCTCTCTCTTTCTCTCTCTCTCTCTTCATTGCTAAAAAATATGACAGAATGCCATGTGCTTCTCATCTCCAATTGTTTTTGTCTGCTACCAACGCCACGACTGTTAGAGATTTGTGTGTATACCTATACAAGGCTTTCAAATCGAGAGACATACTACTTTCATAAAGGAAGTCGATACAGTTTTTGATGTTTGATGTAATCTTTGGATTGTCACTGTACTGGTTCACATACTCCTTCCTAAAGGGTGTGTGCCCTATTGGAAATAAACAAATCAAATCAAATCTCTCTCTCTCTTTCTCTCTCTCTCTCTCTCACTCTCTCTCTCTCTCTCTCTCTCTCTCTCTCTCTCTCTCATAAAAATATAAAAATATATTTTTAGCAGCTTTCTTAAAAATATTGCCAAAACAATAATATATCTGTTTACGATAACATTGGGGGAAAAATAGGGTCGAGAGATCAGCTTTACTTTATTTTATTTTATTTTTTATTTTTTGTTTTGGGGGGAGGGAGGGGGGGGGGAAAGAACCTTTTTTTTTTACCTTGGGTACAATTTTTGGGGGGGGGTTTTATATATTTTTTTCCATACGATCCACATACAAAAAAAGTATAGGGTCTGGCCCAAAAATTTAGGGTCGGTCGGGATACCGTAAACAGACATTTTGAGGGGGGTAGGGGGTGGCCTAAAGAGAAACGAGCTATTTTTAGGTTATATGATGACGTAAGAATGGCCTAGTTCATTATTTTTAACCATCCACGCCCACGCCTCCACTTCGGCCTTGAAAAAAACTATTGACTAGAAAAGGTCAAGGCCAGGCAATCATGACTCGGCCTTGACCCAGAAATTTAAATCCGGTTGGCCTACATAAAACCTCACGCGCGCAGTATAACATGGGCTGGCTGTTCCTTCTAACTGCAGTCGTTGTGATGGTTTCTCCCGCGCACGTGGGTGAAACTGGTGTGCGTCGTTTTAGCAAGGTGGAAAATTGTGTAGGTCTACATTGTTCAAGTATTATGCGAGATTCCTAATTTTTAAGCTGAATACACAGAATGATAGTTACCATACAAAGCTCGGCGCATTTCTTAGATCTAAGCATTTCAATGTAACTGTTTTGTCAGTTCAGGCAAATTAGTTGTTGTTTTTTTAATTGTCAGCTTGTTTGCATTTTTGATATTGTCGTAAATGTGTTTTACTGTGCTGACCACTATTTTATTTATTTATTTAAGTAGTTGGGCCTACTAGGGGCGGACGTATGTGACTTAGGTACGAGACTATTGAGGTCACCAAGGGTTTTCTCCGGGCACTCCGGTTTCCTCCTTCCTTCAATAATGGTACAGGTCAATATAAAATTTTCACAAATAAAAATTCGATTTTCTTTCCGCCTTCTAATAGCGATCTCCCTGCCTTTACAACACCTGTTTGAGTGATGGATGTGTATTTGGTGTGTGTGAGGGTGGATGAGACAGGTGAGCGTGTATGTTGGTATAGATCGCCGCGCTTTCAGCCTGATTGATTTGGGGAAAGGCACGTATATGGTATCCTGTATTATTATTATTATTATTATTATTATTATTATTATTATTATTTACATAGACCTATTTAATTAATTTATTTATTGGCCCTATTTTAATTACGCCTATTTTATTTATTGAACAACAGGTGCGTGCATGACATCAACAATTGGCCATTAATATCTGATTAAAACAACAGTTGCACTAGCGGTTGCATTCTGAGTAATAAGAAGGCAAGTCATTCAAATGTATTTCCAGACCACCACAAAGCGGAAATCCAGCATTTTCAAAACGTGTTTGCTTTTCGAGAAGGTGTTAAGACGGGCATTTGTGACGTACTATGTGGAAAAAAATACAATAAATGTGTGGTGAACTGTGACTATTACCAAAACATTGCAAGGCTGTTACCACAACACGGGTAAATATACACAAAAAAACCAACAACGGAAAACAATTCAGCCATGTCCATTATTATTACGATCAGATGTTGTTTGTGACAAAGATATCTAATATACCGACCATGGCGTTGGTGCAAGCAGTGTTCATGACACTTGCAAATAATGTATCACTGCTTGTTGTCGATGACAATGACTCATTCAGTCCAGTCAAATTGACAGAGAAGAGTCTTGACTACAAAGAAAATAAAGTTATAACATTTTGCAAACAATTATACCAGATAGTTTTTCTACGAAAGTCTAAACAACAATTTTTGATGAAATAAATACTTTGTTTTGTTTTTTAAATGCCTATTGTATTTTTATTTTGATAGCTCATAACTAAATAAATGTTTCTTTTAAAATGCGCACTTTCTTGCTTTACAAAAAATAAAATAATAAAAAAGGCTCAGCTGTCGCCCAGAATACTTGAATAATAATAATAATAATAATAATAATAATAATAATAATAATAATAATAATAATAATAATAATAATAATAATAATATAACTACAACAAATACAACTGTCAACAACAACCATGCAAGATGCTAGTTTTTTGTTTTTTGTTGTTGTTAAACTAGGGAAACACAGAGAGAACAATTCCAAACCAAGCACCGTATTTTGACCTACTTGGCTCCTTTAGTATTTCCCGTGACTATTTTAAGCCGTGACGTGGAACTTGGCCCTCGAGAAGATTGTTACTTTTTATAGGGCTACGTCAACGAATTGGATTATAACGTCTGGTTCCCACCCACTGGGTCGATTATCGTCCTTCTTTTTTTAAAATATTTTTATTTCTATTATTTTTATTTCATAAATAAGTTTTAAGGGCATTGGAAGGTTGCCAGGACATGTATAGCCGCTGTGTGTGCGTGTGTGTGTGGGTGTGTGCGTGTGACAGTGTGTGTGTTTGCCAACCTGCCCCACACTAGGCCTGTGTGTCATAGACCATCCTAATAAAACCTCTACCATTATTGAAATAGCTGTACCCTTTGATGACTTTGTACCTGATTCTTACAATAACAAATGTAACAGATACCTCCCGCTGTGCCAGACGATTAGCGATCTTGGTTATAGCTGCAAAGTTGTGGTTCTGATAGTTGGCTCGCTAGGCCTAGTCCACGGACGGTTTGTTAGCGGACTGAAGTTGGTGGGCCTGCCTGTTCGACGAGCCAAGGCTGTTGCCCGCTACTGTTCAATTATGGTAGGGTCGCTGATTATCTGGAAGCAGCGTTGTCGAGACACTCTGCCCTAAGGCCTAATGCCCAAAGGACCGTCAAAGATGATGCTGTGCTGTGTTGTATGCACCTGTGAATGTAAAGTGGTTATAATTAAAATGAAATATAGTGTGCATGTTTTATAAGTAATCATATTTAATATTATTATTCATATTTTGCGTTCCATTATTATATTAAGTACAGAGAGAGAGAGAGAGAGAGAGAGAGAGAGAGAGAGAGAGAGAGAGAGAGAGAGAGACAGAGAGACAGAGAAACAGAGAGACAGAGAGATTGAGAGATTATTTGCCATTGACCTGTTATTTCATGTGTGGGTGTGCATACTTTGCTTTTGTCCAATCATGATGGTGCTTGCTTCTTGTCATCCAAGTAAATCTCTAAGTGCATATGTTCATGCGACGTTATGGAGAATAGAATCTTGAAAAGGGTGTGGGTGTGTGTGTGTTCGCATATGGTTAAGTTCGTGCACGTTTTCCTGTGAGTGGTACTACTTGTATGTATCAATGTAAGTTGCATGGCAGGCATATGTAAGGGGCTGCGATCATACGCGTTTCAGAGGAGGGGCCGGGTAGCTCAGTTGGTAGAGCGCGTCTTACTAGTAACCGAAAGGTACCTGGTTCGAATCCCGGATTGGCCAATGTGTGACCATATTATTTTCCCCTTACCATCAACTGGTTCGCTGGTGTCAGAATAACGTGACCAGTAGTCGCCTATACGCTTCGGTGTCGTGTGACTACAGTTAAACGCGTTTCAGATGCGAATGGATATCAGATTTGCTTTTAATCATGATTTGCTTTTAAACATAATCAGTTTATCAGATCAGGTTTCATCTTGATGACGGTGTTACCGGTACACTATCACACCGCCCTCCTTACCCCATCTGAGTCTTCCCCCCTTCCCAACCATCCCCATACACACAATTTCGCTCTCGATGCCTAATGCGGGCACCGTCATCTGCACTGGACTACAGGATGTATTCCCCCCGACTCTTTGTAAGTCAAGTACAAAGTATAGTACAAACAAACAAAACAAAACACACAAAAAAGCATTTTGGACGAACAATCTCTCTCTTTCTTAATTCCCTCTCCACCACCACCACCCCAACCACCCTATACACACCCCCCCCCTTGCCCTGTGACCCCTCACAACATATTACTTCCTCATACCTTCCCCCCATCCCCCCCCACACACAAAGGTTAAAAAATAACTTTGGAACTGTGTCCTTTTATTTCACAATACATGATAATCATCCAATAAAGGCTATATATATATGCCAAGGGAGCCTTTAGGCCAAAAAAAAGGGGTGGGTGGGGGTGGGGGATGAATATATGGGTGGTGAAAAAAAGAAGAAAAGAAAACAAAACCCTTTCTTTGTTTACGTAGGCTAATAACAGTAAAATTTACCTCCCCGGACACAGCGCCAGTTGCATTTTTATCCTGTTCGGCCTGCAACCTTACGTATCATATTATTTTCCCCTTTACCAACAACTGGCCCGCTGGTGTCAGTATAAATCGGTTCAGTAGTCACCTATATGCGAAAGTGTCGTGTGACTATAATCTACAAACAACAACAACAACAACCTTACGTACGATTTGAGCTTTGGCCAGCTGAGCGATTGGGTCTGACACCCTACTTTAATGTGTCTCGCGTGAAAGAACGTTTTATTTGATTTTAATTAAGGAAGTATGACTGTATCCTGTCGTGACTATCGGCGATAAGGAAATCGCTAAAATTGGAATTCACTAGTGTTGATTATATATAGTTCCGTGAACTTTCGACAAGAGTGACGTACTGTGTAAGGCCTATTTTAAAACTTGCACTTAGATCTACTTCCCTGCATGATCTCCGTCTTATAATCGAAGCCTGCATTACAGAACATAAAATACAATACCACACCTATTTTTACAATTTAAAAAAAACAACACCACCACACATATTTTTACAACATGATACAATACGAAATAAATCTTTACTTAAAGATTGAACTGATACACACATGTGGCAATAGTAGGCCTACAAAATAAAACCGAATAACTATTGTATTGTATTGTACTGCATTTTGTAGTGTAGATAATTTATTACAATTAACATTATTCATAACTAGGTCCTTACTTCAACTGTTCAAGTGTTGGCATATACCATATCGATATAGCAATTAAGTGCCACTCAGTTATCTTGTTCTTTGTTCCGTCTCTTAGGAAGTAAAAAAACCATCTGAATGTAATTACAAATAATAAATGATAACAATGTAAAAATAAACGCAAACTTGGGACAAGTATTTGAATAGGAATTAAAACTTATTTTAAAAAATAATCTTAATTGGGACTTCATGAATAAAACGCGTATGGGGAGAGATCTTTTAGTATAAATACTTACCCACTTTCTGGAAGTTTAGTGCTTCAAATTTCCTCTTTTCTATCACTCTTTGTATTTCTGTATTCGCTTTTGTTTTCTGCAGTCTAAAGCATTCACTTTTTTCAATATGTCATTCACCTCTATTTTTATTATCCATCCCTTTTCAATGTTTTTCTAAGCATTTTTATGCTATTATGGTTGGCCTGCAGTGGCTAGGTAGTGAAATTGTACACACCGCAATGATCTGTGGGTCTCTCGGGTGCTATTAGTTGATTTGGTTAAAAAAAATTGTATTGCGAGTCTTATGTATGTATGCGAGTCATGTAATGTATTTTTTCTTAAAAAACACAAAACTTTTTGTAATCTGAGGCAAAGAATATTCCTTTAATTTTGGCTATTATCACAGATGTGAATAGATGTTAAATTAAAAAAAAAAATTTTTTAAATGTTGAACGGAACCTTTGCCTGGGGTGACAAATGAAACGGAAGGGCTGATGCCCTCAGCATATGTTGCCTGGCTTTATTTACCTTGCGATGTGGTAGGGTAGTCACATGTGTGTATTTGTATGTGTGTTATTGGTGTATCTTATACGTGTTTCGATCTTGTGACAATAGACTCAGTTCGTGTGAGTAGTCCAGATAATTATGGCAGCTAAAGGTTCACTAGACCCTATCGAGAGGAAATCCTATTCCTACTTACACACCCCCACACAGACGCTCCCACCCCACTCCACACCGTCCCCCAACCCTCATTCCTCCCCCTCCTACCTACTCCCCCAATCCTTGCCACACATATACAGCCAAGAGCCCAAAACGAAGTTGATTATTGTCACTAGGTCGCACGCACTTGAAAAAGCTTTCAAGGCGTCAGGGTCCAAACTCAAGCTGTCAAGCTGCTGCAGTGCACACGTAATCTAAATGTTAATGTCGTTCCTTTGAACCTTTAGCCCCAAGCTGTAGTTCTCTGGAGGTGATATTGTTGATTGCACACTAAAAGAAACAAAAGATGTCCACCTCATAAACCCACGAGTGGTACCACGTCATGTGGTGCGCATTTATTACTTTGCGGATTTTCCCGATTCCAATAATGCGACTTAAGCCCACGACTGTAAACGTAGCCAGCGCCTGCTTACGTTACTTCCCCTTCTGTGATTATAATAAATAATAGGCCGCACTGCATAGCTGAAACTAATCGACATTTATGTTCGCCTTTTACTAAATAATTTATTATCTACGAAAAAAAAAAAGAAGAGAGATTTCTTTTATATAGCGCACTTACAAGCTCAGAGAGCCAGCCCAATAAGCGTACAACGAATACGCTTTCAACGAACAACGGTTTTACCGAAGGAAAAAAAAAATCACTGCCAGAGTTGTTCTTATTTATTCTTTACAATTTTATGGATACAACGAATACGGTTACAACGTAGTTTTGTTTTTATACCGAATGTATTTTCTTATTCCAGACACCAAATTTCGAGGGATTAAAGTAGGAAAACATCACAAATGACGTGAAATGACGTAAAACACTTGTTTGCAGAAAATGTTGACGTCACTCAGGTAGAACGACGCACATGCTTTATGGACACCTTTCTTCTTAACCATTTGAAGACTACAGGGGAAAAAAGGCACATGTCACACATTTCCACTTTTGAGATAAATGAAATTTTGTCTTTGAAAGTCGCTATGTTTGTTCTTACTGTAATTCTTGGGACACTAAGTGTTTTGTCTTAAAGATAAGCTATATCACTTCTTTTGTATTCATGAGAATTTCTCTGTCCAGATTGTATAATTTAATTAAATATGGAGGATTTAAACCACTAGGGTGGTCATAGACATGTGCCTTTTTTCCCTTTTACAGACCACTCACTTGAGACTTTCTTCTACAAGCTGAATTGCAATGTACTCAGTCAATGTAAAATGGATTATAATGCCTATTTTGCTGTGGTAAATGACTAGGTATGATGGAACTGAAGTTGATTTTGTTATTTTTGATGCCTGTACGAAGACCACAAGGGAAAAAGGGCACATGTCACATTTTCCAATTATTTGAGTTATGTCCCCTACTATATAAACATTAGCCTGAAGGTTAGCAAAATAGTAAAATCCAACCCAAAAAAGGAATTGTTGTTTGTGACATAGGCCTGTTTCCCATTTTACAGTCTGGACTTGTGCCCTTTTTCCCCTGTATGCCTTTTCTTTGGGTGTTTCTGTAGCAGTACATAGGCCTTTTTTGGGTTGGATTTGACTATTTTGCTAACCTTTAGGCTTCTATGTTTATATAGTAGGGGACATAACTCAAATAATTGGAAAATGTGACATGTGCCCTTTTTCCCCTGTGGTCTTCATTTGGAAACAACATCCACCATTTTGCAAAGAACTAGGTTAAAAGGGGTGTCATTTTTAGATCTGGCAGAAAGTGACAGGTCTAACATTTTCTGTTTGTGCAGCAAGAAACTTTTCACATAGGAAAGTATTCATTTTATGAAAGTAAATAGACTAAATTTTCAAAAATGTCTCATCATAAAGTACATGAATGTGTATTTACTGAAAAATAACCAAGTGTGTATGTTCTTACTCCAATAAACTTCGAACGAAGAAAACGTGTGGTTCAATCATTATCACCGAGCCCATTACTGCTTTCCAAAAGCTAATAGAAGCATTCACTTTCTGTTACGTTGAAACACGAATGGTAGTATGTCTGAAACGCGCACGATAGATCTAATCGTTTCGTTTTGCAAAGTATTCAATAATGGAGTTTATTTACCTTTGATTTGAGTTTGCATTGTTGTTAGGAGAGGCTTTGTATAACGTTGATAATTTTCGTTAGTCGATATTATTGGAGAATTCTCTAGATTTCAGTATTTACTATCGATGGAAACTTTCCGATAAATATCGAAGTATGAGAACATTCCCGGAAGCAGAAGAAATATGTCTGACGTAAGTCAGTGATGACGATCTTTTATTTGATTGGTGGTAGTGCGTCATTTCTACCGTGTTCTAAATTGTTCGGGAAGAGAGAGAGGTTATAAAATTGTGTGCCGCACTGTTGTTGAGAGATAGTTGTTGATAGTGAGAGTTGGAAAGTAAATTTGAGAGTGGAATGGCGATTGAGCGATTGTATGCAGTTGTTGATGTGTGCTGAATAAAAGTGGAAAACTTCATACGTCGACTCTGTGACTTGTATGCTGATTGAACGGGTTGCGTGGATAAACGAATCTGAGCTACACTCATCAGTACTTCAGCATCGGGGCTGAATCCACTACTGATAAAAGAACACCAACATCAAACTGAGTGTAACACTTTCATTTAAAAAAAATCAATAATAAAACAGTCAAGATTTGATTGCTAGACGGGACGATTGCAGGTCGTGCATCTTTCACACTGTCACATTAAACCCACTGGAAAATAGTTCGGAACCCGGCAAAACGATCGCCGGAAACGATCATTTGCAAGGCGAGACGTTTTGTTCTTAGACACAAAATATCTGAGTAACCAGTTTCGTTCTTTGAGCAGGCAGGGGAACTCACCTCGGATCCGCGATTTTCCGAGAAAAGGTACCGTCACTCCGGAGAAAATTAAATAGAGGTCCGAGAAAAAAAAAATCCTCTGAGAAAACAAAAATCACAAACGCAATCTGTCCAAGTCTCGATCCATGTCCGTGTCCAGTTTTTTTTTTAATCGTCACTAAAAGTGCCGCCCGCGCCCGCTATTGTTACATCGAATTCACTGCCCAATAAGGCTTACTAGCATCACTTGACTAAAGCGGACGAAGGCGATGTTGAACGCTTGGCGGTTCACGTGAAGTTCAGTCCTTTGTCACTGTCCGCCATTTTTAGTTTATAATCACTATACTATCATGGTCAAGTCGTGTGTTTCACGTATTATTAACCGCGGAGACTTTTTTGAAGAAGGGGAAATCAACAACAAGTGGAAATGGGAATGGCTTGAAAAGATGGCGAAAGTGTGACTGCACTCTAGCTCTATGTTATGGGTAACGACTACTACTACTTATACTACTACTAATGATAAGGTTCTTATGAACACATAATGAATATTATGAAAAACATCCACGTTTATCTCTCACAAAAAGCATTCTTTTTTGGGTGTACATGATATGAAAGTTCAGCTTCTGGGGGGCGAAGAAGCCCCCTAGCTCACCCCACCGGGGCTTCGCCCCTGGACCCCGGCCGGATTTCAGAGATTTTTGCTTTCGACTGTTCCCCAACCAATCCGAGACGATTCTCGTCCGGGGCCGACGGATCGGCCTCTTCGTCTTTTTGGAACAGACAGGCAGGGCCAAAAGATCGGAACAATCGTCTCCTAAGGGTTAAGATCATGGCGGCGAAATGGAAATGAATTCAGCTCACTCTGATACAGAACTTGAAATAATATCGCATGTGGGAGCGCATCCACACGAGAGGAAAAAGTTATATACCCATGGAATGAATGTCACAATCAACGCTAAGCACCTTCTCTTAGAGTACAGAATACAGACTATTAATCTAAATGACAACAGTTACACTGCATATTGAAAACAGTCACACAGGCACACGCGCGCGCGCGCACACACACACACAGAGGCAAATATGTTTCCTACAGTATAATATCTCACACAAAACACTTTATAATACTTCAAATTCTGAAAGACTCTTTGAGTCTGCCAGATACAATAATCTGATGCTGGCAAACACGTTTGGTCCCCACAACAAATCCAGACGGTGGACCTGGCACAGTCCCAGCGGGGAGTATCACAACCAGATCGATTACACCATGCTCAAGAAACGCTTCAGATCAAGCGTCAACATTGGCAAGACACGCACTTTTCAAGGATCTAACATTCGAAGTGACCATGATCTCGTGATCATGTCTTTCCGGCTCCACTTGAAGAGAGTAAACCAAGCAAAGTGCACCACGCTGAAATTCGACCTGAACAAACTCTAAGACCCGGAGGTAGCAGGAATATTCCAAGCCACAATTGGAAGAAAATTTGCACCACTGCTTATTTTGAGAGCTGATGAAATATATATCAACACCATGACCACCACCTTCAACTCAGCAGTGACAGATGCCGCCACTGAGATCCTTGGCAAGCACCATCCAAAGAAGAAACCCTGGACCTGTGTGACAAACAAAGAGAGATGAACAGGAAAAAGAACACATCTCAAGGAAGTGATATCTACCGAGAAATCAACAGTGATATCTGAAAGGCGTGCACACAGCAAAGCAGAACTGAATAGAAGATCAATGCCAGGAAATAGATAACAGTCTGAACAAGAACAACAGCAAGAAGGCCTACCAGACTGTGAAACAGCTGACAAGTGTTAAACAGCCCAACGTCTCCGCGATCCAAACAAGTCTGGCTTGTGCCTTACAGAAAAATAAGAAGTCTTGGATAGAGGGACAGATTACTGTTCTGACCTTTACAACCACATGCCAAACGGAGACCCATCAGTTTTGCATGTCCCTAGAACAGAGAAGAAGAAATCCTCCCAATTCTCCGGGACAGATTACTGTTCTGACCTTTACAACCACATACTAAACGGAGACCCATCAGTTTTGCATGTCCCTAGAACAGAGAAGAAGAAATCCTCCCAATTCTCCGAGAAGAAGTTGAGGCAGCTGCAGTGCAATCGCTGATAAAGGGGAAGTCATCGGGACTGGACAATATACCCGCAGAAATCCTTCACGCAGGAGGAGAAGCGACGATTAACGCCCTCATCTTTATCCGTAACAAGACCTGGCAGAGTGGGGAGTGGCCAACACCATGGATCAAGTCGCTTGTCATCACTCTTCCCAAAAAGGCTAACCTTCAGGAGTGTCAAAATTACCGCACCATCAGCCATTTCAACAAGATCCCGCTGAAAATAACTCTCTCTCTCTCTCTCTCTCTCTCTCTCTCTCTCTCTCTCTCTCTCTCTCTCTCTCTCGGTTAGGCTAGCCAAGGGGGGGAGGGAGGGGAAGGGGGGGAGGCTCCTGCTGTGCAGAATCCTTTGGAGAGGCCATTGGGTTATGCAGGACAAGGCGACACGACATTTGTTCTCTCCGGCTGTCGGGTGAGCGCTGCATTAATAGAAATAATGCTGATAGAAGCGAGATTAAGGTCTGTGACCTGAAAAAAACCACGTGTGACATGCAATAGTGCATACACAACAGTGGATGTCAGAGGTATTGTACATATAATGTACTGTATATTATAAAATGTGTTACGATTAGAGGAGGTCTCTGCGCTTCACCACACAATCACATAGGCTATATAGCACCTATAGGCTTACATGCACGCACACGTAAACAGTACATGCGTGCGTGCGCGCGCCATTTACGTAATATTACATCATTCAGGCCTAAGCTCCACAAAATTTAAAAGATAAAAGATAAAACATAAAAGCTTTCCTGGTACACTTAAATAATGCACTCAAGTAGGTTAAGTGTCCCTTGTAGCTTAAAAAATCCCTCGGCAGTAATTTGTCCGTATCGTTTGAGTGATTGACAATAATAATAATAACAATAACAAATCATTATCATCATCATCATCATTATCATCATCATCATCATCATTTTGAAGTCCAGTCTCTTCTTTCTTTGCGAGTGCTCTGACGTGCATAATTTAATTAGTCCTACTGATTGAAACAAAATGAGGTTGTAGTCAACCGAACACATATATCATAAACAATCTTGTTTAAGGTGTACAACAAGCGAAGCTTGAATCCTTGTACCCTGATAATTTAAATAGGAATCTCATTAATTTACCGGTTACCTCCCTTTCATAAGCACGCCGCTCCTTACAAATTTCAAAATTAAATATTAAACACGTGTTTGTTGTTGTTGTTGTTGTTGTTTTTCCTTCTTTTTTTAACGAACAAAAACTCCAAAAATAAAAATTCGGAGATAGGTGTAACCTTTGCAAGATTTATAAAAGTGATAAACTGGAACTGCCAGTAAAAACCTGTTAAACTTGAATGCGTAAAACTTAATCATTCAAAAACTCTAGGACGATAAGCATTCTAAAGTAAGGTAAACAAAATAGTACGGAATGTGAGTCGTAGGCAATGTTTGTCATATCAAATAATCCAAGCCTATCATGTGACAGGACGTTCCTCATTCAAAAACTTTGGGCCGTTAAGCATTCTAAGGTCAAAAAATAGTGCGGAATATGAACCATTTGATAAACGCAAAGTCATAATTTATGCAATGTTTGTCATTTCAAATAATCCAAGCCTATCCTGTGACAGCACGTTTAAAACCTTGTTTTTATCTACTTTTGAAAAATACGTGGTAAACGTGATGTGGTGGTAAATCGCTCACAAACACGTCATACTGAATCAAAAGCTTGTTGTTGAATAAATACCTAAATTGATATCCGAGGCGTAAAACAGGATTTAACGAAGTAGATTTCAGTGGACAAGCCATTGGACAACACGGTGGCAAATGCTCGCAGTGGTGAAGAAACGGAAACTCCGATGGTATGGCCACGTCACCAGAACATCAGGCCTTGCAAAGACCATCCTGCAAGGCACGGTGCAAGGAGGCAGAAGAAGGAGATAGGAAAAGAGGTGAGAGGGCAACATTCGAGAATGGACTGGTTTGACACTGAGCGAAGCCCTGAGGGTGGCAGAGGACAGGGAAAGATGGAGTATGCTGGTTAAACGATCATCTGTGGTGCCCCAACGACCTTCGCGTGACGGGATAGGATAGGATAGGATAGATTCCAGTGCTTCAAACACGCGAGATAATTTAAAACCAACATGTGTAATATAGAGTCTAAAACTCTCAATGGACCCGATTTGCGTAATAGTAGGACGAAGAACCTAACAGGGGTAGTAATAGCCTAATAGTAGTACCAGAAGAAAACTCGACATTGGAAAAGTAAGCTTACTTATGACTAGGCAAAGACAGACCATCCCCGAGGAGGAAACAAGCGTTCTAGCTATTGCGCTGCACCCGCTTCTCCTCTGCCTCCCCCCGTCTTTCAACTCACCCGCTCTTATTACAATCCCCCAAAGAAGGGAGGCGCGGTGGCCGAGTGGTTAGAGCGTTGGCTTGCGGATCTGAAGGTCCCGAGTTCGAGCCCAGGCCGCGGCATTGTGTTGTGTCCTTGGGAAAGACACTTTACTCCCGTTTCCTACTCCTTCGGATAAGAGTATAAACCGAGGTCTAGTCTGTGTCGCATGCATTCCATCATAACGGACTTTAAAGATCCAGACACTCATGTCCTAGACGGGTGAGTGCCGGTGACAAGAACTCACCCAGCATGTAACTTGGGTAAAGCGCTTCACTTGGGGCTGCTGTACTTTCTAAAATGAAAGTGCCCGAATTTCACCTTGGTGATAATAATGTAAAAAAAAAAAAAAAAAAAAAAAAAAGAAAGAAAGAAATAATCCACTAACATATTAAAGCTTGAAAGGAGCGCTCGAAAACCCAATCTAACAACTAAAGACCAGGTGGTCTTGAACAGATTTATTTAATCTATGGGCGTAATATAACACAAAATTTGATATACGTACGTGTCTTCAAACAGTCAACTGAACACTCCATTTCCATAATTGTCGGCTGTTTTATCTCGCCCGAATTTTAAATACACATATTCGGTTTTATTTATAACCATTATTAAGGGCAAGACATTGGCCAATTATATACTACTACTACTACTACTACTACTACTACTACTACTACTACTACTACTACTACTACTACTACTACTACTACAACCACTACTACTACTACTACTAAAACTATTATTATGTGCAAGACATTGGCCATTTATATACTACTACTACTACTTCTACTCTACTACTACTACTACTACTACTACTACTACTACTACTACCAATAATAATAATAATAATAATAATAATAATAATAATAATAATAATAATAATAATAATAATAATAATAATTCGAATTTTATTCATTTTTATTTTAAGACCTCCGCTGCTGCTGATGTGGATATTGCTGTTATAATAGCCTTTTTTTACTGCTGCTAATCTGTATATAATATGAAATATATCTAGACATTATTTGCAAAGTAAATTTAATGTAAGATAAAATCTGAATGTTACATCTTACATTAAATTTACTTTGCAAATCATGTCTAGATATATTTCATATGTAAGATAAAATCTGAATGTCGCCCTGTAAGTTCGGGCACTGATTAGAATAGATCCAACGTTTCCCGACGTGTCGTAAGAGGCGATTACCAGGGGTGATGTCAGCACTGCAGCACTGGGCGAAAGTCTTCTACACAGAAGTCACCGACCAGGACGGAAGAACCTCATGTTACTACAGGTTCAACGACCACGGCCAAGGTGAGCCACACTGTATTCGTGGATATTGGCTGTGGCCAACAGCCTGGAGAGGATTGGGCCCTGCCAGGTATTTCTTGCCCAAGACACACTGCATGATGAATAAAACCATTTACTCCATGCCGTATCGGTCGTCGCCCGGATCAACAAGTACCGCGCCTTCCGTTGGCCACCAGGACGGAGGCGATAAGTGTGCTACTGATGGACAACTTAGCAAGATCCGCACCAGAAATAACATCGTCAGAGGAACCTGGAATGTCAGCACCCTAAAAGCAAAGGGAAAATTAGAAGAACTGGACCACGAGATGGACCACTATCGATGGAACGTTTTAGGGATCAGTGAACTGCGCTGGAAAGGCATAGGTGAAACAACGACCGACAAAGGCCACCAGCTTTATTTCAGCGGTAGAGATGACAGGCACGAACATGGAGTTGGATTCTTGGTCCACAAGAACGTTCTAGCCACTGTCATGGGTTGCCGCCCAGTCTCCTGTACACTCATTACCATCCGTCTGAGATTAGCCCCTTTCAACATCACCATCATCCAGGCCTATGCCCCAACATCAGACTATGACGACAGCGAAGTGGAGAATTTCTATGAAAATCTACAGGCTGTTCTTGACCTAGTGCCGAAGAAGGACATAGTCACAGTGGAAGTCGACTGGAATGCCAAGGTTGGCCAAGATGGGCAACACAACTGGGGAGACACATGTGGACCCCACTGCAACAACGAGACAAATGACAGGGGTCTGAGACTGTTGGAGTTTGCCAGATACAACAATCTGATACTGGCAAACACGCTTGGTCTCCACAAAAAAATCCAGACGATGGACATGGCACAGTCCCGGCGGGGAGCATCACAACCAGATCGACTACATCATGGTCAAGAAACGCTTC
Source organism: Oncomelania hupensis (assembly GCA_036898135.1). Lineage (NCBI taxonomy): Eukaryota > Metazoa > Mollusca > Gastropoda > Littorinimorpha > Pomatiopsidae > Oncomelania > Oncomelania hupensis. The sequence goes on from JBAHVR010000336.1 coordinate 80,443, forward strand.
AGATCAAGCATCAACATTGGCAGGACAAGCACTTTTCCAGGAGCAGACATCGGAAGTGGCCACGATCTTGTGATGATGTCTTTCCGGCTTCACTTGAAGAGGTAAACACAGCAAAGTGCACTAGAAGATCGACCTGGACAAACTGCAAGACCCGGAGGTGGCAGAAATATTTCAGGCCACAATTTAAGGGAAATTTGCACCACTGCTGATTTTGGGAGCTGGTGAAGTAGATGTCAACACCATGACCACCACCTTCAACTTAGCTGTGACAGATGCCGCCACTGAGATCCTTGGAAAGCACCGGTCAAAGAAGAAGCTGTGGATCACACCTGATATTTTTTACCTGTGTCATAAACGAAGAGAGATGAAAAAAAAAAGAACACCTCACAGGGAGCTGATGCCTAACGAAAAATCAACAATTAAATCCGAAAAGGCATACGCACAGCAAAGGAGAACTGGATAGAAGATCAATGCCAGGAAGAAGAGAGGCACGGTGGTCTAATGGTAGTGCTTTGGCTTGCGGATCTGAAGGTCCCGGGTTCGAGCCCTGTCCGGGCCATTGTGTTGTGTCCCTGGGAAAGACACTTTACTCCCGTTTCCTACTCCTTCGGATGAGAGTATAAACCGAGGTCTAGTCTGTGTGTCGCATACATTCCATCATAACGGACTTTAAAGATCCTGACGCTCATGTCCTAGACGGGTGAGTGCCGGTAGCAAGAACACACCCAGCATGCACTTGGTCCTTCTCCCCCTTCCCTGGCTGGCCAGGATTGTGCTCAGTTGTCCGGGCGTCAGACCATGCGCCCAAAGGCTTCGGATGGGCGTCTCGGGCGGTTTGAGTTAGATCCTGTATCGGCCAGCGCCTAGAGTCTGGTCAAGTACGGCGAGATAAGTGCGCTATAAAATTCATCAATAATAATAAAAAAAAAATAGAGAACAGTCTGAACAAGAACAACAGCAAGAAGGCTTACCAGACTGTGAAGCGACTAACAAGTGTTAAACACCCCAAGGTATCCACGATCCAAAGCAAGTCTGGCATATGCCTTACAGAAGAACAAGAAGTCTTGGACATATGGACAGAGTACTGCTCTGACCTTTACAACCACAAACCAAACAGAGACCCACCAGTTCTTGCAGAGAACAGAGAAGAAGAAGAAATCCTCCCAATTCTCCGAGAAGAAGTTGAGGCAGTAGTGCAAACGCTGAAGAAGGGGAAGTCAGCGGGAGTGGACAACATACCCGCGGAACTGCTTCAAGCAGGAGGAGAAGCGCTAATCGACGCACTCACCATTATCTGTAAAAGGAGCTGGAAGAGTGGGGAGTGGCCTACACCATGGACCCAGTCGCTTGTCATCACCCTTCCTAAAAAAAAGTAACCTTCAGGAATGTGAAAATACCGCACCAACAGCCTCATCAGCCATCCCATCAAGGTCTTCCATAAAATAATACTCAACAGGTTGAAACCCCAAGCTGAACAAATCTTAGTTGAAGAGCAAGCAGGATTTAGGGCAGGGCGAAGTACCACTGAACAGATTTTCAACCTCAGAATAATCTGCGAGAAATAGCTACAGCACCAACAACATCTATATCATGTGTTCGTAGACTTCAAAAAGGCGTTTGACCGAGTCTGGCATGCAACCATGAGAGTGTACAACATCAGCCCTAAAATTATTGAAGTCATCAAAAGCCTGTATGACAAGGCTATTAGTGCAGTCCTCCACAACAGCACCATCGGAAACTGGTTCGGAACAACAATCGGTGTGCGTCAGGGATGCCTACTCTCTCCAACACTATTCGACATCTTCCTAGAGCGCATCATGTCAGATGCCCTTGCAGACCACGAAGGTAAATCAGCATAGGGGGAAGAGCAATCTCCAACCTTCGTTTTGCGGATGACATTGATGGATTGGCTGGAGAGGAACAAGAACTTGAACAGCTAATACAGAGGCTTGACACCACCTCCAGAACCTATGGAATGGAAATAAGTGCAGAGAAGACCAAAATGATGACCAACAACACCAATGGCATCAACACGGACATCAAAGTCTAAGGCCAATCCCTCAACACAGTGCATAGCTTCAAATATTTAGGAGCCATTGTATCAGACAATGGGTCCCGACAGGAAGTCCTCTCCAGGATCGCACAAACAACTGCTGCCCTGTCGAGGTTGAAGCCAATTTGGAAAGACAGGACCATCAGTCTACATTCCAAGGTAAGGCTGCTGCGCTCCCTTGTCATCTCCATCTTCCTATATGCTTGCGAAACATGGACCCTCACAGCAGATCTCCAACGAAGAATACAAAGCATGGAGATGAGGTGCTACAGAACACTTCTGGGCATTTCCTATACCCAGCACAACACCAACGACGAAGTCCGACAGACCATCACTCAAGCCATTGGACAACACGATGACCTGCTCACAGTGGTGAAAAAACTGAAACTCCGATGGTATAGCCACGTCACCAGATCATCAGGTCTTGTAAAGACCATCCTGCAAGGCACAGTGCAAGGAGGTAGAAGAAGTGGGAGACCGAAAAAGAGGTGGGAGGACAACAGTCGAGATTGGACTGGTTTGACACTGAGCGAAACAATCAGGGCTGCTGAGGACAGAGAAAGATGGAGTACGCTGGTTAAACGATCATCTGTGGTGCCCCTACGACCTCCGAGTTATGGGATAGGATAGGATAGGATAGGAAAATCTGAATGAATATTAACAAATGCTATTATTATTATTATTATTATTATTATTATTATTATTATTATTATTATTATTATTATTATTATTATTATTATTATAAAGTGTTTAAATGTTACCAGATAGATCCAAATTTTTAATAAGGTTTATGATTGAGCACCTGTAGTGTACAAATGAAGTAATACTGCAGCAGCACACCACCGTTCAAAAACCAGAATTTTCATCGTGCCACTCTCTGACTAATGTGCACTACGTTTTTGAAAAATTGTATTTGTTACCCATCCTGACCAGACAGCAGCAGCGTGTTGCTTTGAAGCGAGTTCTCGCGAGTACACGCGGGTACACGCGAAAATAGGCGATGAGTTCCGTTGCACAAGGCGAAAACAAGCAGTCCGTCACGTGACTTTGGCGAGTTGGAAAAACTGATACTTTTCTGCGAGTACATTATGGGCGCCAACATTGTGTACTTTTCTTCCTTTCGATTTTAGCCTAGGATCACTTAATGCAGGCGCAGAACGTCATATTTTTTTTAGGACATCTGGCCAACTTTGCTTTGTGAGAAAGCTTACTTGCATACGAAACAACGAGAGTAAGCCACTCGCTGCAAAGCAACATGCTACTGTTTCTACTCTTCAGTGGTCACGGGACTGGTCAGAAACAGAAAGCTTACCTCAAAGCTATCTTGAACGCTTCTGAAATGGTGGAGGCCGTTTGCCTGCCAAAGTTTCACCTCATTTGCTGCTACAAGGCAGAGAATGAAGAGTAAGTAAGCTGGACCTGGAAGAAGATAGGTAGTGACGAATTGACATGTTGAGGCTATTATTATTATTATTATTATTATTATTATTATTATTATTATTATTATCATCATCATCATCATCATCATCATCATCATCATCATCATCATCATCATCATCATCATCATCATCATCATCATCATCATCATCATTATACTAATTATAATAATGGATGCTATACACGTCTTATTTATAAATCAGACCCAAAGAGCGGAGATCTGTAACCAGCATACACGCTCACGCTTTATAGATACTCCTCCCCCCTCCCCCCCCCAAAAAAAAACAAACAAACAACAACAGCAACAGGAAAACAAAGTTTTGAAATTTTAGATAGAATGTCACCATATCATTATTGAAGGGATGAAGGAAACCGGAGAATCCGGAGAAAACCCTCTTACTTCTTTCGTATAAAGCACAATACCTCCAAGACAAAACACGCTTTTGAAAATGCCAGCAATGTGCCTGTGTGTCCCGAAAGCACACTTGTTTTTTCCAACCTAGTTCCAGTCATTCGCCCAAAAAGGCAATCACCGAAGTCGAACGAAGCTCTCCGATGTGTTACGAAATGATGCTTGCATGACTACGACTAGTTGACATTAAAAATGATCGCTGTTGCTTCTTATTCTGTTCGATTTACACAGATTTAGCATTTCGCAACGGTATACTTTGTTAATATGAGCATACTTATTATCGACCATATTTAATAGTTGCGGTCCTTGATTTGCATTTTGTTAGTTCTCAGCAGTAGGCTAATAATATCATTCCCCATTTCCTGCCTAGAACCAAGTAGACACTGTTATACAGTATACATAGGCTTAATCTACATTATATATTATAAGTCAGTCTCCGCGCAGCGAAGAAGCTCACTAGCTGAATATAATTATTAGACCTGTATTGTTTGTTTTATACGTAAATAAATGTATAAACTATATCTATTCTAATTAATAATATTTAGGCCTATACTTTATAATATTCGAATCTCTAAATTTCCAGAGAAGGACGAGTAGGCTAAGCGAATTTTTTTTTAATAACTCGAGATCAGAGTTAAATTAATAGTTAGTTATTCATTGCTTACAGGGTCCAGCGGACTGCAAAGAGCCGAATCAGGACCACAAAATCAAGACAACTCGAGATCAGAGTTAAAGTAATAGCTCATTAGTTATTCATTGCTTACAGGGTCCAGCGGACTGCAAAGAGCCGAATCAGGACCACAAAATCAAGACCAAAACTTCGCTAGTAGAAGTAGTAGTAGTAGTAGTAGTAGTAGTAGTAGTAGTAGTAGTAGTAGTAGTAGTAGTAGTAGTAGTAGTAGTAGTAGTAGTAGTAGTAGTATAGTTATTTAGTTAAATCTTTAATTTATTTATTTGTTTGGTTTGTTTGTTATTATTATTATTATTATTATTATTATTATTATTATTATTATTATTATTATTATTATTATTATTATTCCTACTTAAAAAAAAAGAAAAGAATAGTGTGCTGCTGTGCGTGCTCAATGGTGTAAATATGGTCAGTGACGTTTTGTTTGTTTTTGCTGAAGTTGGGTGTAACCTGAAATATTCAGATGGTGTTACTGGTTATTTTTTCTTATAGATTTACCAAAGTTTTCAGATGATTTATAAAAATTTCCGCCTGCCACGCAACATTTTTTTAATACGTGTTTCTCATTAAAATACATATAATTGAAATACATATAACAAATGTACTGTATCAGTTAAAAAGAATAATATTAGTTAAATAAATAATTGCTTTGGTGCTTGCCATAAAATTGTCACTGTTTTTTGAGACCATTATAAACTTGCTTGCCTTGTTGTGCTGAAGGAACATCAACGTATCCATAGCGCTTTGAAGTTTTGTCATGGTTTTATTGTTGATATAGATGTGAAATCGTTGTATGTGTGCATTATGTGTTATGTATTACTTTTACTCTTTATTACTAATGGTGTCAGTATATTAATCATCATAAAATAATAATAATACTAACTGCTTCAAAATGCGAATCTCGACTTGACTTAAGCTTGAAGCTGTGCAGATCGAAACAGAATTAGAGATAGAAGCAATAGCGGCTATTTTTATGCACGGATGTTTCACCACAGGCTCTGAAGTCTTTTCTTTTGTCTTTGTAAACTCGTGGGCCTCCTACATACGTACGTAGTATAGTATGTAATTGAGGCCTACGAAAGACGAGACTTCCCAGCCTGTGGTTTCATGTAGTCCTGCCAGCATTCGTTCGTAAAACATCGGATAGCTCGACTCGGAGAGCTTCGTTCGACTTCGGTAATTGCCTTTTTCGGCGAATGACTGGAACTAGGTTGGAAAAAACAAGTTCGCCTAAGCGAATTATATTTTAATGGCTTGCCTTCTCATCATCATCATCATCATCATCATCATCATCATCATCATCATCATCATCATCATCATCATGAGCAGCAGCAAAAGCACCAGGAGCAAAAATAACAGTCGCAGCAGCAGTAGTAGCACCAATAACTGTTATAGTCGCAGCAGCTGGAACCAGCAGCTGAAGCAGTAGAAATGATTCGAACATTTTGGAGAGAATTCTACCTAATGCAGTTTAGTTTGATTTTACTTAATTTTGTGTGGTCCTGATTCGGCTCTTGGCGGTCCGCTGGACCCTATAAACACTGAATATCTATCTATCTACCTAATGCATTCACACACACACACACCCACACGCACACCTTTGGTGTCTAGGCTATATAATATAATTATTAAGGCTATATAATAATCTGAATACACAATCTGTGTATTCAGTCAATACGTGTATTGTCAAAAAAAAAAATCAGTCAATTCGTTTTTTGACTGTGACCACTAGCCAATACATGTAATGACTAAAATTTCCAGTCAATACGTGTATTGTCTTAATTTTGACCCACTTCAAAACACACTTTGACTGACTGTTCATTTTAGTCAATGCGTGTTTCGCTCAGTCAAGTCTTCTAACAATTTCAGAGCACACGCGAGCGCACAGCATTATTTATATTAATGTGTTAATCGGCATGTAACTGATAAGGTCCAGTGTCTTCTTTGAAAATAAATCACTAGGACTTCAGCGAAAATCTTGTGGTGACGATTGTGATTACAACCCGCGACAAAACCACGGTCGATAATTCATTCTAGACTTGCCTCGCCACAAATGATGGATACGAATGAAAACGAACAAAAGGTTTCAAACAAGCTGGCCGAAATTCTAGCGACGAAAGATTCCAGTTGCCTATTGACCAAGGCGAAATATTACGACTGTTACACGTATTTATGAATAATCGATTCAGCTCCGATGTGTAACTCGAATTCGTTTATGCACGCAGCATGTTCACTCAGCAACAAGGCAGGAGTCGTCGTATAATTTTTTAAACTTTATTCGGCAACACCAACAACTGCATACAAGATCGGTTTCCGAAAATCATTCCAAAAATAACTTTTTCAAGTAGACAATGCATTATTTATATATCCTCTCTGCAATCCATTAAAGCTTAAAACAATCCAGAGTGACGCAATAACACCCAATCAAAATAAAAATAATCACCGGAACTGTCTTACGACATAGAACATTCCTCAGTTTAGAAGAATTACCTAGCTATTACCAGATAGGTCTGGAACTTTCGATCGATAATAAACAAGTAATTCCGGAAACTTCTCGAAACGAACGAACATTGAGGTTTAACGTCTACACCCACCATTGGCGATATGGCAGACGGGGATAACCATCCCAAGGAAAGAGGGGTAGGGACCTGAATCAACACTGAACCACCAAAGCAATCAATGCTAAAATGGACAGTGAAAATGGCCACATTTTATATCGCCCACCACGGGATTCGAACCTGGGTCATCGGTGTGCCAGGCGAACGCTGTACCACTTGAGCTACGGCAGTTGGAAAATTATCAACGATACTACAACAATATTGAACAACTAAAATTATCAACATTATACAAAGTTTGTTCTAACTACAACGCAGAATCAAATCAAAGGTAAATACACGCTATCATTACATGCGTTGCAAAATAAAACGTTCAGAACTATATTGCGCGTCTCAATCGTAACAATTACGTACACGGAACTCTCAATCACTCACTCTCTCTTTGACTGAATACACAGATTGCCGGTAACATATATACACTCATGCATTCGTACAATTTGTGAACTTACGCACTAGGATTCAAGATTCGGTGTTTGTTATTCAGTTGGCTTAATGTTTTTGTCACTCCGCATCTATTTGACACACCTATACGTTTGAACGTGTTTTTTCTCTCTCTGCTTCACGGTCCGTTCTCTCTCTATATTTTTTTCCTACAATTCTTACGCTTTCGAGGAAGAAAACGGGATCACACAGGTTACACTTTGGTTACAGGTTACACAGAAAAAATATAAAACAAAAACAAACAAAAAAAAAAACACAAAAAAAACAACAGAAAACTACACTTTTAAACTTGTAAACGTTAACTTTTGATGTAAGACATTTCTGATGAAGTTGGTGTAAAAAAAAAAAAAATCGAATCCTAAAAACACCAAAGCTAAAAGTAACCACAAAAGTTCCTCGAACGGAGCGGGGATTCCCCAAAGTGTCCGCCACCGATACAAACTGAGCGTCGAGTCGCTTGTCCCGGAAATTTATACATCGCGCAAACCAATACAATCCTGCAGATGAAGATCAAGCAAAGGGAGTCGCGTCACAGGCATAGGCGTTCGCGTGTCCAGATACAAGCGCCTGTGTGGTAGAGCGTTCACCTGGCACACCGATGCCTGAAACGACCAGCAGAATCAAGTTTGTTTTGAAAATGGCGTACATTTTCAAGCGCATTGTGAAGGCGATAGCTTTAGAGTAGATGTTTTCGGATTCAGGCAGTAACGTTACAGTGCACAAACTGTCATTGTCATTATTATTATTATTATTATTATTATTATTATTATTATTATTATTATTATTATTATTATTATTATTATTATTATTAATATCCTATCCCGTAACTCAGAGGTCGTAGGGGCACCACAGATGATCGTTTAATCAGCGTACTCCATCTTTCTCTGTCCTCAGCAACCCTGGGGTGGTATTCATGACCGTTGGTTAAGGCTTAACCAATGTTGGTAAAATTAACGACGTTGGTTAAGCTGGAAATTTTAAATTCATGAGGCCTTAGCAGAGTTAACGACGGTTGCTAACCATGGTTATTTTAACGGAGGGGGGACCACCCGATAACCAATGGAACACTGGTTAAAAATGGCGGCCATCGTTTGGTGGCAACTTCGACAGAGACGAGCTCCGAGGAGAGAGAGAGTATTTCGCGACAGAAGTAATCCATTTGACAAATTTGATGATGTGGAACTGTATCAAAATTTCGTTTTCGTCGGCATGATATCATCACGTTAACGAACGCGGTAGACAGACTGAAACTGTGTGATCGGCAAGGCGTTTTGTCACCACTTTTACATGTGTGTCTTACTCTTTGTTTTTATGCCTCTGGCACCTTTAATAATCTGTCATATTAATAAAACGGGTTAATATTATTATTATTAAAATATTGTTGTTGGATTTTGACTGGTGATGTGTAGGCTTATTGTGTATCTGTATAGTTTATACTCGTAGGGTAATGCAACCCTACGAAATAAAGACAACATTTCAAGTTCCAAACTACCCAGAAACGGCAGAAATTGAACCTCAGTCTAAAAACAAAATGTAGGCCTAACATTACAAACTACAAAGTGATCAAAAGTGATTTCTCTCCTTTCACCCCAACAAAAAGCTCGCTCTCCTTGCTCACTATGATATCCAGCATGCTGTCGGTAGGCTTGCTAATCACGCCACCATTGCCAGACTTTAATCGTGCGGCTGCACGATTCCGATGGTCTTTTTTAAGGTTATAAAACTTCTCCCTCACGTCTTCGGCTGTTCGGTTCGCACCACCAACTGCAGTCACTCTTTCGGCGATTTTTTTCCAGCAGTCGTTTTTTAGGCGGTTCGTGACATCAGTTGATAAACTTGCCATCAGTATATGTTTAAATTCTATAACGTTCTCAAGGAGAACATTAGTTTCAGTGTACGAAAAAATTGCTTTTCTCTTTGCCATTGCCACAGCCATTTTTATAGGCCTATTTTGTTGACGAAAGAAGTTGTTGTTGTATCAAATTTTATTCATCAGGAAAACAGCTGCTTGAATTATGCCCCCTTACGGATATTCCCGCACAGCCCAAAAATAGCCTTGGTTACGTACCGATGGGTGGACACTCGCTCATGAATAGCGATCTGCTAAACGATGGTTAACGATACCATTGTTGGTTACAAAACCAATGTTGGTAACGTTAACCATCGCCTATAATTTAACGGGCCATGAATTCGACCCCTGATGGCTTCACTCAGTGTTGTTGTTGTTGTCGTCATCATCATCATCATCATCATCATCATCATCATCATCATCATCATCATCATCATCATAATACTGGATGCAAAACGCGCTTTAAGTTTCTTTAATGGAACTCAAAGAGCGGCGATCTTAAGAGATCGTTTTTTTCAGAAGTAGGCATTTGCCCGGATGTTATGTCCGATTAGCTGAACACGTCATAATGGTATTGGATGCAGTATACATGTATGTAAAATTTCAAAAATTCAAATTCGATTTCTTTTCCCTCTTCTAATAACGACTTGCCTTTACACCCCATGTTTGAGTGAAGAACGTGTGTTTGTTGGGTATGTAAGAGTGTCTGTAATGCGCAAACGTACATGTTCGCGGAACTGCTTCAAGCAGAAGGAGAAGCAATGATTGACGCACTCACCATTATCTGTAACAAGAACTGGAAGAGTGGGGAGTGGCCTACACCGTGGACCCAGTCGCTTGTCATCACTCTTCCCCAAAAAGGTAACCTGCAGGAATGTGAAAATTACCGCACCAGCAGCCTCATCAGCCTCATCTCATCAGCCATACCAGCAAGGTCCTCCTGAAAATAATACTCAACAGGTTAAAACCCCAAGCTGAACAAATCATAGCTGAAGAACAAGCAGGATTCAGGGCAGGGCGAAGTACCACTGAACAGAGTTTCAACCTCAGAATAATCTGCGAGAAATACCTACAGCACCAACAACATCTATATCATGTGTTCGTAGACTTCAAAAAGGCGTTTGACAGAGTCTGGCTTGCAGCTCTGTGGGCAACCATGATAGTGTACAGCATCAGCCCTAAAATTATTGAAGTCATCACAAGCCTGTATGACAAGGCTACCAGTGCAGTCCTCAACAACAGCGCCATCAGAAACTGTTTCAGAACAACAATCGGTGTGCGTCAGGGATGCCTACTCTCTCCAACACTATTCAACATCTTCCTAGAGCGCATCATATCAGATGCCTTTGCAGATCACGAAGGCACAGTCAGCATAGGGGTAAGAGCAATCTCCAACCTTCGTTTTGCGGATGACATTGATGAATTGGCTGGATAGGAACAAGAACTCGAACAGCTGGTACAGAGGCTTGACACCACCTCCAGAGCCTATGGAATGGAAATAAGTGCAGAGAAGATCAAAATGATGACCAACAACACCAATGGCATCAACACTGACATCAAAGTCCAAGGCCAATCCCTCAACACTGTGCATAGCCTAAATATTTAGGAGCCATTGTATCAGACTATGGATCCCGACAGGAAGTCCTCTCCAGGATAACACAAACAACTGCTGCCCTGGCGAGGTTAAAGCCAATTTGGAAAGACAGGACGATCAGTCTACACTCAAAGGTAAGACTGCTGCGCTCCCTTGTCATCTTCATCTTCCTATATGCTTGCGAGACATGGACCCTCACAGCAGATCTCCAACGAAGAATACAAAGCATGGAGATGAAGTGCTACAGAAGACTTCTGGGCATTTCCTATACCCAACACATCACCAACGATGAAGTCCGAAAGACCATCACACAAGCCATTGGACAACACGATGACCTGCTCACAGTGGTGAAGAAACGGAAACTCTGATGGTATGGCCACGTCACCAGATCATCAGGTCTTGCAAAGACCATCCTGCGAGGCACAGCGCAAGGAGGTAGAAGAAGAGAGAGACCGAAAAAAAGGTGGGAGGACAACATTCGAGAATGGACTGGTTTGACACTGAGCGAAACAATCAGGGTTGCTGAGGACAGGGAAAGATGGAGTATGCTGGTTAAACGATCATCACAGCCCCTACGACCTCCGAGTTACGGGATAGGATAGGATAGGATAGGATAGGATAGGATAGGATAGGACATGTTCGTTACAGATCACGGCGCTTTGAGTCTGGATTAAGAATAAGCATCCAGCATTATTATTATATATAGGCCTATCAAGTGATATCATCACAAACTTGGTCGACCATGTAATTAAAGTATACAGATGCCTTGTTTATTTTTTAAAAATCATCTTAAGCTTTATTTTCGTGTTACAGATTGCAACCCATAAGTCTTAGTCAAAAGGTAATTAACACATTGCCTTCGGACGTCTTCCTGGGGCTGGCCGGATCAGCTACTTTTTTAAATGTAATTTTACATTGAAATAAATAATCACGCCGCATTTCACTCACAGAACTGGCGAGTGCGTAATTTCAAAACGAACACCGGGATTTTACCTAAAGGAATTCTTCCGTGTTCTGTTTTAAAGGAACCCACTGTGATCATGCCTCATCGACAGATCTTTTTAACATTCACAGTGAGTGTTGTCACACTGAAACATATACGCTTACAACCAAAATAAATCTGTCCAAAGTACCCTATCCTATCCTTTCCCGTAACTCGAAGGTCGTTGGGGCACCACGGATGATCGTTTAAGCAGCGTACTCCTTCTCTGTCCTCAGCAACCCTCATGGCTTCGCTCAGTGTCAAAGCCAGTCCATTCTCGAATGTTGTCCTCCTACCTCTTTTTCTGTCTCCCTCTTCTTCTGCCTCCTTGCACTGTGCCTTGCAGGATGGTCTTTGTCAGGCCTGATGCTCTGGTGACGTGGCCATACCATCGGAGTTTCCGTTTCTTCACCTCTGTGAGCAGGTCATCGTGTTGTTCAATGACGTGTGATGGTCTGTCGGATATCGTTGTTGGTGATGTGCTGGGTATAGAAAATTCCCCGAAGTCTTCTGTAGCACCTCGTCTCCATGTTTTGTATTCTTCGTTGTAGATCTGCTCTCAGGGTCCATGTTTCGGAAGCGTATATGAATATAGAGATGACAAGGAAACGCAGCAGCTTTACTTGGAATGTAGACTGATGGGCCTGTCTTTCCAAATGGGCTTCAACGTTGACAGGGTTGCAGTTGTTTGTGCGATCTTGGAGAGGACTTCCTGTCGAAACACATTGTCTGATACAGTGGCTCCTAAATATGTGAAGCTATGCACTGTGTTGAGGGATTGGCCATCAACTTTGATGTCCATGTTGATGCCATTGGTGTTGCTTGTCATCTTTTTGGTCTTCTCTACACTTATTTCCATTCTATAGTCTCTGGAGGTGGTGTCAAGCCTCTGTACCAACTGTTCAAGTTCTTCTTCCTCTCCAACCAATCCATCAATGTAATCCGGAAAAATGAAAGGATGGAGATTGCTCTACCCCCTTTGCGGGCTGTGCCTTCGTAATTTTCAAAGGCATGTGACATGATGCGCTCTATGAAGATGCTGAAGAGCATTGGAGAGAGTAGGAATCCTTGAAGCGCACCGACTGTTGATCTGAACTAGTTCCCGATTGTGCTATTGTAGAGGACTGCACTGGTATCCTTGTCATACATGCTTTTAATAATTTCAATAATTTTAGGGCTGATGTTGTATTCTCTCATGTTTGCCCAAAGAGCTGCATGCCAGACTCGGTCAAACGCTTTCTTAAAGTCTACAAACACATGATATAGATTTTGTTGGTGCTGTAGGTATTTGTCGCAGATTATTCTGAGGTTGAAAATCTGTTCAGTGGTACTTCGCCCTGACCTGAATCCTGCTTGTCCTTCAGCTATGATTTGTTCAGCTTGGGGTTTCAACCTGTTGAGTATTATTTTCAGGAGAACCTTGCCGGGATGGCTGATGGGGCTGATAGTGCGGTAATTTTCACACTCCTAAAGATTACCCTTTTTAGGAAGAGTGATGACAAGCGACTGGGTCCATGGTGTAGGCCACCCCACTCTGCCAGATCTTTTTACAGATAATGGTGAGGGGGTTAATCATCCTTTCATCTCCTGCTTGAAGCAATTTGCGTGGATATATTGTTCACTCCCGCTGACTTCAACGTCTTTAGTGATTGCACTGCTGCCACAATCTGGTTGTGATGCTCCTCGCTGAGACTGTCCAGGTCCATCGTATGGATGTTTTGTGGAGACCAAGCGTGTTTGACACTATCATATTGTTGTATCTGGCAAACTCCAAGAGTCTTAGACCCTTATCGCTAGTCTCGTTGTTGCAGTGGGGTCCACATGTGTCTCCCCAGTTATGGTGCGCATCTTGGCCAATCATGGCATTCCAGTCGCCTTCCACTATGACTGTGTCCTTATTCGGCTGTAGATGTTCATAGATGTAGACAGCCTGTAGATGTTCATAGAAATCCTCGACTTCGCTGTCGTCATAGTCTGATGTTTGGGCATAAGCGTGGATGATGGTGATATTGAAATGAGGTTCTCTCAGACGGATGGCAATGAGTCTACTGGAGACTGAGCGGCAACCCATGACAGTGGCTAGAATGTCTTTGTGGACGAAGAATCCAAGGCCGCGTTCGTTCCTTACATCTATCCTCTGAAATAAAACTTGTGGCCTTTGTCGGTTGTTTTTTCACATAGGCCTTTTCAGCGCAGTTCGCTGATACCTAAAATGTTCCATCGATAGTGATTCAGCTCGTGGGCCAGTTCTTCTAATTTAGTTAGGGTCCTGACATTCTAGATTCCTATGACGATGTTGTCCATCAGTAGCACATTTATCACCTCCGTCCTGGTGGCCAACTGAAGGCGCGGTCCTTGGAGACCAGGGCGACGACCAATTCAGTATGGAGTAAGTGGTTCTTTTCATCATGGTGTGTCTTGGGCTAGAAAGACCTGGCAGGGACCAATCCTCTCCAGGCTGTTGGCCTCAGCCAAAAACTACGAGTACAATGTGGCTCGCCTTGGCCCGAGCACGTGGTCGTTGATCCTGTAGTAACATGAGGTTCCTCCGTCCTGGTCGGTGACTCCTGTGTAGAAGACTTTCGCCCAGTGATGCCGTGCTTACATAACCCTTGTTAGTCGCTTCTTATGACTCGCCGGGAAACGTTGGGTCTATTGTATTCAGTGCCCGAACCCACAAGTCGTGTGGAAAGTATAGATGTTTGTAAATGAATAAATTCCGTAGTTTTCTTGCCTATTAATAGCAACAGCCGTTGGCTATCCTGTCCTATCATATCCTGTCCCGTAACCCGGAGGTCGTAGGGGAACCACAGACGATCGTTTAACCAGCATACTCCATCTTTCTCTGTCCTCAGCAGCCTTAATGACTTCGCTCAGTGTCAAACCAGTCCATTCTCGAATGTTGTCCTCCCACCTCTTTTTCGGTCTCCCTCTTCTTCTACCTCCTTGCACTGTGACTTGCAGAAGGTCTTTGCAAGACCTGATGATCAGGTGACGTGGCCATACCATCGGAGTTTACGTTTTTTCACCACTGTGAGCAGGTCATCGTGTTGTCCAATGGCTTGTGTGATGGTCTGTCGCACTTCGTCGTTGGAGATGTGCTGGGTATAGGAAATGCCCAGAAGTCTTCTGTAGCACCTCATCTCCATGCTTTGTATTCTTCGTTGGAGATTTGCAGTGAGAGTCCATGTTTCACAAGCATATAGGAAGATGGAGATGACAAGGGAGCGCAGCAGCCGTACTTTGGAATGTAGACTGATGGTCCTGTCTTTCCAAATTGGCTTCAACCTCGCTAGTGCAGCAGTTGTTTGAGCGATCCTGGAGAGGACTTCCTGTCGGGACCCATTTTCTGATACAATGGCTCCTAAATATTTGAAGCTATGCACTGTGTTGAGGGATTAGCCTTGGACTTTGCTGTCCGTGTTGATGCCATTGGTGTTGTTGGTCATAATTTTGGTCTTTTCTGCACTTATTTCCATTCCACAGGCTCTGGAGGTGGTGCAAGCCTCTGTACCAGCTGTTCAAGTTCTTGTTCCTCTCCACCCAATCCATCAATGTCATCCGCAAAACGGAGGTTGGAGATTGCCCTTCCCCCTATGCTGACTGTGCTTTCGTGATCTGCAAGGGCATCTGTCATTATGCGCTCTAGAAAGATGTTGAAGAGTGTTGGAGAGAGTAGGCATCCCTGACGCACACCGATTGTTGTTCTGAACCAGTGTCCAATGACGCTGTTGTGGAGGACTGCACTGGTAGCCTTGTCATACAGGCTTTTGATGACTTCCATAATTTTAGGGCTGATGTTTTACACTCTCATGGTTGCCCACAGAGCTGCATGCCAGACTCGGTCAAACGCCTTTTTGAAGTCTACGAACACATGATATAGATGTTGTTGGTGCTGTAGGTATTTGTCGCAGATTATTCGGAGGTTGAAAATCTGTTCATTAATACTTCGCCCTGCCCTGAATCCTGCTTGCTCTTCAGCTATAATTTGTTCAGCTTGGGGTTTCAACCTGTTGAGTATTACTTTCAGGAGGACCTTGCTGGGATGGCTGATGAGGCTGATGGTGCGGTAATTTTCACATTCCTGAAGGTTACCTTTTTTGGGAAGAGTGATGACAAGCGACTGGGTCCATGGTGTAGGCCACTCCCCACTCTGCCAGATCTTGTTACAGATAATGGTGAGTGCGTCGATCATCGCTTCTCCTCCTGCATGAAGCAGTTCCGCAGGTATGTTGTCCACTCCCGCTGACTTCCCCTTCCTCAGCGATTGCACTGCTGCCTCAACTTCCTCTCGGAGAATCGGGAGGGTTTTTTCTTCTTCTCTGTTCTCTAAACATGCTAGAACTGATGGGTCTCCGTTTGGTTTGTGGTTGTAAAGATCAGAGCAGTACTCTGTCCATCTGTCCAGGACTTCTTGTTCTTCTGTAAGGCATATGCCAGACTTGCTTTGGATCGTGGAGACCTTGGGGTGTTTAACACTTGTTAGCCGCTTCACAGTCTGGTAAGCCTTCTTGCTGTTGTTCTTGTTCAGACTGTTCTCTATTTCCTTTCATTGATCTTCTGTCCAGTTCTCTTTTGCTGTGCGCATGCCTTTTCGGATTTCATTTTTGTTTTATCTGTAGGCATCAGCTCCTTGTGAGGTGTTCTTTTTCTTTTTCATCTCTCTTCGTCTATCACACAGGTCCAAAGGTTCAGGTGTGATCCTCAGCTTTTTCTTTGACCGGTGCTTGCCAAGGATCTCCGTGGCGGCATCTGTCACAGCTGAGTTGAAGGTGGTGTTCATGGTGTTGACATCTACTTTACCAGCTCCCAAAATCAGCAGTGGTGCAAATTTTCCTCCAATTGTGGCCTGAAATATTTCTGCCACCTCCGGGTCTTGCAGTTTGTCCAGGTCGAACTTCAGTCTCGTGCACTTTGCTGTGTTTACTCTCTTCAAGTGAAGCCGGAAAGACATCATCACGAGATTGTGTTCACTTCCGATGTCTGCTCCTGGAAAAGTGCGCGACCTGCCAATGTTGATACTTGATTTCAAGCGTTTCTTGACCATGATGTAGTCGATCTGGTTGTGATGCTCCACGCCGGGACTGTTCCATGTTCATCGTCTGGATTTTTTGTGGAGACCAAGCGTGTTTGCCAGTATCAGATTGTTGTATCTGGCAAACTTTAACAGTCTCAGACCTCTGTCATTTGTCTCGTTGTTGCAGTGGGGTCCACATGTGTCTCCCCTTTAGTGATGCGCATCTTGGCCAACCTTGGCATTCCAGTCGCCTTCCACTATGACTATGTCCTTCTTCGGCATTTGGTCAATGACAGCCCGTAGATTTTCATAGAAATCCTCCACTTTGCTGTCGTCACAGTCTGATGTTGGGGCATAGGCCTGGATTATGGTGGTGTTGAAAAAGGCTGCTCTCAGACGGATGGTATTGAGTCTACTGGAGACTGGGCGGCAACCCATGACAGTGGCTAGAATGTTCTTGTGGACCAAAAATCACAACTCTGTGTTCGTGCCTGTCATCTCTACCGCTGTTCTGTTTTGTTCTGAAATGTACCAAATGTCAACGCTTTGATCATACCAAATTTGTTTTGTTTTGTTTTGTTTTGTTTTGTTTTGTGCCTATCATCTCTCTACCGCTGTTCTGTTTTGTTCTGAGATGTACCAAATGTCAACGCTTTGGTCATACCATGAAACACTGCAGATCAAGGTTTGTTGTTTGCTCGAGATGTGGTGATCATCACTCACGAGCGGAGTGTAACAAACCCCTCGCTTGCATCAACTGTGGGGGTGCTCACAGTGCGGCATGGTCAAAATGCCCCGAGATGCTCCTTAGAATTGAGGTCAACAAAATAAAAGCATCAAAATCTTCAACATCATATACACAAATTTTAACAGAAACAAGACAAAAGATTTCACAGAAACCATTAGCTCAGGTTAATAAGAGATTTCCTGAAGACTTTTGGGTTAAAGACCTTATCATTCCATCAGAGCCATCTTTTCCAAAAACGTACAGCCAAGCTCTGAAATCAAATCAAATGAAAAACACTCCAAATAAATCAAAGCAAAATGCATCTCAAGTTGTCCAAAAGGATGATACATCAAATACCGTTTTGTCTTTGGAAAGAAAATCGACTGGTAAGTCAGAAGCTCACATTTCTCCACACAATTTGTCGCAAAAAAGTAATTCAACAACATTACCAAATTCAGAGAACGAAATCACAGAGAATTCACCTCGAACAAAATCTACCTCAGCAACTACATTGCAAGACATGGAAAGCCCTCGCCCGGAAAAGACACAACAAAATAGTCAGCTCTTTGAACAAATGCAACAAGAAATTGACTCAGAAATAATGAACAATCAACATGATAAAATTGAAGGGAGTGATAATTTTGTATATTCTGCCTTTGTCACCAGGTTTTTACGCCTTACAGCTTTCTCACTGCAGCTCAATAACCCTGATTTATTGATTGATGAAATTACAAGATGGTTTAATTTGATGTTCTTTACAAATATTGAACCAAGTAAACACTGTGATAAAAACTGGTCTATTCCACTTACCACTCTGGGCTTTAAACAATTTCATCATGCTAATGATTACTTGGAAATGGTTAAAGACAACTTCCTTGTATATAATATTAATACAACTTCTATTCTGCAATTTTGCAATGCAGTCTAGGGATAGTCAGGATAACAATTTGAAAATTCTGCAATGGAATTGCAGGAGTAAAATACATATTGATTTGTTACAAGATTTTTTAAATTCACGTTCATTTTCTGTTTTGGCTTTACAGTCTTTAAACAACAAGAAATCTGATCTACCAAAAATTGATGGCTATTATTATCCACCCACATTAAGTTATCCTCATACTGAAAATAAAATTAAAGTTGCTTTATATATTTCTACGTCAATTTCTTACAAAACTAAACAATCACCAGGACCCACTCTTAAAAATAGGATAGTTACCTGTTGCGTTGAAATTAATGTTAAAAATAGTTATGTTAATATTATAAGCTGTTATTATCCTGACGGTGTTTCTAAAGGGGATGCTGACTGGATTCTTACTTTAAACTGTAGTGATAATTGGATTGTATTAGGAGATTTTAATGCTCAACATAACATTTGGGTGAACGGTTGCGATAATACTAGAAATAATGAGTATCTAGCAGACATTATAACAAATTCTGATCTTTCTTTATTAAATGATGGCTCTTTTACAAGAATTCCCGATCGAGAAAATCATAAGTGGTCTGCGAAAGATCTATCACTCGTTTCTTCTAACATACTTTTGTCGTGTATTTGGGCAGTACATGTTGATCTCTTGGGTAGTGATCATTTACCTATTTTAATTGAGTGTTTCGTTGAACCAGAACTTACTGAGCGAGATCAAAGCATTTTCTATAATATTAAAAAGGCAAATTGGGAATTATTTCAATCTAATTTAAGCTTAGCAGCATCGCATCTTAATTTTCATACTGATCGGCAAATGGATATCGATCTGTCATATACTTTGTTAAGAAGTATAATTTTAGATGCTGCAGATAAATCAATTCCTAAAATTAAAAAAAAACAAAACATCATTAGTAAACATAAAAGCAAGTCCTTGGTGGAATGACAAATGCAAACAAGCAGTTAAATTTAAACAACAAGCTTTCAAAAAATGGATGAAAAATAGAAACATAAATAACCCATTGTTAACAGCGGCACTGCACAAAGATTATAAAGAAAAACCATTTTGTGTAATAGGCAGGTAGCAAAAGCAAAAAAGGATTACTTTAATAATTTTGTTCAGGAAAATATAAAAAAAAATCCAACGGACACGTTCAAGCTGCGGAAAGAAGTAATAAAAATGAAAAACAATTATTATTTGCCTGAGCCACCATTATTACTAAATAATAAAACATATAAGACAAATAAAGATAAAGCTGAATTATTTGCTGAGACGTTCGCTGCAACTAGTAGGACGGATTCTTTGCCTGTATCAGAGCAAGAAAGAAGATACTTATACGAACAGGAACATAAAAATGAAATCAGTACTGATAATAATGACATAGCCACTGATACTTCTGCTATAAATCATCCATTAACATTAAATGACTTACTTCAAGCTATTATAGGTGTTGGTAAATTAACAGTATCTACAGGCATTGATCCAATTTCATATATCATGGTAGAATACTTTCCTACTGATTTTATGCAAAAACTTGTAGATTTCTACCAGATGTGTTGGGAAAAGGGAGCTATTCCTTCTGAATGGAAACATGCAACTATTACACCAATATTAAAACATGGAAAACCAAAGTCAAAGCCTGAAAGTTACCGACCTATCTCATTAACTCCTCATCTTGCTAAATTATATGAAAGGATGATAAAGTTTCGTGTAGAATATTATTGTGAAAGTAAAAATATTTTCCCAATTTTTCAAGCAGGATTTAGAAAAGGTCGAAGTACAACTGATCATTCTGTTCGATTATCATCACATATTAAAAAAGTCTTTGCTAAGCGAAAATCAATCTTAGCTACTTTCTTTGATATACATAGAGCATATGATTCAGTTTGGCACTTCAAGTTATTGTGGAAATAAAAAAAAATTGGTGTTAAAGGTAATTTATATATGTTTATTAAAAGCTTTTTATCAAACAGAACCTTTCAAGTACGCGTCAAATGTTCATTATCAGAGTCAAAAACAGTAAATATAGGTGTTCCACAAGGAAGTGTTATAGCTCCTATTTTATTTTCTATAATGATTAATGATATGAAAAATATTGATTCTAAAACTTTCATAATATCACTTTTTGCTGACGATATTGCTTTATGGAAAAGTGTTTCATGTAAGTTTCATACACAAAATAGAAGAACAAAATTTATATTAAAGGAGTATCAATATATGGTTGATATTATTATAAAATATATGTTTGAAAATGGATTCTGTTTATCAGGAGAAAAAACTGTTTTTATGATATTTACCAACAAATCTATTGATTTTAATAGTAATACATTTTTATCAATCAAGGTAAACAATATCTAAGTTTATCCAAGCAAATCTGTTAAATTTCTTGGAATTGTTTTCCATTATAAACTTTTGTGGAATTGTCATATTACACACTTAATTGACAAAGCAAGAAAGAAAATAAGTTTATTAAAAGTGCTATCTAAACAACCTTGGGCAAACAACTCTTCATGTTTGATCTCTATAGCTATTGCTAC
The DNA here is from genome assembly GCA_036898135.1 of Oncomelania hupensis. NCBI lineage: Eukaryota > Metazoa > Mollusca > Gastropoda > Littorinimorpha > Pomatiopsidae > Oncomelania > Oncomelania hupensis. Next base: position 101,718 of record JBAHVR010000336.1, read on the forward strand.
TATTAGATCTATATTAAGTTATGGAAAAGAAGTATATTTTACAGCATCAAAATCAGCTTTAAATAGGTTGACTAGCATTGATTCCATGTCTTTAAAAATAGCTCTTGGCACACCCCAGTGGTCTTCAACTTCAAAAACATATAAAGAAGCAGGAGTACTACCATTTCTTGACCAAAACCATTTACAAACTGCACAATATGTTACACGGGCAAGATCAATTGTAAATTCTACAACAATTGAGCTAGGTGAAAAGATTGAAAGTAACAAAGGATTTAAAAATAAAAGTGTTTTTATGTCAATTAATGAATATATATTTCCTTTAACAGACTCCACACCAATTGATACAACCTCACCATGTGTTATTCCATGCAGCCCATATCCGCCTTGGCTTCTTTTAGCTCCGGAGATAATTTTGGATTATGGAGATATTTCTAAAAAAGAAAATCCTTTATTATTGGCAGCAATTGCACAAGAGTATATTCATTTGTATTCTCAAAATTCGTTACAAATATATACTGATGGATCAGTTTTAGAAAACGGAAATATTGTAGCAGCATTTTATATTCCTGATTTTAAAATATCCCGACAATATTTTTTACAGAAAGGTAGTACGATTTTTACAGCTGAACTAATTGCAATTTTAATGAGTCTATCTTTTATAACTGATTTTACTAGTATTCCTTTAAAAATTGCAATATTTTGTGATTCAAAATCAGCTTTATCGGCTTTGTCATCTTGGTTTAGTAAGGAGCGACAGGAACTGTTAACAGAAATAAAGCTTTTATGTCATCAAATCATTCCCAGGGGATCGGATATTTCATTAATTTAGATACCTAGTCATTTAAATATATTAGGAAATGTCATTGTTGACCATTTAGCAAAGAGTGCTGCATCTTCGAATTCGGACGAATCCATTAAATTATTTGTCAACCTGACAACAAATGAAATTAATAATCAAACAAAACGATGTGCTTGGAATCAATGGAATGAGAAATACAAGCAAGAGGTCATTGAAAAACATTACTTGGATAATTCACCCGTATCAAATAACGTTATATCTATTTCAAAATCTTTTTATATTATCAGTTTATTTCACAGACTAAGGCTAAATGCTTGGCGTGCTCGTTTCATAAATCCTCCAGTTCTTTGTAATTGTGGTATATTTTTTAATGTAAATCACTTAATATTTGAATGTCAACAAAATTATAACCATTTTCAGCCTTTACTCATTCGATTAAATAAATTAAAGCTACCTATGTCAATCTCAAGTATTGTATATCCAGAAGATCATTCTGATTGGTCATTGAGCTTAATGCTCATAGATTTACTTAGAAGTAATGAATTATTCAATTTTTTTCTAAATATCTTCTAACAATTAGTTTAGTAATTGTCTGTTTATTCTTTGTACCTAATTTATTTAATTAAGCATTATTAGTTTCAATAAATATATGTTATTTATTTATTAATTTATTTATTTTTGAATAATCTGTGATAAATACCTACCGCACCAACAACACCTATGTCATGTGTTTGTAGACTTCAAGAAAGCGTTTGACGGAGTCTGGCATGAAGCTCTGTGGGCAACCATGAGAATGTACAACAGCAGCCCTAAAATTATTGAAGTAATCAAAAACCTGTATGATAAGGCTACCAGTGCAGTCCTCCACAACAGCGCCATCGGGAACTGGTTCAGAACAATAATCGGCGTGCGTCAAGAATGCCTACTCTCTCCAACGCTCTTCAACATCTTCCTAGAACGCATCATGTCAGATGCCCTTGCAGATCACGAAAGCACAGTCAGGATAGGGGGTAGAGCAATCTCCAAACTCCGTTTTGCGTATGGCTTTGATGGATTTGCTGGAGAGGATCAAGAACTTGAACAGCTGGTACAGAGGCTCACCACCTCCAGAACCTTTGCAATGGAAATAAGTGCAGAGAACACCAAAAATGATAACCTACAACACCAATGGAACCAACACGGACATCAAAGTCCAAGGACCCTCAACACAGTGCATTTCATCAAATATTTAGGAGCCATTGCATCAGACAATGGGTCCTGCCAGGAAGACCTTTTCAGGATCGCACAAACAACTACTGCCCTGACAAAAGTTGAGGCCCATTTGGAAAGAGGACAGAGAAAGATGGAGTACGCTTGTTAAACGATCATCTGTGGTGCCCCATCGACCTTCGATTTATGGGATATTGTAGGATAGGATAGGAGAGACTAACTCACCTTAACCTAATAAATATTTTTAGAAACTTAAAAGCTGTTTTACATCCCTATCAATCTGGCTTCAGACTATTATACCTGCCAAACAGCTCTTTCGAAATTTTCGTTTTTGTTTTTAATCAACTTGTTTAAATTCCAAAACACGCGTGAATACAACATATTAGAAATACAGAGCATGGATGAATACCAATCATTACAGGTGTTAAAATCGCAATAATCAACATATTAAAAACAGGACAATTTTGGACTATTTCAATAGCACCGATGAGTAATAAAATCACGATTTTGACATGTATTTATCTTGATATTCATATAATAATGAGTACTTCAAATAATAACTATGTTTAGTATAAACTACTTGTGCGTATAAAATAATTAGCTTTATTCTCAGAAGATTCCTACAAACTTGATACTAGTTTGTAAACAGTTTTTAATGTTCCAATTTCACGTATACACGCATTCATCAAAAGGCCTTTCTTATACAATTACACAAGTTGAGACAGAGAGATAAACTTGAAACACTGAAAACTTAAAATACACAACAGTTGAAACACAACACCAATATACGTTTTGCTAATTTTATGGTTCTCTTCTTTCTCACTCAAAGTAGTAGAATAATAATTAAAAAAGAATGCAAGATTACATTACATTACATGGTAATTGCTTTAGGTCCAGCGGACTCTTCCGAGCCAAATAAGGACCAAACAACCCCTGATCTCCATAAAAGATCTGCTGAAACAACCCTAGTGGTAAAACTGAAAGCTCTCCACCAGCCAATCACTTTACAATAAAGACATCCCACGCAGGGGACGCTGAGGCTTAACCCCAACCCTAATTTATCGAACCCCCGTTTACAAAAACAAAATAGAATACAAACATCATTATAAATTATCAACAAAACACATACATATAAAATGCCTACATTGCTCAATAATAACATCATAGGAAGCCCTGGTAACCACATGGCAGAAAGCGTCCAATATTCCCAAGCTGATCCAACAGACCTCATACACAAACAAGGAGTCTTGTCCCGGAAGAGTTTTCAAGAAAAAAAGGTAGGTGACTGGTCTAGCGAAGAAGAAAATAGTATAGTAGATTGATAAAACAGAGCAGGAATGAGAAAGAACAAAGGAGAAATACAGCGACAGTGGAAATTTAAAGCACTAAATTTCCAGAAAGTGGGGATACTATTTATACTGGAACCCCCGGCACCCAAACGGGGTGTTACACTCCGTTTGATGTTGGTGTTTTATCAGTAGTTGATTCAGCCCCAATGCTGAAGTACTGATGAGTGTAGCTCAGATTCGTTTATCCACGCAACCCGTTGAATCAGCATACAAGTCACAAAGTCGACGTATGAAGTTTTCCACTTTTATTCAGCACACATCAACAACTGCATACAATCGCTCAATCGCTTTTCCACTCTCAAATTTTACTTTCCAACTCACTATCAACAACAATCCTCTTCTTTTTTTTCAGTAAATTTACGTCCCCGGACACATTAAGCGTATAGGGGACTGGTGAACCACCACTTATGTTGCTTGTGTGTCCTCTTTTTTTTTTTTTAACAGTGCGGCGCTTATATAGTCTCTACATACTCGGGAACAAACGAGAATAATCCTACATGAAACACCACAACCAATCAAAATTAATTTCATCATCACGTGACTCACGTCATACAACCTCATTTGGAATGGAAGCTTCCATGGTAACCAACAGAACAATCCATACGCTTCGATCGATAGTAAACAACCATTTCTCGAAAATTCTCAAATAATATCGAGCAAATAAAAACACCAACGATACACAAAGCCTCTACTAATAACAACGCAAAATCAAATCAAAGATAAATACACTCTACCACTGCATGCGCCGCAAAACAAAACGAACAGATCTATCGCGCGCGTCACACACAAGCCTACCATTGCACGCGCTTCACACATAACATCGTGCACATTCCACACGCACCATCATGAGCGTCTCAACGTAACACGGGAGTAAGAATTCAAGAAAATTATAAGTCCTAGAGTAATAAAATAATGAATAGCCAAACTATAAGTCCTTGAGTAATAAAATAAAAATAGCTGAACTACAATTATAATCGTTTTTTTCTCTAAAAAATCCCCTTTCCGGTCTGACAGAAAATTACATTCATTAATTTATAAAAATATTTATCTGATATATAAGCATTTGTCTGCATTTACAAAATTAGTTTCAATATTATATTTTCAACGAGTAAATCATAAAATACAAATATTCAAATTACATGTCTGTCATGAACAGAATCAAGGATCACCACAGTAACAAATAGAAGTAGCGTACACAGTACCACAATATTGCCGAGTCACACAAAATAAGCAGTCACTCTTTTTTCACAGTCTATCTTTCATTCCACAAATACACCCTATCCTAGTCCTATTTCATCCAATCACAGACACTCTCAGATGCATACGAGAACAGCCTTCTGTTCTCCAAACAGTCTTTATATAGCCGAGTAATCACCAAAATATTAATGAACTACATGTAGTTAGTTAGTTAATTATTGCTTACAGGATCTAGCGGACTGCAACCACAATTTCGCTGATAGAGGACTTGCCCGTGATCCGCATAAAAGATCTGCCGAAACAACCCTAGTGGTAACACTGAAGGCACTCCCCCAGCCGGTCACTTTACAATAAAAACATCCCACGCAGGGGACGCCGAGGCTGTACTCTAATTTATCGAACCCCCGTTTACAAAAACAAAATAGAATACAAACATCATTATAAAATATCAACAAAACACATACATATAAAATGCCTATATTGCCAAATAATAACATTATAGGAAGCCCCAGTGACCATCTGGCAGAAAGCGTCCAATATTCCCAAGTTGATCCAACAGACCTCACACACAAATGAGGAATTTTGTTCCGGAAGAGTTTTCAAGAAAAAAGGTAGGTGATTGGTCTAGCGAAGAAGAAGATAGTATAGTAGATTGATAGAACAGAGTAGGAATGAGAAAGAACAAAGGAGAAAGACAGCGACAGTGGGAATCTGGAAATTTAGTGTTTTAATGAACTAGGAAATAAATCGAGATCTGTCAGAATGCAAAGCAGCTTCATTCCCAAATCAATCAGTTTAAAGAATAAATCGTAACTATCATCACAATGATTATCACCATCTTGGCTTTGTCCAACAGCTTTTGTTTTTTTTAGTGCCTTGAGTTCTAATTTCTTTAATTAAAATTTTAATTTCAAGTTAAACTATTTACTTTTTTTTTCAAGCAAACTTCTGAGCAGCAAAATTTGTTTTCATGTTAGTGCAAAATTGTCTTTAATTAATGTTATGTGATAGATTGAGTATTCCTACGTTTTAGAGATTACGACGATTTCTGTTGATTTATTGTCAATATTGCTGAATTGTATTGCTTACTGCTATGTATAGTCAATAATAAATATTCAATAAAATAAATCAACACTTTTTTTGTATCGCTTTATCGTCCCTTTTTATCGGGAAAATCTTGGCCGCCTCCCCTGGGCAAGGCGTAGTCGCATCCTTTGGCGCGCCCAAACCCAACCTATCCAATATTAGTTGAGCTTTTGAAATTTTGCTGGGGGAGCAAACCGAAGTACCCGGAGAAAAGCCCCGAGACGTTGCCCGAGTCGAAAGTTTGTTAGTTGTTCATTGCTTACAGGGTCCAGCGGACTGCAAAGAGCCGAATCAGGACCACAAAATCAAGACCACAATTTCGCTGAAAGAGGACTCGACCCTGATCCGCATAAAAGATCTACCGAAACAACCCTAGTGGTAACACTGAAGGCACTCCACCAGCCAGTCACTTTACAATAAAAACATCCCACGCAGGAGACGCTGAGGCTATACTCTAGTTTATCGAACCCCCGTTTACAAAAACAAAATAGAATACAAACATCATTATAAAATATCAACAAAACACATACATATAAAATGCCTACATTGACAAATAATAACATCATAGGAAGCAACAGTGACCATTTGGCAGAAAGCGTCCAATATTCCCAAGCTGATCCAACAGACCTTACACACAAATGAGGAGTTTTGTCCCGGAAGAATTTTCAAGAAAAAAGGTAGACTAGGTGATTGGTCTAGCGAAGAAGAAGATAGATTAAATATAACAGAGTAGGAATGAGAAAGAACACAGGGAAAAGACAGCAACAGTGGGAATTTAAAGCACTAAATTTCCAGAAAGCGGGGATATTATTTACACTGAAACCCCCGGCACCCCCACGGGGAGGGGGGGGGGTGAGAGGGACGAGTCAAAAGTAAATAATATTCGGAGAAACATAACGCCATAACATCTGGGAAAAACTCTCTTTCGATGCTATCAATACGTACATTCACAACGTTAATCTCGTATATACTGTCTGCAAAAGCTCCGAAAACTGAACATAAACTCTGATATGCTTGAGAGGTATATGGTCCACTTCTGATTAAGTACACTGATACGGGTGAGATCACTTTGTTTTCCCTCAGTGCTGAAGTGACCTCTCTCTTCCAGGTAGATCTCCAGTTCTGAAACACAGAGTGTACACACAAATTAATGAAAATAACAAAAACAACCAAAAACATCACTCACATATCCTCAACACACTAATCCACCCTATCTTTCCTCACACCACCCCACCCAACCCCACCGCCGTTCATCGAAAACAACAACAACAACAACAAACAAACAAAAACGTGCTGGAGCCTAACGAGTGCGAAGTTCTTTCGCGTGCACTTAAGGGCATGGGGTCATTTAGGGGTTCATCTGTTACGTTCGGGGTTCGAATCCCGTAAAAACCTGTCTTTTGGTGCTGTAGGCAAGACAGATTCACTGCGGCAACAGTACCCCCGTTGGAGTGCCGGGGGTTTTCAGTGTAAATAGTATCCCCACTTTATGGAAATTTAGTGCTTTAAATTCCCACTGTCGCTGTCTTCCTCATTTACTCTTTCCCATTCCTGCTCTGTCCTATCACTCTGCTATACTATCTTCTTCTTCGCTAGATCAATGACCTACCTTTTTTTCTTGAAAACTCTTCTTGGACAAGACTCCTTGTTTGTGTATGAGGTCTGTTGGATCAGCTTGGGAGTGTTGGACGCTTTCTGCCGGGTGGTCACTGGGGCTTCCTATGATTGTATTATTTAGCAATGTAGGCATTTTATATGTATGTGTTTTGTTGGTAGTTTATAATGATGTTTGTATTCTATTTTGTTTTTGTAACCGGGGGTTCGAGTAGTTGGGGTAAAGCCTCAGCCGTCCCCTGCTTGGGATGTCTTTATTGTAAAGTGACTGGCCGGTGGAGGGCATTCAATTTTCCCACTAGGGTTGTTTCAGCAGATCTTTTATGCGGATCGGAGGTTGTCCGGTCCTGATTTGGCTCGGAAGAGTCCGCTAGACCTAAAGCAACAGTCAATCAAATCAAATCAAATCGAGTCCCGTAAGCATAGTGTTTATTTAATTATTACGTACGCTGCTGCACTCATCCATGTTTTGTTGTAAACTACTTTGTTAAATATATATTTTAAACATGTGACCACGAAGACGTCACTCAACATCTGTAAGGTTTGTTATAGGTTCAGCTTCAAGGCTCTAATTACATACGAAGTTTAAAGAAAAAATAAATAAATAAATAAATAAATAAAAAGATTATGTCACCATGGTGACGTCACTCAATTTGAATAAGTTTTGTTTTATGTTGAAGGCATATGTACACTCTAATTACGAAGTTTAAAGGAATTTTTAAAAAACCAGTCACCTCCACGAGTCACTTGATATACATAAGTTTTGCCTTAGTTTGAAGGCATTTAGACACTCTAATTACACACAAAGTTAAAAATAAAATAATAAAAGAATGAACAGATGACGTCACCATGATGACTTTCCTCGATTTGCCTAAGTTTGGTTTTATGTCATGTAAAATGAAAAAAGAAATACCATCCCTGGATGCCTTTATCAACATGCTTAAGAACAGGTATGAAATAGAAAAAATTTATGCTAATATCAAAATGAAATGCAATAGATTTAATGATCAGTGGCTAATGTATAAAAAAGTGATTTTATAAGTGAACACCTTTATTTATTTTTATTATTATTTTTTTATTGTTCTTATTGTTGTTTGAAAATACTTGGTGTGTTTCTGTGTGTGCTATCAGTATGTAAATTTATTGAAATAAACAAAAATATTGAAAAGAAAGAAAAAAAGTTTGGTTTTATGTTGAAGGCATCTCTAAAGTCGAAGTGCATACCAAGTATGAACTAAATCCCTCCAGTAGTTTGGGAGGAAGTGCGATTTGAAAAACAACGAAGCAAATGATGATGTCACCATGATGTCACCATGATGATGTCACTCGATATGCATACATTTAGGTCAACTGGTAGGTATCTATATGTTCTAAATACAAACCCAGTTTAAAAGAAATCCGTCTATTAGTTTCAGAGATATAATCTTTGTGTATTGTATAAGACTCCAGCAGTATAAAAAATAAAGGAAATTTATAATCAGCATGCACAGACAGCTGTTACAATTTTAAAAACAAAAACAAAAAAACCCCAACAACAACAGGCAATAGATCAATTTATATCAAGGTCCTCAGTGAATTTCAGGGATAATGACGTAGGAGTGGATTCTCGTTTTTTTTCGTTGCGTTTTCATACCCACTCGGCAATCTCCGGGAAACATCAACTTTGTTTGGGGTATCCGCTGGCTTTTTCCTTTCATCTCTCTTCGTTTGTCACACAGGTCCAAAAATCCAGGCGTGATCAATTATTTCTTCTTTGGGCGGTGCATGCCAAGGACCTCAGTGACGGCATCTGTTACATCTGAGTTGAAGGTGATAATCATGGTATTGACATCTTCTTCACAAGCTCCGAAAATGAGCAGAGGTATTGGCTTGGAATATTTCTGCCACCTCCGGATCTTGCAATGTGTCCAGGTCCAACTTAAACTTGGCGATCTTTGCTTTGTTCGCTCTCTTCAAGTGGAGCCGGCAGGACATCATCACGAAATCGTGGTCACTTCCGATGTCAACTCCTTGAAAAAAATGCGTGTCTTGTCAATGTTGATGCTTGATCTGAAACGTTTTTTGACCATGATGTAGTCAATTTGGTTGTGATGCTTCCCGCTGGGATTGTTTGTGTCCATCGTGTGGATTTTTTGTGGGGACCAAGCTTGTTTGCCAGTACTCCAGGAGTCTCAAACCTCTGTCATTTGTCTCGTTGTTGCAGTGGGGTCCACATGTGTCTCCCCAGTTCTTCCTCGGGACTTCGTCAAGGACACCCAGCAGATGTTCATAGAAGTCCTCGACTTATCTCGGAACGTGGACAAGGACAGCCTGCAGATGTTCATAGAAGTCCAAATCTGATGTTGGTGCGTAAGCCTGGATGATGGTGATGTTTAAAGGAGCTGCTCTCGTACGGATGGTAAAGAGTCTACTGGAGACTGAGCGACAACCCATGACAGTGACCAGAATGTCTTTGTAAACCAAGACTCCAACGCTGTGTCCGCTATTGTCATCTCTTCCGCTCCCTAAATAAAGCTTGTGGCCTTTGTCAGTCGTTGTTTCACCTAAATTGTTCCACCGATAGTGGTCCAGCTCGTGGGCATGTTCTAATTTTCTCTCTGCAGTTAGGGTCCTGACATTCCACGTTCCTATGACGATGTTGTCTCTCGTGCGGATCTTGCGAAAGTGTCAATTAGTAAAACATTTATAACCTTCGTCCTGGTGGCCAACGGAAGGCGCGGTCTTGGGTGACCAGACCGATTCAGTATAAGTAAGCGGTTCTAATTCATGTCATGGTATGTCTTGGGCAAGAAAGACCTGACGAAGCCCAATACTCTCCAGGCTGTTTTGCCACATCCGAAATCCACGATTATAGTGTCGCCTTGGCCCAGAGCAAGTGGTCGTTGAACCTATAGTAACCTGAGGTTCCTCCACCTGGCCGGTGACTTCTCTGCACAAAACGTTCACCCAGTGATGCCGTGCTGACATTACCACCGTTAGTCGCCTCTTATGACACGCCGGGAAACGTTGGGTTCATTCTATTCAGTGCCCGAATCCACAGCAAAGCAGAACGGATTGAAGATCAATGCCAGGAAATAGAGAACAGTCTGAACAAGAACAACCGCAAGAAGGCCTACCAGACTCTGAAGCGGATGACAAGTGTTAAACAGCAAGTCTGGCTGGTGCCTTACAGAAGAACAAGAAATATTAGATAGATGGACTCTGCTGGATCTGATAGATGGATACTGCTCTGACCTTTACAACCACACACCAAACGGAGACCCATCAGTTCTAACATGTCCCCAGGACAGGGAAGAAGAAGAAATCCTCCCAATCCTCCGAGAAGAAGTTGAGGCAGCAGTACAATCGTTGGGGAAGTCAGCGGGAGTGGACAACATACCCGCAGGTCTCCTTCAAGCAGGAGAAGTGATGATTGACGCCCTCACCATTATCTGTAACACGATTTGGCAGAGTTGGGAGTGGCCCACACCATGGACCCAGTAGCTTGTCATCACTCTTCCCAAAAAGGGTATCCTTCAGGAGTGGGAAAGTTCCAGAACCATCAGCCTCATCAGCCATCTGAGCGAAGTCTTCCTGAAAATAATACTGAATAGGTTGAAACTCCAAGCTGAACAAATCATAGCTAAAGAACAAGCAGGATTTAGGGCAGGGCGAAGTGCCAATGAACAGAATGTCTACCTCAGAATAATCTGTGATAAATACCTACCGCACCAACAACACCTATGTCATGTGTTTGTAGACTTCAAGAAAGCGTTTGACGGAGTCTGGCATGAAGCTCTGTGGGCAACCATGAGAATGTACAACAGCAGCCCTAAAATTATTGAAGTAATCAAAAACCTGTATGATAAGGCTACCAGTGCAGTCCTCCACAACAGCGCCATCGGGAACTGGTTCAGAACAATAATCGGCGTGCGTCAAGAATGCCTACTCTCTCCAACGCTCTTCAACATCTTCCTAGAACGCATCATGTCAGATGCCCTTGCAGATCACGAAAGCACAGTCAGGATAGGGGGTAGAGCAATCTCCAAACTCCGTTTTGCGTATGGCTTTGATGGATTTGCTGGAGAGGATCAAGAACTTGAACAGCTGGTACAGAGGCTCACCACCTCCAGAACCTTTGCAATGGAAATAAGTGCAGAGAACACCAAAAATGATAACCTACAACACCAATGGAACCAACACGGACATCAAAGTCCAAGGACCCTCAACACAGTGCATTTCATCAAATATTTAGGAGCCATTGCATCAGACAATGGGTCCTGCCAGGAAGACCTTTTCAGGATCGCACAAACAACTACTGCCCTGACAAAAGTTGAGGCCCATTTGGAAAGAGGACAGAGAAAGATGGAGTACGCTTGTTAAACGATCATCTGTGGTGCCCCATCGACCTTCGATTTATGGGATATTGTAGGATAGGATAGGAGAGACTAACTCACCTTAACCTAATAAATATTTTTAGAAACTTAAAAGCTGTTTTACATCCCTATCAATCTGGCTTCAGACTATTATACCTGCCAAACAGCTCTTTCGAAATTTTCGTTTTTGTTTTTAATCAACTTGTTTAAATTCCAAAACACGCGTGAATACAACATATTAGAAATACAGAGCATGGATGAATACCAATCATTACAGGTGTTAAAATCGCAATAATCAACATATTAAAAACAGGACAATTTTGGACTATTTCAATAGCACCGATGAGTAATAAAATCACGATTTTGACATGTATTTATCTTGATATTCATATAATAATGAGTACTTCAAATAATAACTATGTTTAGTATAAACTACTTGTGCGTATAAAATAATTAGCTTTATTCTCAGAAGATTCCTACAAACTTGATACTAGTTTGTAAACAGTTTTTAATGTTCCAATTTCACGTATACACGCATTCATCAAAAGGCCTTTCTTATACAATTACACAAGTTGAGACAGAGAGATAAACTTGAAACACTGAAAACTTAAAATACACAACAGTTGAAACACAACACCAATATACGTTTTGCTAATTTTATGGTTCTCTTCTTTCTCACTCAAAGTAGTAGAATAATAATTAAAAAAGAATGCAAGATTACATTACATTACATGGTAATTGCTTTAGGTCCAGCGGACTCTTCCGAGCCAAATAAGGACCAAACAACCCCTGATCTCCATAAAAGATCTGCTGAAACAACCCTAGTGGTAAAACTGAAAGCTCTCCACCAGCCAATCACTTTACAATAAAGACATCCCACGCAGGGGACGCTGAGGCTTAACCCCAACCCTAATTTATCGAACCCCCGTTTACAAAAACAAAATAGAATACAAACATCATTATAAATTATCAACAAAACACATACATATAAAATGCCTACATTGCTCAATAATAACATCATAGGAAGCCCTGGTAACCACATGGCAGAAAGCGTCCAATATTCCCAAGCTGATCCAACAGACCTCATACACAAACAAGGAGTCTTGTCCCGGAAGAGTTTTCAAGAAAAAAAGGTAGGTGACTGGTCTAGCGAAGAAGAAAATAGTATAGTAGATTGATAAAACAGAGCAGGAATGAGAAAGAACAAAGGAGAAATACAGCGACAGTGGAAATTTAAAGCACTAAATTTCCAGAAAGTGGGGATACTATTTATACTGGAACCCCCGGCACCCAAACGGGGTGTTACACTCCGTTTGATGTTGGTGTTTTATCAGTAGTTGATTCAGCCCCAATGCTGAAGTACTGATGAGTGTAGCTCAGATTCGTTTATCCACGCAACCCGTTGAATCAGCATACAAGTCACAAAGTCGACGTATGAAGTTTTCCACTTTTATTCAGCACACATCAACAACTGCATACAATCGCTCAATCGCTTTTCCACTCTCAAATTTTACTTTCCAACTCACTATCAACAACAATCCTCTTCTTTTTTTTTCAGTAAATTTACGTCCCCGGACACATTAAGCGTATAGGGGACTGGTGAACCACCACTTATGTTGCTTGTGTGTCCTCTTTTTTTTTTTTTAACAGTGCGGCGCTTATATAGTCTCTACATACTCGGGAACAAACGAGAATAATCCTACATGAAACACCACAACCAATCAAAATTAATTTCATCATCACGTGACTCACGTCATACAACCTCATTTGGAATGGAAGCTTCCATGGTAACCAACAGAACAATCCATACGCTTCGATCGATAGTAAACAACCATTTCTCGAAAATTCTCAAATAATATCGAGCAAATAAAAACACCAACGATACACAAAGCCTCTACTAATAACAACGCAAAATCAAATCAAAGATAAATACACTCTACCACTGCATGCGCCGCAAAACAAAACGAACAGATCTATCGCGCGCGTCACACACAAGCCTACCATTGCACGCGCTTCACACATAACATCGTGCACATTCCACACGCACCATCATGAGCGTCTCAACGTAACACGGGAGTAAGAATTCAAGAAAATTATAAGTCCTAGAGTAATAAAATAATGAATAGCCAAACTATAAGTCCTTGAGTAATAAAATAAAAATAGCTGAACTACAATTATAATCGTTTTTTTCTCTAAAAAATCCCCTTTCCGGTCTGACAGAAAATTACATTCATTAATTTATAAAAATATTTATCTGATATATAAGCATTTGTCTGCATTTACAAAATTAGTTTCAATATTATATTTTCAACGAGTAAATCATAAAATACAAATATTCAAATTACATGTCTGTCATGAACAGAATCAAGGATCACCACAGTAACAAATAGAAGTAGCGTACACAGTACCACAATATTGCCGAGTCACACAAAATAAGCAGTCACTCTTTTTTCACAGTCTATCTTTCATTCCACAAATACACCCTATCCTAGTCCTATTTCATCCAATCACAGACACTCTCAGATGCATACGAGAACAGCCTTCTGTTCTCCAGTCTTTATATAGCCGAGTAATCACCAAAATATTAATGAACTACATGTAGTTAGTTAGTTAATTATTGCTTACAGGATCTAGCGGACTGCAACCACAATTTCGCTGATAGAGGACTTGCCCGTGATCCGCATAAAAGATCTGCCGAAACAACCCTAGTGGTAACACTGAAGGCACTCCACCAGCCGGTCACTTTACAATAAAAACATCCCACGCAGGGGACGCCGAGGCTGTACTCTAATTTATCGAACCCCCGTTTACAAAAACAAAATAGAATACAAACATCATTATAAAATATCAACAAAACACATACATATAAAATGCCTATATTGCAAAATAATTAATATTTTAATAATAACATTATAGGAAGCCCCAGTGACCATCTGGCAGAAAGCGTCCAATATTCCCAAGTTGATCCAACAGACCTCACACACAAATGAGGAATTTTGTTCCGGAAGAGTTTTCAAGAAAAAAGGTAGGTGATTGGTCTAGCGAAGAAGAAGATAGTATAGTAGATTGATAGAACAGAGTAGGAATGAGAAAGAACAAAGGAGAAAGACAGCGACAGTGGGAATCTGGAAATTTAGTGTTTTAATGAACTAGGAAATAAATCGAGATCTGTCAGAATGCAAAGCAGCTTCATTCCCAAATCAATCAGTTTAAAGAATAAATCGTAACTATCATCACAATGATTATCACCATCTTGGCTTTGTCCAACAGCTTTTGTTTTTTTAGTGCCTTGAGTTCTAATTTCTTTAATTAAAATTTTAATTTCAAGTTAAACTATTTACTTTTTTTTTTTCAAGCAAACTTCTGAGCAGCAAAATTTGTTTTCATGTTAGTGCAAAATTGTCTTTAATTAATGTTATGTGATTGATTGAGTATTCCTACGTTTTAGAGATTACGACGATTTCTGTTGATTTATTGTCAATATTGCTGAATTGTATTGCTTACTGCTATGTATAGTCAATAATAAATATTCAATAAAATAAATCAACACTTTTTTTTGTATCGCTTTATCGTCCCTTTTTATCGGGAAAATCTTGGCCGCCTCCCCTGGGCAAGGCGTAGTCGCATCCTTTGGCGCGCCCAAACCCAACCTATCCAATATTAGTTGAGCTTTTGAAATTTTGCTGGGGGAGCAAACCGAAGTACCCGGAGAAAAGCCCCGAGACGTTGCCCGAGTCGAAAGTTTGTTAGTTGTTCATTGCTTACAGGGTCCAGCGGACTGCAAAGAGCCGAATCGGGACCACAAAATCAAGACCACAACTTCGCTGAAAGAGGACTCGACCCTGATCCGCATAAAAGATCTACCGAAACAACCCTAGTGGTAACACTGATGGCACTCCACCAGCCAGTCACTTTACAATAAAAACATCCCACGCAGGGGACGCTGAGGCTATACTCTAGTTTATCGAACCCCCGTTTACAAAAACAAAATAGAATACAAACATCATTATAAAATATCAACAAAACACATACATATAAAATGCCTACATTGACAAATAATAACATCATAGGAAGCCACAGTGACCATTTGGCAGAAAGCGTCCAATATTCCCAAGCTGATCCAACAGACCTTACACACAAATGAGGAGTTTTGTCCCGGAAGAATTTTCAAGAAAAAAGGTAGACTAGGTGATTGGTCTAGCGAAGAAGAAGATAGATTAAATATAACAGAGTAGGAATGAGAAAGAACACAGGGAAAAGACAGCAACAGTGGGAATTTAAAGCACTAAATTTCCAGAAAGCGGGGATATTATTTACACTGAAACCCCCGGCACCCCCACGGGGAGGGGAGGGGGGGGGGTGAGAGGGACGAGTCAAAAGTAAATAATATTCGGAGAAACATAACGCCATAACATCTGGGAAAAACTCTCTTTCGATGCTAACAATACGTACATTCACAACGTTAATCTCGTATATACTGTCTGCAAAAGCTCCGAAAACTGAACATAAACTCTGATATGCTTGAGAGGTATATGGTCCACTTCTGATTAAGTACACTGATACGGGTGAGATCACTTTGTTTTCCCTCAGTGCTGAAGTGACCTCTCTCTTCCAGGTAGATCTCCAGTTCTGAAACACAGAGTGTACACACAAATTAATGAAAATAACAAAAACAACCAAAAACATCACTCACATATCCTCAACACACTAATCCACCCTATCTTTCCTCACACCACCCCACCCAACCCCACCGCCGTTCATCGAAAACAACAACAACAACAACAACAAACAAACAAAAACGTGCTGGAGCCTAACGAGTGCGAAGTTCTTTCGCGTGCACTTAAGGGCATGGGGTCATTTAGGGGTTCATCTGTTACGTTCGGGGTTCGAATCCCGTAAAAACCTGTCTTTCCTTTGTAGGCAAGACAGATTCACTGCGGCAACAGTACCCCCGTTGGAGTGCCGGGGGTTTTCAGTGTAAATAGTATCCCCACTTTATGGAAATTTAGTGCTTTAAATTCCCACTGTCGCTGTCTTCCTCATTTACTCTTTCCCATTCCTGCTCTGTCCTATCACTCTGCTATACTATCTTCTTCTTCGCTAGATCAATGACCTACCTTTTTTTCTTGAAAACTCTTCTTGGACAAGACTCCTTGTTTGTGTATGAGGTCTGTTGGATCAGCTTGGGAGTGTTGGACGCTTTCTGCCGGGTGGTCACTGGGGCTTCCTATGATTGTATTATTTAGCAATGTAGGCATTTTATATGTATGTGTTTTGTTGGTAGTTTATAATGATGTTTGTATTCTATTTTGTTTTTGTAACCGGGGGTTCGAGTAGTTGGGGTAAAGCCTCAGCCGTCCCCTGCTTGGGATGTCTTTATTGTAAAGTGACTGGCCGGTGGAGGGCATTCAATTTTCCCACTAGGGTTGTTTCAGCAGATCTTTTATGCGGATCGGGGGTTGTCCGGTCCTGATTTGGCTCGGAAGAGTCCGCTGGACCTAAAGCAACAGTCAATCAAATCAAATCAAATCGAGTCCCGTAAGCATAGTGTTTATTTAATTATTACGTACGCTGCTGCACTCATCCATGTTTTGTTGTAAACTACTTTGTTAAATATATATTTTAAACATGTGACCACGAAGACGTCACTCAACATCTGTAAGGTTTGTTATAGGTTCAGCTTCAAGGCTCTAATTACATACGAAGTTTAAAGAAAAAATAAATAAATAAATAAATAAATAAATAAAAAGATTATGTCACCATGGTGACGTCACTCAATTTGAATAAGTTTTGTTTTATGTTGAAGGCATATGTACACTCTAATTACGAAGTTTAAAGGAATTTTTAAAAAAACCAGTCACCTCCACGAGTCACTTGATATACATAAGTTTTGCCTTAGTTTGAAGGCATTTAGACACTCTAATTACACACAAAGTTAAAAATAAAATAATAAAAGAATGAACAGATGACGTCACCATGATGACTTTCCTCGATTTGCCTAAGTTTGGTTTTATGTCATGTAAAATGAAAAAAGAAATACCATCCCTGGATGCCTTTATCAACATGCTTAAGAACAGGTATGAAATAGAAAAAATTTATGCTAATATCAAAATGAAATGCAATAGATTTAATGATCAGTGGCTAATGTATAAAAAAGTGATTTTATAAGTGAACACCTTTATTTATTTTTATTATTATTTTTTTATTGTTCTTATTGTTGTTTGAAAATACTTGGTGTGTTTCTGTGTGTGCTATCAGTATGTAAATTTATTGAAATAAACAAAAATATTGAAAAGAAAGAAAAAAAGTTCGGTTTTATGTTGAAGGCATCTCTAAAGTCGAAGTGCATACCAAGTATGAACTAAATCCCTCCAGTAGTTTGGGAGGAAGTGCGATTTGAAAAACAACGAAGCAAATGATGATGTCACCATGATGTCACCATGATGATGTCACTCGATATGCATACATTTAGGTCAACTGGTAGGTATCTATATGTTCTAAATACAAACCCAGTTTAAAAGAAATCCGTCTATTAGTTTCAGAGATATAATCTTTGTGTATTGTATAAGACTCCAGCAGTATAAAAAATAAAGGAAATTTATAATCAGCATGCACAGACAGCTGTTACAATTTTAAAAACAAAAACAAAAAAACCCCAACAACAACAGGCAATAGATCAATTTATATCAAGGTCCTCAGTGAATTTCAGGGATAATGACGTAGGAATGGATTCTCGTTTTTTTTCGTTGCGTTTTCATACCCACTCGGCAATCTCCGGGAAACATGAACTTTGTTTGGGGTATCCGCTGGCCCTCTGTATGGTTCTAAAAGAAAGGGGTTCGCGTTTAGACTATAGTTTGGGTTTTACACTTGAACCCACAAAGGGTGTTCCTGACGGTTCAGAACCCATTTACCACCGAAAGTTTGACTGAAAACTCATTACCTAAACTTCTACCTCGGTCATAAGCAGTCAGGTAACAGGTAAAATTCCACTCGCTGCAGACAGTGGGGACATCTTTCCTGCTGGTCGGCCATCCACGGAGCACAGTTGACGCAAGCTACGCGGTGTTGACACGGGAAAAGCCAGCAGTTGATGGGTCGGGCCAGGCACATCAAGCAAAGGTACTGTTGGTTGTGACGTCGCCCAGAAGTGATGTCACGCTGAGTCATTATCGTGTGCAGCTGGTGGAAACTGAGGTCTTCTGGAAAGAAGTTTAGATGTCAAACACATTATGCAAAAACTGTTGGCGCGTCATTAAAGAAAAATTGTTAAAATTGTCTTTGGACACTTTAATCTTTGGAAAAATAAATAGATAAACGAATAAACAAATAAATAAATAAATACATTTTTTGCCGAAATGCAGTGCAAAGCAAAACGAAGACTGTTGTGTTTTACATGGATGAAAAAACATGACTCCTTTGACAAATTTGCTCCCAAATGCGAAATCTTTTTTTTTCTCTCCCTAACCCTAACATAATGAAAATGAAACGGGTATATTAGTACGAACATACGAGCACGTCTTTTTCCATATATGCGTTTTATTTATCTGCAGTACAGGTATGTTGCACGTACTAAATTGTAGAAATTAATTTTCCCTTTTATAAAATAAAAAATGAATAAAGCATGCTTTAACCCAAACCAAAACACAACAACAACAACAACATCATCAATAACAAACCATCCACAAAACAAAAACAAATAAAACAGACAACAACTGCAAAACATTAAAACAACCTCCACCACCACCAGTAACAACAATAGCAACAAAAACAATTATTCCTTAAGGCTGCAGACTGATCATTCTTAGAACAACTATTTTTAAAAGCAAATAAAAGAATAACAAAAACATCACAACCACCATCAACAACTACCAACAACAACTACAACTACAGTTGTTGCTTGAAGCAGCAGACTGACAATTCCTAGAAAATAACTACTACTACTAATACCAAAAACATCAGCCACAACAACAAGCGTTCTTTAGCCTTGCAGACATTGATCTAGAATAATTAAAGCCATTTATGTAAAATAATTAAAGCCATTTATGTGGAATAATTAATAACCTAGTAAATTCATGGTACACCAAATTTTCAAAAGATGTAGCCTATGCCTGTTTATTACAGCCAATACCTATTTAACATATTTTACATGAATGTCCAATTTTAATTTCACTATATAACAAAAGAACGTCACTATTGAAGAAACCGTTGCCAATTTTTTTTTTTTGGGATTGCATAGTCCTGCAGTAACAGACGTTGCCCGCATGCATGCCCAGGGAGGGTAAGTTTGTGTAGTAGTATTACTTTTATGATTATGGTTCAACTTTAAAATGTTAGATTTGCTTTTACGTTTGTGTGTCTATGGCCTGCTCACGGATGCTATGTTTTTGTAGTAGTATTACTTTTTTGGTTATGGTTCAACTTTAAAATGTTAGATTTCCTTTTACGTTTGCGTGTCTATTTACGTGAACAGACGTTAAAATAAATTATTGAAATGAAGTTAAGTTGCATGGTGCTGGCACTTACGGTTTTGATGCGTGTCACTTCTCACTTGTCTGAGCTGTTGTCGAACTCTGATTGGTTCCAGACCAGCAGCAGCAGCAGCTCCGCTGGCGTGCAGGTTCTTTAAAAGAAAGTGAGAAACAAAAATGCACTTTAGTGGGGCCGGGTAGCTCTGTTGGTAGAACGGCTTACTAGTAACCGAAAGGTGTCTGGTTCAAATCCCCGATTGGCCAACGTGTGACCATATTATTTTCCCCTTACCATCAACTGGACCAGTAGTCGCCTATACGCTTCGGTTTCGTGTGACTATAATCTACAGGTAATTTTTTTTTAATCCACGGACATCAATAATTTTTAGTAGTACATTCCCCGTTTGCATTTGTAATGGTAGCTTAGTATAGACAAAAAGCTTAATGATAGAAAGAGGGGGAACTTAGTACAGAACCGCGAGACGAAAGGTACGAGTTATGCTCCCTTGTCGACATGCTGAAAATGGCTCATAGCAGAAAGTCAAAAGGCGACCGAGTGAAACAGGGCGGTGACTGTTGCACAGCCATCAATTGCCATAATGCCAGATACAAGAAAAGTTGTGTTGGTAAGTCCTTTTTCAAATTTCCAAGAGACAAAGAAAGGTAAATTGCAATTGAAAAACTTCATTTTTTTGTGTTTATGTAGGCCTAAACTAAGACCGCTGCAGTGTTGTTAGTGTTAAAACAATTGGAGAGCGGCTTGAATGATTCATGTTATACCTATGTGCTAAATCCAAAATAGTTTGCTTGCTGACAGTTTACGTTCAACAGGTCGCTCACTGTTTACGTTATTGCTAGGTTGTTTGACTATATTTGTGCTTA
Organism: Oncomelania hupensis; assembly: GCA_036898135.1. NCBI lineage: Eukaryota > Metazoa > Mollusca > Gastropoda > Littorinimorpha > Pomatiopsidae > Oncomelania > Oncomelania hupensis. Next base: position 122,680 of record JBAHVR010000336.1, read on the forward strand.
TATTTCAAAAGTAGATGTCAGATTGGCAGTTTGGCTTCGTCAAACTGCTTATGTTAACAAGTTAAATTAGACTTAAGTCTGTTTTCTCCTCGTGATCAAATACTGTGCAAGATAACCCCTTACCTAGGCACAAAAATGGTCCTTGATCAGTGGTATTCCCTTTTCATTTGAGTGTAAACGGGAAAAAAATGTAATGTAGAAACTCAGTCCTTGTTCTGATCTGTGAGTTTCTGCGCATTAGATCTATATTGCGTGGAATGTTGTAGTCTAGGTTCTGATTGTTCTGTATGATTAATTAATTATTTTCCATGAAGTGACTGATGTTATTAAGCCAGTGATGTGGGAGGTGAGAGGGTTGGGGGGTAGGGAAACACCTGATATAAATTAAATTCACACTATTAGTGAAACATTTTGTTATTGTGCTTTATTGTGATTAATTGATTGAATGACAGAGCTCTCTCTTCCCCCAACCCCCCTCTCTCTCTCACTCTCTCTCTCTCTCTCTCTCTCTCTCTCTCTCTCTCTCTCTCTCTCTCTCTCTCTCACGATTACGGATTTACACAGTTTCGGATAAATGAAACAGTCTGTCATGCATATTTTAATTTTAAAATATCTGTCGTTGATTAAAAAATAATAAATTCCAGGGCAGAAAACGAACCTATGACATACACACATAAGCAGCATAAAAGCACCTAATAAATGTCAATAAGTAAACATATTAAAAAAAAAAAAAGACAGCAGTATCGGAATGTTAATAAAAAGGGAAATAATCCGTGAGAGCGTCTCGCATTTTTGTATATGACATAATGGAAGTTCCCCCTCTTTCCGTAATAATCTCTTTGGTATAGATCCATACCGTAGGTATATTGTTCCACGTTTAATAGTATTGTGAAATGTCTCAGTCCTGCAAGTGCATGCGCCCCGAGCGACACGGAGCTGCGCGCCATACAAGGGGACATCGGCCTGGATTGGATTGTGTGAGACAATATGCTTCGCGTAAAAACACGCTTTAGTTTGAAGTCGCGCTTTTATAAAAATAATAAAAATAAATTAATGTAAAAAAATATATATTGGAATAATAATAATAATAATAATAATAATAATAATAATAATAATAATAATAATATTATTATTATTAGTAGTAGTAGTAGTAGTAGTAGTAGTAGTAGTAGTAGTAGTAGTAGTATTCATAGTTTATTATTATTATTTAAAAATATTCCTATCCTATCCTGTCCCATAACCCGAAGGTCGTAGGGGCACCACAGATGATCGCTTAACCAGCATACTCCATCTTTCTCTGTCCTCAGCAGCCCTCATGGCTTCGCTCAGTGTCAAACCAGTCCATTCTCGAATGTTGTCCTCCCACCTCTTTTTCGGTCTCCCCCTTCTTCTACCTCCTTGCACTGTGCCTTGCAGAATGGTCTTTGCAAGGCCTGATGATCTGGTGACGTGGCCATACCATCGGAGTTTCTGTTTCTTCACCACTGTGAGCAGGTCATCGTGTTGTCCAATGGCTTGTGTGATGGTCTGTCGGACTTCAACGTTGGTGATGTGTTGGGTATAGGAAATGCACAGAAGTCTTCTGTAGCACCTCATCTCCATGCTTTGTATTCTTCGTTGGAGATCTGCTGTGAGGGTCCATGCTTCGCAAGCATATAGGAAGATGGAGATGACCAGAGATCGCAGCAGTCTTACTTTGGAATGTAGACTGATGGTTCTGTCTTTCCAAATGGGCTTCAACCTTGTCAGGGCAGCAGTTGTTTGTGCGATCCTGGAGAGGACTTCCTGTCGAGACCCATTGTCTGACACAATGGCTCCTAAATATTTGAAGCTGTGCACTGTGTTGAGGGATTGGCCTTGTACTTTGATGTCCGTGTTGATGCCATTGGTGTTGTTGGTCATCATTTTGGTCTTCTCTGCACTTATTTCCATTCCATAAGCTCTGGAGGTGGTGTCAAGCCTCTGTACAAGCTGTTCAAGTTCTTGTTCCTCTCCAGCCAATCCATCAATATCATCCGCAAAACGAAGATTGGAGATTGCTCTGCCCCCTATGCTGACTGTGCCTTCGTGATCTGCAAGAGCATCTGACATGATGCGCTCTAGGAAGATGTTGAAGAGTGTTGGAGAGAGTAGGCATCCTTGACGCACACCGATTGTTGTTCTGAACCAGTTCCCGATGACGCTGTTATGGAGGACTGCACTGGTAGCCTTGTCATACAGGCTTTTGATGACTTCTATGATTTTAGGGCTGATGTTGTACACTTTCATGGTTGCCCATAGAGCTGCATGCCAGACTCGGTCAAATGCCTTCTTGAAGTCTATGAACACATGATATAGATGTTGTTGGTGCTGTAGGTATTTCTCACAGATTATTCTGAGGTTGAAAATCTGTTCAGTGGTACTTCGCCCTGCCATGAATCCTGCTTGTTCTTCAGCTATGATTTGTTCAGCTTGTGGTTTCAACCTGTTGAGTATTATTTTCAGGAGGACCTTGCTGGGATGGCTGATGAGGCTGATGGTGCGGTAATTTTCACACTCCTGAAGGTTACCTTTTTTAGGAAGAGTGATGACAAGCGACTGGGTCCATGGTGTAGGCCATTCCCCACTCTGCCAGATCTTGTTACAGATAGTGGTGAGAGCATCAGTCATCGCTTCTCCTCCTGCTTGTAGCAGTTCCGCTGGTATGTTGTCCACTCCCGCTGACTTCCCTTTCTTCAGCGATTGCACTGCTGCCTCAACTTCTTCCCGGAGAATTGGGAGGATTTCTTCTTCTTCTCTGCTCTCGGGACATGCTAGAACTGATGGGTCTCCATTTGGTGTATGGTTGTAAAGGTCAGAGCAGTACTCTGTCCATCTGTCCAAGACTTCTTGTTCTTCTGTAAGGCAAATGCCAGACTTGCTTTGGATAGTGGAGACTTTGGGCTGTTTAACACTTGTCAGCCGCTTCACAGTCTGGTAGGCCTTCTTGCTGTTGTTCTTGTTCAGATTGTTCTCTATTTCCTGGCATTGATCTTCTATCCAGTTCTCCTTTGCTGTGCGCATGCCTTTTCGGATGTCATTGTTGATTTTTCGGTAGACATCAGCTCCCTGTGAGGTAAAAATATTATTAAAGGAAATTATTGTTATTATTATTATTATTATTATTATTATTATTATTATTATTATTATTATTATTATTATATTATTATTATTATTATTATTATTATTATTAAAAAGAAATAATAATAATAGTACATTATTATTATTATTATTATTATTATTATTATTATTATTATTATTATTATTATTATTATTAGCCTATTATTACTCAAAGCATTTTATTATTAGTTTACAAAATTATTATTCAAAGTAAATTGTTATTATTAACAAATAATACATAATTTTTCTCAGGACACAGCTGCTAGGCTTGTGACCGCCATGGTCACATCTCGGTTAGATTATTGCAACTCGGACCTTGGTGGCTTGCCGAGCGAACAAACAGAACGGTTGCAATGGTTCAAAACAATGCTGCAAGGCTTGTTTTGCGTACACCTAAACGTTGCCACACAACGCCTCTGCTCAAAGAATTTCACTGGCTGCCCGTTCATTTCCGCATACAATACAAAGTTGATGTTCTTAGTTACCAACATTTCAACGCTACACTTCCGCCATATCTGTCTGCAGCCCTTACAACCTACCAACCCTCACGCTCTTCGCGATCATCAAACGAAAAACTGCATAAGACTCCAAGAACTAACCTGAAAACAGTCGGAGACCGCTCTTTCAGTGCTCTGGCCCCTATGATATGGAATTCGTTGCCCACTGAGCTGAGGAACATTTCATCCCTGGCAAGCTTTAGGGCAAAGCTCAAGACATAGTCTTTTTCGTGCAGCTTTTAATTTGTGAATCATTACTCCGTTGACATTTTTATGCTTACTCAGTACTTTCTCGTTCCTCTCCACTCTCCCATTCCCGTACGGCAGTGTTTTTGTATGAATGGGTGCGGCTGCTGTTTGCATGCGCGTTGAGCCCGCAAGGGGAATTGCGCTTAATAAAAAAAAACGTCATTATTATTATTATTATTATTATTATTATTATTATTATTATTATTATTATTATTATTATTATTATTACTATTATACAACTATTACTACTACTACTACTACTACTACTACTACTACTACTACTACTACTACTACTACTACTACTACTTAACCAATCAGTCACGTCATCAGTCAATCATCAATCAATCAATCTTACATCAACATCTGCAAGCGAACGCTGTTGCAAGGGGCCTATTCTCACTATTCTCGTGGCTGGCGATACATCTGAAAACAAAAATGTCGACTACCACAGTTCTGGTGGTGGTGATGATTATAACGGCGATGGTGGTGATGATGACGATGATAATGCTGTAGATGATGATCAAGATGATAATGTTGATGACAGTAGTGGTGGTGGTGGTGATGACGATCATGATGATGATCATGACGATTAAGCTGAAGATGATGATGACAACGACCATGATACTAATAATTATGACGATGATGTTGATAACAGGACAATCACCATCTGCCATCTGCTATTTGGCGTGCACATCTTATTAACCTTGGTGATCTTGACACAGCTCATATCAAAGAATACTATCAGTGATGTCCCGAGGCCTCGGACATCGGTCATGGTCCGAATCGTTTGGAAAATGACCGAATGTAAACACCTGTGTCCCGTCAAATGTCCGATTCTATTGCAAAATTAGCGGTCATTGTCCGATAGTATTATGACTAGAGCGGTCACGGCAAGAAACATCTGTACAAACTGGATTGTCAAAGCCGTTAAAACGAGTTTGAATAGTGGCCAATGCTAGACTATTATCACTCTTTAGTACATTCCGTCGAACAACAAAAGGGCCGCAACTCTCGACACTTTTGAAAGGGAAATAACCGACACCATACTTCCTCTGCAACGATCTTAAAGAAGCACCATTAATCGGTTCGCTTCACAATCTGAATGTCCTATTGCTTTTATGTAGTCAGGACATGATGTCCGATTAGTTTTATGATTTAGGACATTTTGTCCTATTGCCCTCTAATCCTAGGAACACCACTGAATACTATTATGAGTAACAATATTGCCAACAGCTTAACGATGGTGATGCCAATGGGGACTGCAACGACGATGACGAAGATAACCAGGGTGATGAAAATAGGCCTGATGCAAAATGCGCCTCCTCCGACAACAATTATTATTTATTTATTTATTTCTTCGTTCTTATATAGCGCCGTTCCAGCCCAAGAGCTGCTCAAGGCGCTGGCCGATACAGGATCTTACTCAAACCGACCGAGGCGCCCACTTGCAACCTTTGGGCGCATAGTGTGCATGTGACGCCCAGACGACTGAGTTCAATCCTGCGCGATTAAAAATGGGAGAAGACAGACCTAGTGCATGCTGGGTGTATTTGTGTAGCCAGCACTCACCTGTCGAGGACATGAGCGTCAGGATCTTTAAAAGTCCGTGAGATGACATGCGTGCCTGCACAGACTAGACCTCGGCTTATACTCTCATCCGAACTACTACTAATACTACAACTACTGCTATTACTACAACTACTGCCATTAATACAACTACTGCCATTGCTACATTTACCACTATGGCTACTACTATTACTGAAAGAATGAACATGAAAGTTTATCATCTGCACCCACCATTGGTGATACTTTTACTACAATTCTATGGCGGCCTACTAGCGCCAAAACCTGATCATTACAATTATCATGTGATAATTACAAATATCATGGGATAATTACAATTATCAAGAGATAATTACAATTATCATTGAAAATTACAAATATGTTCGTGTGATCATGTTTAATTTTCAGTTTTGGCTCCATCAATCCGCCTGGAAATGCGCCAAAACTGAAAATTGTAATTATCACATAATAATTAAAATTTTCACTTGATAATTATAATTTTCACGTGATCATGCTTAATTCTGGTAAGGCAGCTTAAGCTTACTAGCGTCAAAACCTGCAAAACCTACAAGCATCAGTGACGTATTCTGTGTAATTCACAGAGATACCGGTAATTCACAGTGTTAATTACTAATTTTCAGTTTTGGCCACGCTTTACGAGGGCCAAAACCCCAGGCGTGCTGGAAACAGTGCCGCTGCCGCGCATGCGCATCGCGCATCGAGCCGCGCATGCTCAGCTTGATATTTATAATTTTCAGTGATAATTGTAATTATCGCTTGATAATTGTAATTATCTCTTGATAATTGTAACTATCTCATGATATTAGTAATTATAAGGTTTTGGCGCTAGGAAAGCATGGCAAATACTGATAATTATTCATTAACACTGCGAATTACCGGTATCTCTGTAAAAATTACACAGAACACGTGATAATTTCAATTATCTCGTGATAATGGTAACTCTCGGTTTTGGCGCTAGTAGGCCGTCATACAATTCTTCCTCCTACGTGCACGACGTCCTATTCTCCCTTCTCCTTTCCTCCTACGACTAGTACTATTACTTCTGCATATCCCCTCCTCTTCTTTCTTCTACAAGTAGGCCTACTTTTATTATCCCGCCTCCAAGTACACCAGGCTCCTCAATCAACCTTCCCGCGTCTTCTCTTACAGTTGCCCTACCTGAAGGGGGAACAGCATTGCCGTCAGAAGTTGGGTGAACGTGGTAAGCGTAGGCCTCTGCGTGAGAGTTGTTTGCATTGACGTGGAAACGCTCGCTAGCGCCTTCTGTAGTATCGTCAGTGGAGCCTGGGGAAACAACAGTTACTGATGACCTACCTGAAGGAGGAACAGCATTGCCGTCAGAAGACGGGTGAACGCGGTAAGCGTAGGCCTCTGCGTGAGAGTTGTCTACATCGAAGTGGAAAAGGTCGCTATCGCCTTCTGTTGTAACCTCAGTGGGGCCTGGGGAAACAACAGTTACTGATGACCTGCCCACATGGCCGCCGTCTGCGCTTGGATAGTCTGTAGAATGAGCTTGAGGAACGGTTCGATCATTTAGCACTGTCTCGTCTCTCTGGTCACGTCCATTCATTGGGGTTTCATTCTCTCTCTGTTCAGTTGGTTCGCAGGCGTCCTCATTTTCATGTGCATTAGCTTCATCGGAATCACCTGATGTTGAAACGTCAGCACTAAGATTTCCAGTATTTTCAGTTTCATCTTCTCTCTGATCTGTTGGCTCTCTTGCGCTTTCGGATGTATTAGTTACTTTATCACATGCACCAGAAAAGCATCTGTCGTGTACATCTGTAGGCCTGTTACCTTTTTGAGCTGACGAAGAACCTACAGTTTCACTTTCAAAAGGGGAACGCCTATTTTCAGTACCTGTACTACTCTGAGGAGTCGAACACCTGGTACGAAAGCTCTCAGCCGTGCTATCAGTCTGACTTTGTAAAGAAGATGCTTCGTCGGAATGAGGCGACGAGGAAATCGCAGAATCAATACCGAGAAGTCTTCTATCATTTGGTACTTCATCGTCTATCGGAGATTTGAAGGAATGTGCGCTTTCAGAAGGGAAGCCGTCATTTTCTTGCTCAGGATCAATCGGATTTGGGGAATATGTGATTTTAGTGTTCTCAGTTGCATAGCCATTTTGATCCTGTAATTGGGATTCATCTAAATCATCTGATGACCTATTTCTATGAACTGTCGCGGGGTATTGTTCTGTTTCAACTCTTCTGCATAACGAACAATCTGCATCTCCCCTTTCAGAAAAGTATCCACTACCTTTCGTCCCTGTGTTAGTCGATGATGTGGAAACTTCCGTGCCATTCGTAGTTACAGGTTCAGTTTGATCTGAAACTGTGGTTTTTGCGTCATTCTTGTCCGATGAAGCGTCATTCTTGTCCGATGAAGCGTCATACTTGTCCGAGGATGAGTTATAAGTGGCGCCTGCATTATCTCTTTGATCTGTCGAAAAAAGGGCACTAAGACCAGCAGCTGAATTGCTGCACTGACCATAAGAGGAAAGACCTCCCTCATTTGCAGCAAATGTATTATCAGTCAAAACCCCAATATTATCAGTTCCAGCTGGTTCAATTTTATCGTTTACTCTTTGGCAGGTTTGTTCTGCTGGAGAAACGATACCATTGTTTGTAGTATTGGGTTCCTCGTTCTTTGATGCTGTACTCTCTGGTTGTGTAGTAACAACATCACTTGGATCTGATAAACAATGAAAACTTTCCATTGCATCCCAAAAATTATATTTCTTCCACGAAGATGTACGAGTTTCAGTTTCACTTTTGTCTGACGAAGAATTTGTATGATTAGTTCCAGATGCAGCGGCAACTACCGGATGTGCTACATGGATGACCTTACTTAGGTTAGAACTGGTACCATTATTGTTATTCGCAGATGTGTCGCCACTGTGTTCCGAATGAAAGTCATTATTTGTTGATACAGCATCAGATGGCGAAGAAGTAACGCCAGCTCCCTGTCCGTCAAGTACATGTATGCCACCCTTACTTTGCAAATACAATGGACCATTTTTAAACTCCCACCGTCTTCCAGTATCACCTACGTAATATGATTCAGTCGGCTCCATTCTTCTTTCTGGGATTATTCCCTTTAAATTCATCGGATCTTCATGTACGACAGAGAATCTTGAGGAATCATCTGGACCCGTGTTTCTGCCCTTAGGTGAAATCCCGCCTGGTAAATTCCAGTCAGGTTCACTTTCATCTTGTTCAGACGGATCGTTTGATGAACTTGATTCTGGGGGTGCAATCCCGTCTTGTAAATTCGGGACAGGTTCATTTTCGTCTTGTTTAGGCGGATCTTTTGATGAACTTGATTCTGGAGGTGCAATCCCGTCTTGCAAATTCGGGACAGGTTCATTTTCGGCTTGTTTAGGCGGATCTTTTGATGAACTTGATTCTGGAGGTGCAATCCCTTCTTGTAAATTCGGGACAGGTTCATGTTCTGCTTGTTTAGGCGGATCTTTTGATGAACTTGATTCTAGAGGTGCAATCTTGTCTTGTACATTCGGGACAAGTTCATTTTCGTCCTGTTTAGGCGGATCTTTCGATGAATTTGCTTTTGAAGGACTTCGTATACCCTGAGCACCTTCTGTCCCTTTATTTTCACTACTACATTTATCTACTTTGAAACCAATCGCCAGATCATTTATTTTCTTATCAACTGACGAGTCAGAATTCCATTCAAGAGAAATGGGGCTTAGTATTTTTTCATAACGATTTCGTCCTGATTGTGATTCTGGCTCTGACAGTATTTCATTCGTTGTAATATTGTTGTAGCCAGAGTTCACAACATTGTTGCTGTTTCTTGTCGTTGGATCGCTTTTGTGTCTGCTGTGTTGTCCTTCGCCCTGTCTTAAACTACTACTACTACTACTACTACTACTACTACTACTACTACTACTACTACTAGAAGTATCACCGTTTGCCTTCCTGGATTTCTCTTTGTTACTTTCTGCTTCATTTTTCGTGCTATTCGTAGCACTGGACATGTCACGTTCTGTAGCCGAATTGGCCGCGTCCTTGTTCGTATTGGCAGGTGTCCTCTGTTTTTGCTTGCTATTTATGTTTGGCTTTGTAAGATTGTCTATGCTCGCTTTGCTATGTTCCGCCTGACCATTTTTACCGTCACCATTAAGAGCTGATGCTTCGTTGTTTTGCTTTTCCATCGTCGTGTTTTATGTTTACTCACTTTTTCATTGTCACGTCGGTTTTTTTATTCCTTGAAATAATTGTTTACTCTTGGGTTGCGTTGACAATACCTTTCTCCACTACCCCCTCCCTCTCTCTACACACACACACACACTCCTCCCACTGTTTCAGCATTACTCATTTTTAAAACTCAGCACTTGACGAGTTTTAGTTTGACTTTCTGCCACGTGCTATTTGCTATAAGGACTTGAAATGTTGATCTATACTTTCCCTTGTGCATGGTTGTTCACATCGCTTTGTAACAACGTGCCTGTTAAAACGAAGGTAGAATATAACCTTAGGTTATGTTCTTACATCAAATTGTTCACTCGTTCGAAATCCAATCCAGCCACACTTGTACGAGTTAATGTCAAATACGTACTCACACTAAAGGTTCTTGTTGTCACACTAAAACGCATCACAAGTACTTTAATGCCAGTCACAATGATACATTTACGATGGTGATGATGACGTAGTTTTGTATGGCGCAGGTATCCTCGGAAAACGTTCATGCTCATTTGCTAACGTTGTTAGCGCTTTGCAGGAAATGTTTTTGCCTTGATGATCAGCAGTTTACAAAATGTTAATAGCGTATAGAAAAGTATGATACTATCAATTTTCACGAGAAATGTGCATTGGGAAGTTCACTGAGGTATTGGCTACGTTTCTACGTGATCGTCCACAGTGTTCGGAAGCCTTAACCTTTTGTATTACATAGCGTAGTTTGTGGGAAACAATGTTTTGTAACTGTAATGTAAACAACGTCCATCAATGAACATGAGGGATCTTGTCTTTATTTTGGCTTGCGCAAGCCATCGCCTCTGGCATGTTACCTTCAACACCTGTAGGACGAATCGCCTCTCAGACCAATTCAGGTTTTGGAAGACCACAGTAAACACATTGTGAGTCAAAATAAGGGTCAACAGTTTACAACTTGGAAGCGCGTTGAGTCTTAAAATCTTGAAAGGTCACACCACGGTAGTTGTTGAATTCCAGTGTCCAATCATGTAATAATAATAAAAATTATATAGTGAATGTATATAGTGCAGCAGCATAGTCTGAAATGTTGTTGTTGTATCAATTTTTATTTATCAGATTAACATAAGTTGTACTGATACTGTCTGAAATGGCTCTCCAGTGCCCATGTATGTTATCTGCATATTATGCTCGTTACTGCAACTTGGAACGGCGATCTTTGTAAATAATTGTTCTTCTTAAAATTGTCTCTGTAGAGTGGGCAACATACAAATTTCCTTTTTTTAAACATTTTGAATGAAGATTTGTTGATTTGAACGAATAAATTTCAATATTGTATCAAAGTCCGTATCTTAGCACCTCTTCTGGCCATAGTAAGAGCAGAGAAAAGTCCCTTAACTCTCATGAAGCTTTCAAATGGAAGCCAGTTCTTCGAGGTAGTCGTCATGTGAGTTGGACACCGCTTCTGGACCATACCTAAACGTTTCCATGGAAAAAACCCAGGCACAGCGAGAGGATCGTGGTTTAGCTTTGGAATCATGATTTGGCTTGAAGTGTCTTTAATTTTAAAAAACCAAACAAAAACAACATCAACAGTCGAATGAATTTGTGGTCTGAATTAAATGTCTTTCAATTCTAAACGCAATTAGGTTAGTTTGTGGCTCGGCGTGTCATACAAGCACAGTTGGGTCCATGGATGTCTGAACCCAAGGACGCTTCAGTCAGAAATATCCAAAGACAAATCTGAAAATAAAAAAAACAAAACACCAGGAAAAAAGATAAATAAATAATTTAAAAACAACAACAGCAACAATATATTAAAAAAGAAGAAGAGGAGGAAGAAGAAGAAGAAGAAGAAGAAGAAGAAGAAGAAGAAGAAGAAGAAGAAGAAGAAGAAGAAGAAGAAGAAGAATAAAGAAGAAGAAGAAAAAGAACAACTACAACAACAACAACAATATATTAAAAAAGAAGAAGAAGAAGAAGAAGAAGAAGAAGAAGAAGAAGAACAACAACAACAACAACAACAACAACAATAATAATAATAATAATAATAATAATAATAATAATAATAATAATAATAATAATAATAATAAAGTGTAAATAGGTGAAGGAGAAGAAGAAAACAACAACTAATACGAGTCTTAAATTCTTGCAAAATATTTTTTTAATGTTCGCCCATCCGTTGAGAAGATTGCCAACTTCATCGGATGTAGATATCATTCGGGGGTGGGGAAGGTGGGGTGGGGAGAGGTGGAGGGTGGGGGAGGGCGTGGATAGCATGAGTCCACAGATTTATGTTCTTGCTATTAGAAAGTTGGAAAGGTGACACAATGTTTGCTCAAAGCGTTTTTTAATAGCATTCACTCGGATTAACAGCTATCCCAAAACATTATGTACATGTATTTAAGATAACTAAGGGAACAAACATTTGTTGAACAGTAATTCAATGAGGGAGCGTGGGAATTAAAATGAAATAAATACGATTCAAGAGAAGAGGGGGGAAAGAAGAAGGTGAATTCAATAATGGTATTGAATGCAGTCAATCTAAAATTTGAACACACAAATACACACACGCACACACAAACGCACACACACACAAACACCCTCACAAACACACACACTTCCACACAAACAAAATCAATTTTCTTTCTGTATTCTAATAGCGATCTCCCAGCCTGTACACCACGCGCGCATTTGATAGATGCGTGTTTGTTGTGTGAGAGCGTGTGGAACATGTGAGCGTGTATGTGGGTACAGATCGCCGTGCTTTGAGCATGACTGGCGATTTGGGGAAAAACGCGTACATGGCATCAATTAGTATTATTTTTGGTATCATTGTTGCGATTATTATTATTATTATTATTATTATTATTATTATTATTATTATTATTATTATTATTATTATTATTATTATTATTATTATTTCATTTGAAAAATTATTATTATTTATTATTTATTTAGTCATGTATTTTTATTTTATTTTATTGTTTACATTTATTTATTTATTTATTTATTTATTTAATTTCCGTCTCATTCTTCTTTGTTGTCGAAAATCCCATAGTTGTGAACAGACGTGAAGCGGTCATGGCTTCTTTTAGCTCGCTCGCGTGTACTCCAGTGCTGCTTATAAATTTTAACTTTACCGACATTTTGGGATATTGTGATGTTTTGAACATAGCACATTCGTGCAATAATGATTACAGACAAATTATTATCAGGGGACAGGCTTTTTTTTAACGAGCGATTTGTCACTGACATTCAGTTTAGAGTAGACGACATGCAGTGCTTGATCATTCGCGCTCGAGTAAAAGCAGAGATTAAAAAAAGATCTGCATACAACGTCAGCTCTGGAAAGGTAATAATTTTCTTCTTTTTTTTATTCCGTCAGGGAGTTTATTGCATTTATTTTTAGTTTTGACTTTGACAAGTCTAAAATAATAGGGAAAATCTTAACGACGACCTATAGTTTACTATACTATAGTATAGGCCTAGCCTACATACATGTAGCCTACAAACAATAGTCAAGGTGCTCGGAGCATAAAGTGCTGTGCTCTTTTGCCACAAAATCTTTCCGGCTTATTTTTGAATACCACTGCTTCATCAATATTTCATCTTTCAGTGGAAATCGATCAAAGGAAATGTTCTTTTCTTTGCATAAAGGCTTTAAGTCGGGGTTAGAGCATCCAAACGCAGCACAGTACTTCACCATTTTCAAACTCGAACACGCTGTGTTATTTCCGTAGGACGTGACCGCCTCGCTTTGTGCATAGAGCCCGTCTAGGGTTGGACATTTCTGAGAAATGGGTGACATGACGTAATGGCCTTGTCAGGCATGGAAACAAACATTCCCGTTCCGGCCATCTTGAATTTCCGAGAAACAAATAAACAAAATTGATACAAATCAATAGAAACACAAACAAATCTGATTTGTATAGCCTTCTGAAAGTTATCCTATTTGATCAACAATTTCAAGAGTAACGAGAACGTCCTAATTTTAGAAGACGCTTAGAAGTCCTATGATGTCAGAGTACAATAGTTGAACTATTCATGTAGGAAAATGAATCATGGGTGAAATCTTGACCATAATTTTCACTCCTACATAAAGTAACGATTCTTTCGCGTGCACTTGAATGCAAACTGAAAAATGGCCTAGATCTTACCTGCTGTTATTTCAGCACTACTCTTTTTGTCTTTTCACTTGAAGTTGAAGATAGAGAAAGGACGACAGTTCAGTTCAGTTGAGTAGATTAACGTCCCCGGACGGGTAGCGTAAAGGGGACAAACAGCTTACGTGTCTCCTCGAGAGATAAAACGTTATTCAATAACAAAATTGCATTGAGAAGGCCCGCGTCTAGTAAGCACACAGGTCAAAGGCCTCGTGGCGCAGTGGATTAGTCACCGGTTTACTATACCGAAGGTCGCAGGTTCGATTCCCGCACGAGGCGAGCGTATGGTACTTAGGTATGAAACTATTGAGGTCACCTAGGGTTTTTCCCGGGGACTCCGGTTTCCTCCGTCCCTTCAATAATGGTATTGGATGCAGTCAATATAAAAATTTCAAAAATAAAAAATAATTTCCTTTCCGTCGTCTACTAGCGATCTCTCTACCTTTACACCAGATGTTTGAGTGATAGATGTATTTTTGTTGTTGTTTGTGTGTGTGTGCGTGTGTGTGTGTATGTATGTGTGAGTGGGTGAAACATGTGAGCGTGTGTGTTGATACACATCGCCACTCTTTGAGCCCCTCCCCCACCCCCTCACTCCCCGGGGGGAGGGGTCCCGGGGGTTTCTGTATAAATAGTATCCCCACTTTCTGGGAATTTAGTGCTTTAAATTCCCACTGTCGCTGTCTTTCTCCTTTGTTCTTTATCGTTCCTACTCTGTGCTATCAATCTACCTATGTTCTTCGCTAGACAGTCACCTACCTTTTTTCTTGAAAACTCTTCCAAAACTCCTCATTTGTGTACGAGGTCTGTTTGTTGGGTCAGCTTGGGAATGCTAAACGCTTTCTGAAAAATGGTCACTGGAGTTTCCTATGATATTATTATTTAGCCATGTAGGCATTTAATACGTATGTGTTTTGTTGATATTTAATAATGATGTTTATTTTCTATTTTGTTTTGGGGTTTCGATAAATTAGAGTAAAGCCTCAGCGTACCCTGCGTGAGATACCTTTATTGTAAAGTGACCGGCTGGTAGAGTGCCTTCAGTGCTACCACTAGGGTCGTTTCAGTAGATCTTTTATGCGAATCAGGGGTGTCCTCTTTCAACCAAGTTGTGATCCTAATTTTGTGGTCCTGATTCGGCTCTTTGCAGTCCGCTGGACCCTGTAAGCAGCTCTTTCAGCCTGATTGGTGAATTCAGGAAAAGCTCGTATATAGCATCCATTATTATTATTATTATTATTAAACAGGTCACAGAAGCATAAAGTAAATAGCACTACAAAAACATTCGTTACAATGCTTTGTTTGACTAGACAAAAACAATATGATTCTACTTATTAAATCAGTAGATGTCAGGCACAGTGGATTTATCTGCACTTGAAAGAATCGGTTTAAAGTGTTGTGCAATCCACAAAAGGAACTGAGTACCTCCCTGAAGAAGTCTGGCGCAAGCTTGTTTAAAGTGCCTTTTCCAGTCCTATCCTATCCTATCCTATCCTATCCTATCCTATCCTATCCTATCCCGTAGCTTGAAAGTCGTTGGGGCACAACAGATGATCTTTAACCAGCGTGCTCCATCTTTCTCTGTCCTCAATAACCCTCATGGCTTCGCTCAGTGTCAAGCCAGTTCATACTCGAAGGTTGTTCTCCCACCTCTTTCTCTGCTTCCATCTTTTTGTGCCTCCTTGCACCGTGCCCTGCAGGTTGGTTTTTGTAAGGCCTGATGCTCTGGTGACGTGGCCATATCCTCGGAGTTTCCGTTTCTTCACCACTGTGAGCATATCATCGTTGTCCAATGGCTTGTGATGGTCTGTCGAACTTCGTTGTTGGTGATATGCTTGGTATAGGAAATGCCTAGAAGTCTTCTGTAGCACCTCATCTACTGTACATGCTTTGTATTCTTCGTTGTAGATCTGCTGTGAGGGTCCATGTTTCGCAAGCGTATAGGAAGATGGAGATAACAAGGGAGCGCAGCAGCCTAACCTTGGAGTAGACTGATGGTTCTGTCTTTCCAAATGGGCTTCAACCTTGTCAGGTCAGCAGTTGTTTGTGCGATCCTGGAGAGGATTTAATGTCGGGACCCATTCATGTCACATACAACGGTTTCTAAATATTTGAAGCTGTGCACCGTATTGAGGGATTGGCCTTGGACTTTGATGTCCGTGTTGATGCCTTTGGTGTTGGTGGTCATCACTTTGGTCTTCTCTGCATTAGTTTCAGTTTCAAAGGCTCTGGAGGTGGTGTCAAGCCTCTGTACCAGCTGTTTAAGTTCTTGTTCTTCTCCAGCCATTCCATCAATGTAATCCGCAAAACGGAGGTCGGAGATTGCTCTACCCCCTATGCTGACTGTGCCTTGGTGATCTGCAAGGGCATCTGACATGATGCGCTCTAGGAAGATGTTGAAGAGTGTTGGAGAGAGTAGGCATCCGTGACGCACGCCGATTGTTGCTCTGAACCAGTTCCCGATGGTGCTGTTGTGGAGGACTGCACTGGTAGCCTTGTCATACAGGCTTTATAAAATGGCCTTTTACGTCGATATTAAAATTAGTAAACCAAATCCTTTTTGAAAAAAATTATTTGAAACACGTAAAATAGAATTGCGCAAATCTTTTGCAATGTCTTATTGACGATAAACAGATGATTATTCCGTATTATTTCAAAATGGATTTCGTATCCGGCCATCCAAAAGGTCGTATGTTGATAACGTAATGGGTAAATACCAAATAAAAGCACTTCGTAAATTATAAACGATCGATAAAAGCTACACGAAATGTTATGTGGACGGGTTTAGACTACATGTACAGGCGCGAAAAACCTGGAGTTATTTGCGCGTGGCTACAATATCAGCGGCCTTCCTGTGGCTGTTTCTATGCGACACTTGGATCTCGGCCTGTTGTGTCGTTTGACGCGTAATGCAATGGCTGCATAGTAGAGAGGTCGTGAGGTGACGTTATAAAAAGGGGGCAGGATGTCTTCTTTAAGCTGCGAACACGCTTTTTGGAGAGTTTTCACCTCAATAATGTGGTTGTATAAACTCCTCTTGATCATGCTATGTAGTGTAAACGTGGTGAGAGTATGTCCTTAGGCTTACTTTCAATACATGTGACATGAATCTTCGTGATTGCAAGCTTACCTCGCACAGTTCAAAAGGTCCCAATCCCAAGGCTTTGTTTACTATTTACGAGCAATTCTTTTTTATGGATTCTGTCTCCGACCACCTTTAGTATGTGCTATTTTTAGCTCCAGAATGAAGGCTAGTCTTTGTTATTAACAGGCACAAAAACTACTTCACATTAATATTATTTATTTGTTCAATTTTTTGAACTGTGAATGCTAAATAGAATCCATCGAGGGATGGGGGTAAAATGTGGGTCCATTTAAGATGACTATATGATAATCTGTAAACTATAAGATGACTATATGATAATCTGTAAACTATAAGATGCCTTTATGATAATCTGTAAACTATAACAAAATATTGCACTGAAATTCAAGGGATTTGTATTTCCCTTTTACTTATACATTTTTGACCGATGGTAATTTACATAACACATCATAACAGAACAATTCATAGAGCTGCATGGACTGAAAACACATCATCCTCATCATCATCATCATCATCATCATCATCATCATCATCATCATCATCATCAACGACAACCACATTAACTTTTGTATTACTTTCAGCAAAACTGTTTTATGGGAAGCAATGATTTTAAAAATAACTTAAATATTATTATTATTATTATTATTATTATTATTATTATTATTATTATTAGTAGTAGTAGTAGTAGTAGTAGTAGTAGTAGTAGTAGTAGTAGTAGTAGTAGTAGTAGTAGTCCATAACTATAGTCCAAGAACTTAACGTTAATTAGTTGCAAGATATTGTTCTATTAGGTAAGGTATATTTGTAGACATAAATCTCCATTTCCAGTCAAATAAATTATGCTGAATTTATCAACTGTCATTAAAAAATATATATATATTTCGCTCTCTCTGTCACTCACTCACACACACACACACACACACACACACATACACACACACACACACACACACACACACACACACACACATTTTCATAATATAGGTCACTTAAAATTAAGGAACAATATCGTAATAATTGTATCGTGAACACGATAACATGCTCACAGTTGTGAAGAAACGGAAACTCCGATGGTATGGCCACGTCACCAGAGCCTCAGGCCTTGCAAAGACCATCCTGTAAGGCAAGATGCAAGGAGGCAGAAGGAGAGGGAGATATAAAAAGAGGTGTGTATGGGGAGGGGGGGGGGGGGGTGAAACCACATTCGAAAATGGACTGGCTTGAAATTGAGCGAAGCCGTGACGGTGGCTGAGGACAGAGAAAGATGGAGTACGGTGGTTAAACGATTATCTGTGGTGCCCAAACGACTTTCGTGTTACGGGATAGGATAGGATAGGATAGGTTAGGATAGGATAGGATAGGATAAGATACGAACGTAATTTAAAGTTAATGCACATAAACAGACAATTAAAACAGAACAACATAAAACTCGTTTAATACAATTTACCAATGCAACGAGACTGTCTATAAACCAACAGGCCAAATCGTATTTATCCTTTAAATTAAACATGCTTTTGGACTAATAGACATTTCAAACTGCCATCTGTAGCACACTAATATATCCACTAAAATTAAAGACAACTAGACAACTGGGTCCAAATAAAGCAAATAGTTTAGCAGTAAGTATATAGTCAAGACATGATTTTCCCACAGGGAGAACTATACAATGTTATGTAGGAGAGAGAGACTTGTTGGTATATAGTGTGCATTTATCAACCTATTTTAATTAGTCATGTTTTAGATAAATTGTTGATTCCCGTTATGTTAGTCTCATTGTATTTTTGAACATTAAGCGTCGTGCCAGGACGATGTTGGAAGACCATGGGCGGTGGATGGTATGGCCACGTCAACAGACCATCATGTCTTGCAAAGACCATCCTGCAAGGCACAGTGTAAGGAGGTAGAAGAAGAGGGAGACCGAAAAAGAGGTGGGAGGATAACATTCGAGAATGGACTAATTTGACACTGAGTGAAACAATCAGGGTTGCTGAGGACAGGGAAAATGGAGTACGCTGGTTAAACGATCATCTGTGGTGCCCCTACGACCTCCGAGTTACGGTATAGGATAGGATAGGTAAGGATAGGATAGAATGGGAGGAAGGGTAGCTAGTTATTCATTGCTTACGGTGTCCAGCGGACTGCAAAGAGCCGAATCAGGACCACAAATTCAAGACCACAACTTGGCTGAAAAAGTTTAGTTAGTTATTCATTGCTTACAGGGTACAGCGGACAGCTAAGAGCCGAATCAGGACCACAAATTCAAGACCACAACTTGGCTGAAAGAGGACTCACCCCTGATCGGCATAAAAGATCTGCTGAAACAACCCCAGTGGTAACACTGAAGGCAATCCACCAGCCGGTCACTTTACAATAAAGGCATACCAAGCAGGGCACGCCGAGATTATACTCTAATTTATCGAACCCTCCTAACCTATCCTATCCTGTCCCGTAACTCGGAGGTTGTAGGGGCACCACATATGATCGTTTAACCAGCATACTCCATCTTTCTCTGTCCTCAGCAACCCTGATGGCTTCGCTCAGTGTCAAACCAGTCCATACTCGAATGTTGTCCTCCCACCTCTTTTTCGGTCTCCCTCTTCTTCTACCTCCTTGCACTGTGCCTTGCAGAATAGTCTTTGCAAGGCCTGATGATCTGGTGACGTGGCCATACCATCGGAGTTTCCGTTTCTTCACCACTGTGAGCAGGTCTTCGTGTTGTCCAATGGCTTGCGTGATGGTGAGGACTTCGTCGTTGGTGATGTGTTGGGTATAGGAAATGCGCGCGCCTAGAAATCTTCTGTAGCACCTCATCTCCATGCTTTGTATTCTTCGTTGTAGATCTGCTGTGATGGTCCATGCTTCGCAAGCATATAGGAAGATGGAAATGACAAGGGAGCGCAGCAGTCTTACATTGGAATGTAGACTCGAGTTATCAAACCCCCTTTACAAAAAACAAAACAGAATACAAACATCATTATTAAATATCAACAAAACACATGCATATAAAATTGCTAAATAATAATATCATTGGAAACCCTAGTGACCATTTGGCAGAAAGCGTCCAATATTCCCAAGCTGATCCACCAGACCTCACACAAATGAGGAGTTTGTCCCAGAAGAGATTTTAAGAAAAAAGGTAGGTGACTGGTCTAGCGAACAAGATAGTATAGTAGATAGATAGAACAGAGTATAAATTAGAAAGAACAAATGAGAAAGACAGCGACAGTGAGAATTTAAATAACTAAATTTCTAGAAAGTGGGGATACTATTTAAACAGAAACACCCCGGCATCCCCATACTGATAAAATGGATTGTGGAAAAAAAAAATGTAACTTTTATCTCGTCACCCCGGGCACTAGCAAATAAAAGCACATCGGAAAAGAGCAAGAAAGCTGCATCTTGCATGCGCCCACAAGTACTACTGGGGTGGAAGTAGGCGACACAAAATGTCTGTGATCAGGCCCATATTTCTCCATAGTTTTCAGTATATATCATTTGGAACTACAAAAGCCAAACATTGCAGAATGTTCCATACACTTCAGGGCCGGACCTGGGGAAAGTCGAAGGGGGGGTTACAGGTTCAGCGAAGGCGCGAAGCGCCGAGCCTTCTAGGGGGGTCCGGGGGCATGCCCCCCCGGAAATTTTTTTTTTCAAGGATGCAAAATGGTGCAATCTGGTGCTATCTGAACCTTTAAAAAGCCATTTGTGATGGTCTGGGACTTTGAGCTTTTTTAACAGTTGAACTGACAAACTCTGAGGTACAAAAATTATCCTCTGCACCTCCCTTAAAAAAAAAAAAGAACACACACACACACAAACATTTATTTATCAGCAGAGATGTTTTGTATACTATTATTATTCACTACTTTTTGTCGATCGCTAACAGTATTAAGCTTTACCTTGTAGTTTATGAACATCACCGCCCTGCTTTCACTTTCAGTCTTGCTGCACTAGGTTCTTCAGCATTAGTACCATTTGTGAATTGCATCTTCTGGCAAAACAGTTCACTGCCTCTTTGAAGTCAATATCAACATCCCTGTGCACTTTCAGTAAAGAAAGTCCAATGAGCCTCTGTTGCCCCATTGTAGAGCGCAGGTAGTTTTTCAGGTTGCGCAACTGACTGTTTGAACGCTCACACTCGGCAGTAGTGACAGGCAGGGTGCAAAGGTTCTTTAGCATGATGAACAGGTTGGGATAAAAATCCCCGTCACAATGTTTCAGTGCTTCTGATGCCGTGGAAGGGATGATAGCTGTCGCAATCTCAGCAGCACTTCGCCATTTGCAAACCCACCGTTGGTATTCTGCATCAAGGGTAGCGTTGTCTGGTAGGTCAGACTCCCACAACATTGCCAGTGTCTTCACCCCTTCTGGAACCTGCATGAAACCATCCTGGTTGTCTATTAAAGTGCTTGGCACCAGACAGAGACCATCAACTTGCTAGGTCAGCATTTTTGAACCTCGAGTCCAATTCGGTTGACAGGTGTTCCAAGAAAGGAATGGCAATGCTAATCTTGAAATATTCTTCTGGAGTGGCCGCAGGTTGGTTGTCACGGAGAGTCTGTCGGGATGCTTGACGAGGAACAATAACATCAGTTGTCAAAGCATTTGCCATTTGGCTGACTTCACCAAACCAGGCAACGAATTATAGTTCATAATTATCAACTTAGCATCTTAATTAATATTTCTAAAAAGTCGTTTTAGTGGGATTAGGTCAGCAGTATCAAGGTGACGGTGCTGGAAGAGGCTTGCGGACAGAACAGGAAAATATGGCTGCATTTACTCATTTAGGCTTAGGGGTTGGGTTACTTGGTCGTTTCAACGGGAAAACGCTTTGGACGTTTCAACGGATCCCTTGAAATGGATTTCCGTTGAATTGTCTATAAATAACTATTTGTACCTTGGACCAAAAGTGAATAAAAACTGCAATGTTTTAAAAACAATTTTAAAAAAAATTAAACCTCTTTGCATAAAACAACATTAATTTTTTTTTTTTAGTTTGGAGGGGGGGGGGGGGTTCCGGAACCCAGGTAACCCCCCCCCCCCTGGATGGATCCGGCCCTGCACTTGTGAATTAATTTTTCAGATCCATTTGAATCTGTTGGGTTTCTCTCGCACCCTTGCTTCTTTGACGTACGTGCGTGAGAGAGAGAGAGAGAGAGAGAGAGAGAGAGAGAGAGAGAGAGAGAGAGAGAGAGAGAGAGAGAGAGAGAGTTCAGAATGGAATTTGAAACAGTGCGTCATTCTATTCTTAAGACTTCGAAAGGATAAGTCATTGCTGGTGGTCCGCAAAGCTTTATGTCCAACCTCTTTCGTTCCTGAATCTGGTGTTTGGTCGATCCGGTGGCTTGCCCTTGTGATGACATCCTGGAGAAGATACGCTTATCTTACAAAGGGAGTAAGACTTGAAGATGGATGGGGCGTTAAGCTACCTCTATCAGACGTTCTTTATCAAGATTCCAAAGCGATGTGAGAGACTTGATCACGGTGCATGGTCAAATAAAAATTTATATTTGTTCTCGGGTTTTAACGTATCATTGGCTCACTTTAAAAAAATGCTTTTTGCTAGTCAAATGACTAGTCTAGCTAGTGGACACACAACAATACAAATAGAATAACACCAGTCGTATGTATTTGATTTCAACTTTTATATGTTCAACACAAATTCTAACATGACTTCACTTAACTGTAATTAATAACTATAACTGTTCGAAGTGCTGGGAAAGTTTCTTTATCAGTTCTTCATCATCACGTGCTAAGCCTTCCTATGTTTGGTGGTCTAATATTGTTCCGAGTAATTTTTGACATCAGTTGCAGTTGAGATGGACTTAGTTCTCAGTTTCTGTGAGTGCTTGAGTTTGGTGGTCACTGTGAGGGAGTCTGGTCACTCTCAGGATGATCGGGCGAGTTTGGTAGCAACGTGGCCAGACATGGCGAGGTAGATTCTAGATGATCCCCCTCTTTTCCAGGGGAGCAAGCGTAAGGCGTTGACTCCACAAACTGTCCCAGAGCTGAGCTGGAAAATCCAGAACTGGCTACAATATTCTATTTAGATGTTGGTAGATGGTGCCCTCTGCAAGGAGTCTATAGCATCAGACACCTGTCGAGTTTCCAATAAGCACACTACTATATCCGAATCTTAAGGCTAAAATATATCGAGCACTATACACAACATGTCAGAAACAATAATCGGTTTCTGTAGATACATATAACACGAACATACTAATACATGGCAATCAATATAATATATAAACATGCAAGTACTAGAAAACTACTAGTGTTAACTTACTTCTAGTCTCTGGGAATCGTGAAACCGTCTCTAGTGTATCACTCTGTTGTTGATGGCTGAGGATTTTTGTTCACTTCCGTTCGCTCCTTGTTTTGACCCTCTTGGTTCCAAGCTTCGCTTGTGACTACCCGATTAATGTGGGGCGTACAGGGGATATGCAGGAGTCTCTACGTCATCTCCCACCAATCATCTCGTTCTCGCGACTACGTGAATCTTTTCTAGGTCGTCTGTGTTCTCCTGTCCTGCTTCTGGGACACAATCTGTTACGTCTCAGCTTCGTGTGTCAGAGGAGAAACGCAGGGCAGATCTACAAGTGATATGATTCGCGTGGCTACTTAACGGCCAAATGACATTGGTCAGATGTTGTAGTAGGCTACTTACATTCTACCTAGCGAGTTCTGCTTGATGGTATTGGGAGTGACCGTCTCAAGGGGGTTAATTCAACAATGGCCAACATTCCTTTAGAGAGCTGGTAAATTAACGTCAAGTTTTGTTCAATACTACGTATTTATCTCTAAGTTGAATTACCACATCTTTGTCGTCAACATTTCTGATATTACAGACCTTCACTTCTTTAATCCTGAATATTTCTTCGGTTTACCAGGGTTCTACCCTTGGGTGAGCTTGCGGCAACCTAGGCATGTTACAATTAAAACTCTAGTATGGGTTGCTTATTTACTGCCCTTTATATTTTGAGCACGAAAAACATGGTTAAACCTCTGGGAAATGAGGGTTTGCCAGACGGATCTCGTTTTCTAAAGTACCATCCTTATTTTGGCCTTAGTGTTAAATAACATCGTTAGTTAGTTAGTTACTCAATGTTTAGAGGGTCCAGATCCAGCGGACTGCAAAGAACCGATTCAGGACAACAACTTGGTTGAAAGAGGTTAGTCATTGTTTATAGGGTTCCTCGGACTGTAAAGAGCCGAATTAGGACCACACCTTGGTTGAAAGATGGCTCACCCTTGTTCCGTATAAAAGGTCTGTTTAAAACCACTCTAACGGTAACACTGAAGCACTCCACCAGCCGGTCACTTAACAATACAAGCATCCGATGCAGAGGACGCTGAGGCTGATACATCGAACCCCCGTTTTATAAAAACAAAATAGAATAGAAATGTTGAAGGGTGTGGGTGATGTGAAAAGGGACAAGACACATTCACTCCAAGGGTTCACTTGATCAACAGGAATGCCAGACTATGGTGAAAAGTACCAAGGCTTTACTGATGCAAAGCCAGGAGACGTCCAAAAGGACAAACAACCCTCAAAACAAAATGAAATCTGTAAGTATTTAAATCTCGAAGACATTCGTTAAATAAGTAAAAGAATTATTAAACTGCTTCAGGAGAATTATGTTCAAAGTCAATAAGCTTATATTCATTCACGACTTAATAAATAAACTGAGCAAGTATACATTAAACAAAAGATAAGTTAACTTTCGTTTCCAAACATGGTAACAAAAAGGTGAACAAAGCAACTTCTGGGTAACATCACTTCCGGATTCGAAACGAGGCTATATAAATTACCAAAGTGAGCGAAATATTTACAGATAGAATTAAATATGAAAATATGCGTTATTCCTCTGTTAATCAATTACAAAAAGATTAAATAAACTTATAAAGATCCTGACATCTTTTATCCAAATATACAAAATAACAAAGACTAGGCATTGACAAAAAGTATGACTTCATCAAACGATTTCTGGAAATATAATTATTTCAAGAAGGTTATCTTTAATTTAATAAACAAGATTAGAATAATAATGACAAGAATAAACGACAAATAAAATCAATTATAAATATCTTTATCTCTATCCCTATCATCACCATCACCATCACCATCATCATCATCATCATCATCATCATCATCATCATCGTTTGTTTGTTTGTTTGTTTATTTCATTTAACGTCTATTCAGCGAAGTGATTTTAGACAAGAAAATAAAAGGAAGGTGGGGGAAAAGGATATGCGCTACATGGATGTGGGAAAGGAAATAACAAACAAAATGGTACAGTAACATAACATGAAATAAAATTAAATAAAAATTAAGTATTCAAACAATATTTTAAAACTCTTATAAAAATAAAATTAAATAAAAATTAAGTATTCAAACAATATTTTAAAACTCTTAGAAAAAAAAATACTATGGAACATGTCAAACTTGCGAAATGTTCATGTCCAGAAAAGTCAATTTTGTGAGATTGTCATATACAAAGTAATCAGAATAAACTTGCAATTTTTATAACAAATGTCCTACAGGACAACAAATTATAGATTTAGCGATGGTTATCCAATATTTACTATTTTTATTTTGAACATTATGAATGTTCTGTGGAATATATTGTGTTATTACACTGCAGTCATGAATGATATGATTTATAGTTAAATTTTCATTGCAAATGCAAACAATATCCTTGCAATATTTTGTCCTCCAAGAATTTAAAGCAAGACGATGTGCTAAAGATGTTATTGTTCGAGAATACCGTGAATTATCACTATATATTATTTTTAAAGGAAATGTTTTTTTTCTTTTCTATTATACTATAAATTTCTTTTGTTGATAAGGGGATGTCAATATGGCTAACGTTGTGTTGATTTTTCGCCCCTTCTTTTGCTTTCCTGTCTGCCCAATCATTATTATCTAAACCACAATGAGATGGTATCCAACAAAAATGAACATTTGTGCCATTGATAATTAAGCAATGTGTAAGATATTTTATTTCATATATAACATCACCTCTGCTTTTATAAATATTAGAGTCCGGACTCTGAAGAACAGATTTGGAGTCTAAACATAATAAGATATTAAAAAAGGTCTTTTGTTGACTCAAGATTTTATGTAATGCCATAAGAATTGCGGTAAGTTCTGCAGTATAAATTGAACGATCTTTACCTAAATACAAGGGATCACTAATTTTTAAAGCAGGTATAACATAACCAGCCCCGTTTTGGCCTGTATCTAAAATAGAACCATCAGTATAAATTTGCAAATAAGAATAATATTTTTTATCTATATGTTCATAAGCTTCTGTTGCTAACAATAATCCATTTTCTTTTTGCCGTATAGCAGTATATTCAAAATCAAAGTTTGCTCGCTTAAATTCCCAGATTGGTATAGGCATTTGTGGTATTTTTTTAGAGATTGATTTAGGAAATAAATTTGATCCCTGTAAAAGTTCATTTGTATAAGTTGCTATTGTTTGTAAATAACTGATACCCTGTGCTTTTTTTGGATAATCTAAATCAGATCTTACTTCTAGTTCTGTGTCAGTTAAATTTTCTACAGCAGAGGCTCTAACTATATATTTAGCGCATGATAATTTTCTCCACTCATTTAATGGTAATACTCCAGCTGCTTTATAAGCATCGTCAGTTTTTGTATGTACTGGAATACCCATAACAATTTTAATTGCTTTACTGTCCATACTCTGGAGTTGTTTCAGTAAATATTTTGGTGCCGAAAAATATACCTCTTGTCCATATGTTAATTTAGATCTGACAAGCATGCACACAAGATGAATAAGAGTTTTAGTATCACGTCCCCATTTTTGAAAGCTTATAATCTTTATTAAATTTAAACTTTTAACGGCCTTTTCCAACAAATAATGTATATGTTTTTTCCAACTTAATTTAGATGTAAAATATACCCCGAGAAATTTTATTTCCTGTACCTATTTCAATTCTTTGATACCAATATAAAATTTTGGCAAACATTTGGGGTTAATCCCATTATTAAACAAGATCATGTTTGTTTTTTCTTCTGATAATTCCAATCCATTATCCTTCATGTAAATATCAATATTGTTCAGTTCATTTTGATTATCTTTTGAATATGTTTTATTTCATATATAGAAGTTTTCCTTTTTAAAGATACATTTACCCATATTGAAATATCGTCAGCATATTGAACTAGATGAATTTTATTACTTACAAATTGAGGTAAGTCATTTAACAAAATAGTGAATAAAAGAGGTGAAATTATAGAGCCTTGTGGTATACCCATGTTAATATTATATGTAGAAGAATAAGAGTGACCTACTTTGGCTAATATTTTTCTTCCATGCAAGACCCCATTAATATATTGAAAAATATTTCCAGAAAGCCCTATATTTTTTAATTTGTATAAAAGTCGAGCATGCCAAACTCGATCATAAGCCTTTTTAACGTCAAAAAATGTAGCTAATATATTTTTCTTTCTAGCGAATTGTTTCTTAATGTGTGTTGTTAATTTCACTAAATGGTCTACTGTTGATCTGCCTTTTTTAAAACCAGCCTGATTTTCTTGAATTACTTTATTTTTTTTCACAATAATATGATAATCTATTCATTATATTTTTTTCCCATAATTTTACCAGCATGCGATGATAATGCAATGGGGCGATAACTTGAGGATTCGTGTCGATTTTTCCCTGTTTTTAAAAGTGGAATAATTATTGATGTTTTCCAAATATCAGGCAACACATTATTTTCCCAACATTTATGGATAATAGTGAGAAAATGTATCCATTTTAAAGGCATGTGTTTTAGCAAAATGTATGATAACCCATCTGGACCAACTGCAGATTTTTTATTGCCAAAATAATTTAAAGAATCTGTAACCTCTGTTATTGATATCCTAGAATTCATAAATAAAGAATTATCTGAATTAGGTTCTTTATAATGTTCAGAGTTTTCTTCATGTTTTCTTTTTTCGAACTCATCTCTAATTAGACTACTAGTATCGCTTGCATTTGCAAAAAGTTTTCCAAATTCTTCAGATTTTTCATTTGGAGAAGAAAATAGTTTGTTAGTTATTTTTATGGGACACTTAGGAAGCTGAAAGCCATTTTTCATTTCTTTAACTTTTTTCCAAACATTATTGACATTACATGTATTTGATATTTCTTTTTTACAAAAATCTTCCCAATACTGTTTCTTTGCTGATGCTATAATTTTATTACAATTAATTTTTGCACATTTCATGTGCCTATGTGCGGAAACAGATCTACATTTTATCCAATTCTTAAATGTATTCTTTTTTTCCTTAACTGCATCTGCACATGCTTGATTCCACCAAATATTACCACTGTGTTTTTTCTTTACAGAATTTCTCTTAATAGGTATAGACTTATTAGCTGCAGACAATATTGTTTTTGTAAAACTTGTACAAATTTCATTAATGTCTTCATTTTGTAGAAAGTCATCCTCAGAGTACAATAAATGCATTTGATACTGATTCCAATCTGCACGAGTATAAATATATTTTGGTATAATATCATCTTCTATTTGTACCTCTGGCTTTTCATTTATTACAATTACAACTGGAAGATGGTCACTACCTAATGAATCAGATTCCACTTCCCATATACTGTCTATTGCCAAATCAGGCGATACAAACGTTAGATCAATGGCAGAAGGTTGGTGGGTTGCTATGTCAGGAATCCTTGTTATTTTACCATCATTTAACAATATAAGGCCAGAAGTA
The DNA here is from genome assembly GCA_036898135.1 of Oncomelania hupensis. Classification (NCBI taxonomy): domain Eukaryota; kingdom Metazoa; phylum Mollusca; class Gastropoda; order Littorinimorpha; family Pomatiopsidae; genus Oncomelania; species Oncomelania hupensis. The sequence continues at coordinate 151,344 of JBAHVR010000336.1, forward strand.
ATGATATTTTCAATTAAACGATTATTTGTATTATAATTACATCCTTTATCCCAAAGTGTTGAATGAGCATTGAAATCACCAACTATAATCCAATTTTCATTTATATCAATTGATTGTAACCATTCAGTATTAAAATCATCTGGTCCTAATGGATAATAAACAGACGTGATATTAACATACATTTGATCATGTATTTTTACTTTCACGGCTACTGAATACACGTCATTTAAATCTTTTGGAATGGGAGACTTGCATGTGACGTAATCCAAATCTTTCCTAATGTATATCGCAACATGGCGTTACCGGCGGAAAAAAGTAGCCTTCGATCTTAGGAAGTTTCTTCCTTTTTACATTCAATGACTGCAGTGCAAGAGCATGATGTTGGTTTGTTACTACGTATTGTTGTAAAGAGTGTACATTTGTGGATATAGATCTGCAATTCCACTGAACAATACTAAATTTATCATCAATCATAAATTTAAGATTTTTTTTTAAAATGAATGTTGTTCAATTATGACAAAATATTTCTGAACATCAGTGACATTAACTTCATTCCTTTTTGATTCAGATGAATGCAGTCTCTGTAAAAGGAACGGTTTGTAGCCCACGTTTTTGTGAGAAAGGATACACTGTTGTCCACAAAGTGTACATTTTCTTTGACACATGCTGCTCTCAGTGCAGCGTTGGAGGCATCACCCTTCTTTCTCAACTGACCTCTTGGGGGTACTATAGATGACAAACAAATGTTTGCTGCAGGGAATGTTGTCTTGACTACTTTTATCATCTTTAGCCAGTCCTTCATGTTAATGTTTTTTTGTTTTGCAGCTGTTGATACCTGCATGAATAATGACATTCTATTTTTCCATTTGCAGGTACATCATCCAACCATTGTACAATGTCTTCAATTTTTATACCAGGAATGCAGACTAGCTGACCTTTGACACCTTCAACAGCAACTTCTTCCATTCTGATGCATCAAATGATCTGACGGAGTCTCCTATTATGAGTTGTTTAGTATCTTTGGCTACTTTACTATGCTTTAGCCTTTCAAAAGGAGTACTGGTGATGTCACTGACAGATCTCATGTTCAGTTTAGAAACATCCGGATATTCGACAAATGTGTCACAAGGAGTAGAACATGACACTGTCTCTGGTGACGATTCATCACTTGTTATCGCATCTGACACCTGTCGTACATTGTGTTTACACAGTTTGATCAGCTGCTCTGCCTTCTCTCTTTCAGAGTGTACAATGCTAGCTGTTGTTGATTTATGTTGAAAAAATGTTTTGTAGATTGCAAAAAGTCTGTCGACGTTTGTGTCTTGCTCACTAATTATTGGGACAGCGACTTTTTCCAAAAACTCTGTAAGAGATGGTGTTGAGGTTGCAGTTTGTTGTGCAGCTACTTGAGCATGTTTTTTTACTTTCTTTTTTCAGGACGTTTCTGCTGTACTTTCTTAATAGCCTCTTGTATGCTCATTGAGCATTTTGATCTTTCTGTGAGAGCATTTTTAGTAGCACCTTTTTGTCACATCCACGATAGGCAGCTGAGTGCTCACCTCCACAGTTTACACAGTGAGGCTTGGAGACGTTGCAGTTTTGCCTTGTGTGATATCCTCCGCATCTGCAACATCTTTGTTTTGCACAGCAATGTTTCAAAGTATGGTTTAATCGCTGGCATCTTGTGCACCGTAGAACTGGAGGACACTATGTATGTACCTTAAAAGTTTTGTCATTTTGTGTCAATGTTGCAGGCAATTTGTTTGATGCAAACACTATTCTTGTTATGGTGTGACTTGATTTTTTCGCAATAATATTCTTGTATTTGATGATGTTTTCATTGTTCTTTAGAGTGTGTGTATTGCTTAGTCCAAATACTACTCCTTCAGTTGTTTCAGTTGGAATAACACACTTTACATGTGCACCCCCGATGTCAGACAGTGATAATAATTTGTCTTGTTGTTGCTGAGAAACACAATGAACATACCAGTCTCCAGAACGCAGTTTACTAACAGAAGCGACATTACCCACAAAACCTTGAAATGGAAATTTACTTGATACAGGAAGTTTCTTCAAAGTTACATTTCCCGTATGTTTATCCCGTACTAGTACAGGAAAGTTTTGTTTACATACATTGTCTTTCGAGTATTTTATACTTATTTGCTTTTCAGGTGTAGTAACTATAAATTCCCTTTCATTTTCAAGAATGGTCGATTTCTTGTCTATATTAAACTGTTCCCGAAGGCAATGCATCCTTATTGTACATTTTGTGATATTTATGTAATTTGAAATATTTTATCAAGCGCGTATGTTGCGTCACTAAGATGAAACAAGAAACTACCCCATGTGACGTGTACAATTTTTTTTTCTTGTAACTAAATGTTTACGTCATTTCCACTCTGGTCACACACAATGACGGCCTATTTCTTCCTTTTATTTCATCCCAAGACGAACACCACGCGATCACATTCTGGAAGCAGTGATCGAAGAAAACTGACTCCCAGAAAACCAACAGTAGTTTATAGCATCACAAAGGCAAGTACAACACATGTTCAAACCAAACGAAAAAGAAATAATTAAAAAGAAAAAAGAAATTCATCCGGTTGGGTAAATGATAAGAAAACTTTTGATTCAATAATTTCAAGCGTTCTAGAACATCAACTGGCTCCGAAATTGATCAGTACGCCCCACCTCTCATATCATCGACACAATCTCACAGTCATCCTAGTTGGAAACACTTTTCAATCTGGTTGATGGCAAACACACTTCCTTCAGTGACAATTTCACAAGAACCAAGATCTGTTTTTCTTTTATAATGAAACAGATCCTTGCACCCTTTCAGGAGCTCAGGTTGTGAAGATCCTTTCATTTCCATGACCGGAAGTGACCTCCAATATCCATCATCATCATCATCATCATCATCATCATCATCATCATCATCATCATCATCATCATCATCATCATCACAAGATTACAGTTAATCAAACCAGGCAAAATATGTACATACAATGTGATGTAGGTCACAAAATGGTTCACAACTCACAAAGTCCAAAAATAGAAATCAAACGGTGGCTATAAAAATAAAGAAGGTCTAGCACAATATAAACTGTCTTTTCACAAAATACAAATACTCCTGAAAAACTGCTAACTGATGCTAATGCTGGGCATCAATACTATGCTGCTACTTTGACTTTCCTATGTTGCCTCTTCGACATCTGGGTAAGGAGTGGCGCACAATCTACAAATTATAATTATTCCAAAACCCATAAAAAAAAAAGAACTCACAAATCTACCTTACTTATTATACAAATACCCTATAATATTGAAAAAGGCAAAATCTTAATAATAATAATAATAATAGCGGATTTTTATATAGCGGGTACTCCAGCCTATGACCAGACTCACCACGCTTTACATAATCATTACATATAAATACATGCACTCGATAAAACATTGCTTTTGCTACAATACACCAAAAGACAGAACAGTAAGGGTACAAACTATTTACAACTATGTACACAAATTACAAAAAAGACAGAAATAGACTATTTACAACTATGTACACAAATGACAGACAAGACAGAAATAGAATAGCAAAAACCTATTCACAGCTATTTATATGCCCGGTTAGGCCCAGGAGGGAAAACAGTCTTATGAAATTATACTTCGTTATTAGGTTTCACTAGACACTAAAGTGAATACAAACCGCTTGTAACATATGAAGATAGCTTGATTGGTTACAATATGTACAAATCACGTGCTTCACGCAATAAGGAAACAGTAGTCAAAAATACTAATTAAGACTAATCAAAATAATATAACGGATGATGATGAAGTTTGAATATACATGTATGGATATAAGAAATTCACTAAAACTGCACCAATGAAATAAAATAAATGAATATAGAATTATTAAATCAAACAGACCAAAATGAACTCTCATACATAAACATCATTATAAAATATTAACAAAACACACACATATAAAATGCCTACATTGCTAAATAATATTACCATAGAAAGCCCTAGTGATCATTTGGCAGAGGGTGTCCAATATCCCCAAGCTGACCCAACAGACCCCATACACAAATGAGGAGTTTCGGGAGTTTTCAAGAAAAAGGTATGTGGATGGTCCAGCGAAAAAGATAGTACAGTAGTAGATTGATAGAACAGATTAGTAACGAGAAAGAACAACTGAGAATTTAAGAAACCGTAGTAATTTAAAGCACTGAATTTCCACAAAGTGGGGATACTATTTATACAAAAACCCCTGGCACTCCAACGGGGGTGTTAAATAACATTCATATACATGTATCTTTGTTACACCGAACGGCAATAGAGCGGAACGCATGGCGGTATATAACATTTGAGCTATCGTGGAAAGCAAATTGAGCATCGCGCTTACGAGTTTGTAAAGGCATTGCAAGAACACAGTAGGTAAAGGGAGATAATATTATTTGCTGCGTCAAAAGTGAACTTTAATGACACAACCGAGGTAAAATGCAAGTTACCACCACCACCACCACCATCATCATCAACTATAACAAAACAACAACAATTACAATAGCACCATCATCATCTACAACAAAACAACAACAACAATAGCACACGTTTGTGATCACTGCAAAATAACAATGAAGGAAAAATACGCTGCCATTCGTTGCCCATTTGAAATAGCATTAACTACAGAACAACATTATAATGCAGAATAAATGTACAAAATTTTGCCCGAAGGCGATGACAATTATCCCCCAATCGAAATACAACAAAGGCAACGAGCAAAAATCATCATCAACGTCATCGTAATCATCATCATCATCATCATCATCATCATCATCGTTATCAACAGAACATCTGGCGGTTATGTTGAACAAATGTGTCAGAATTGTGTAATTATGACACTATTTAAGCAACTAGATAAGTCACACACACACACACACCTACACACATACACACACAGAGACACACACACAAACGCAGCCGATGGTACACAGTATTATCATGACTTTCCTGAAACGCCACATACGTTGTGCTGACAATGGATCATATTTCGTCCCCCTTTTTAAGTACTTTTAAGTGTTCGAACCCTAACCCAGCCCTAACCCTAACGGATCATTGTTCTGACGTCAAAACAAGTAGGTCTGTCAAAACAAGTTATGTAGAGGTTCACAGGTTTGTCCAGATATTATAACACCGTGTAAGTGTGCCCACACACACACACACACCCACACAACCGAGGTTACACAGTATTATCATGACTTCCCGAAACGCCACATACGTTGTGCTGACAATAGGTCATATTTCGTCCCCATTTTTAAGTACTTTGCAGTGTTCGAACCCTAACCTAAACCCTAACCCAGCCCTAACCCTAACGGATCATTGTTCTGACGTCAAAACAAGTAGGCATGTCAATACAAGTTATGTAGATGTTCACTGTTTAGTCTAGATAACACTGTGTAAACAAGGACACACACGCACACACACACACACCCACCATTCAATCCTCAATTCAATGGGGGTTTTGTTTTTGCACTCCTGTGTGGAGTATACAAATACGAAAAAATATGTATGCATATATTATTATGAACTCTAAAATACTACCTTTACAATCAGCCATGCTACAAACATAATTATGCCAAACGCATGCCATCAGTCACTCTCCCTCCCCTCCCACAAAGAAAAAAAAAGTCCAAAATAACAGATGTTTACTTGGTAAATTGTCACTTTCTAACGGAGTTGCACAACATTGGAATAAATTATCATTAACACTTTAAAAAAACACACCAACAACTCAACCAGTTCAAATATGCTCGACAAGCTTCCAAAATTCAAAGACCTTTTTTTTTAAACTTTGAATGCTATAATGAATAATTATAAATGATGGATCAATTGCATGTATATCAGCACCAAATCATTTAAAGTCTATTAAAAATAGGACGCAGGACAGACTTCACAGCCTATAATTTATAAAACTGTCCCTTACTACTAGTCCCTTTGGAAGACTAGAGAAACGCTAGTCCATTTGACTTGCTGGTCAATCTGACTTGTAGAAACAGGTTCATTTGTAAACTGGTCCGTCCGGCTTGTGGAAACTAGTTCATTTGACTTGTAGAAACTGGTTCCTCTGACTAGCGTGATTTGCCCTATCTGAGGAATTCTGGCAGGAAAAATAAAACAAACTCATACAAAACCACATAATTATTAGATAACGAAAATAAAATTAATCGCTGGAATGTACCTTTAAGCATATAATACATGGTTGTAAGAATAAAATAACAAAAGAGTAGGTATAACATTTTAAATGAAAATGCACATGCACGCACGCGCGCGCGCACTCACACACACACACACACACACACACACACACGCACACACACACACATTCTAAATTAACCATCTACACCCCTCTCTCACCTACAGTCCAATAAATCTGATGGTGATGATGATTATGCTGATGACGACGACGATAACCATGAGGAGGAGGATGACATCAACAATTCTAAAACTCACAAATAAGAAGTCCACTATGAGGGGGGCAGAGGGAAGGCTGATGACGTTACATATGATCAGGTGATAGCTGATGACTGTGGACATCGTTGTCGCTGGACATGTCTGAAAAAAAAAAGAAGAAGAAGATGTTGTTGTATCAAATTTTAATTAATCAGATTAACATAAGTTGTACTGATGTAACATAAACAATTTACAAAATCTACCATGAATACATCACATATATTTTCCAAATTAACTAATTAATTAATCTAACCATATAAATCATTATACTACTTACGTACGCATACACCTTTAACATCGCACATTCCATTGTAACAATTCATTCATTATTAAGAAACACACAAAAAATCAATTTAAAATAAATGAATTCAATTAAATCTCTCAACTTAAACTGTGAAGAACGAAGTACTTAAAAATTTTATGGAATTTTGCACATCTTACAGGGGGCAGTGAGGTCTGGTGCTGGACGTCCCGCTCACCAAGGGGAGTGATGTTCAATTAATTACCTCTCACTCTCCAGATGTAGTGATAGCCGCGGAACCACTGTCTGGCCAAGCTGGCAGGAGGTTACTTGCATTTGGCCTCTCCTACATTAATGTGTCCATAGCAGCACCCACTACTGGTCTACCAGTTTGGTGCCCCTGTTACCACCAAGCCTGCTATGGGGGCGACTGAGTACCTGGCAGGATAACCAGGCGGGGCTGGATGAGATGGGCCACATCCAGTCTTGTGCACGGCCTCGAGAAGGAAAACTCGCTAAAACCGAATGTCCCAACGAAGACGGAGTGCTGCTGACTATACCCCCTGGGTATTGTGTGGGAGTCCAAACGAGCGCACACGCTACCAGAAAAATGGACAATGCCTCAGATGGATATTTCGACATGGTGTCGTCCCCGTGGACCAAAGCCAGGCGGGGACGGTGCCGGGCCCTCTGCCTCAAAGGGGCCCGCTTTAGCGACTGGCGGCTCTGCTGACCTGCGAACCAGGGGGAGGCAGAGTAGAGCGACTGGTCCACAACCAACAGCTGTGACAGGCCTCCGTGTGGTGCAGTGGAATGCGAAAGGCATCCAGAACAAGAAACCAGAGGAGCAGCCACACCCCCCAGTCTCTTATAAGGAAGCCAAGACTCTGGTCAAGCGGCACTTCCAGGCAACCTGGACCACCCAGCAAGACCCTCCATCTGACGACCAGATGGCACACCTCCAGCGCCATGAACAGACCACGATTTTCCGGCTACGAACTGGTCACTGCCGTCTGCGTTACCACATGCATCGCCTGGGCCTGTCACACACCCCTGACTGCCCGTGTGGAACAGACCTTCAGACCCCAGAGCACATCCTGCAGTCCTGCCCCCAGTACCAGAATGCCAGGACACAACTCTGGCCTGCAGGACAGACGCTGGACGTAAAACTCTGGGGCTCCAAGCAAGACCTCGAAACCACTGCCCGTGTCACAGGGCAGCCTGTGAAGAAAGCCGTGTAGTCTGTGTGTGAAGAGTATAAGGGCAGGGGAGTAACTGCGTGTTGCTGTATGCGTGATTATTGTTGTCTCGGAAGCGTGAAAAGCGTGGTAAACAGCGTATGCCGGTTAAGCCAGTTTAGGAATTTGCTCACTATGGTCAGAACATGTTTGTCAGCAGTACAGTGTAGACGGGGTTTGTCTAGTGCTCTGTGGTTTTTGCTGTGTTCTGGAATTAGGGTAGGACGGGTATTAACAAATAATAATATCTGGTCCGGAGAAGTATACTAGTTTAAAGATTGCCGATTTCTGAAGTGATACGCTCAGTTGGAGTGCAGCTGTGGGAAAGCAAGTCTGTGGTAGTGTGGTAGGTAGTATCGAGGTATTGTCTACTACGGAAACTACACACTACTGGATTACCCTAATTGGATGTACTTTCGTAGGAGGGCAGTGGAGAAGGGCTACGGGGTGCAATTACATTCGAACCGTGTGGGTAAGTGTGATGGTGGTATTTTCCTTACTGTGCCATTGACCGAGGGCCGGCTGTTGGGGTGTTGAACGATAGCTGTGCGTGAGGCTGGGGGAAGGATGGTTGCACTGAGGAGAGGCAGACGAAAGGAAGAGTGCGACGGAAGGAGGGAGAATGAGGGAGGAGAATGGGGGTGAAGTGTGATGAAGGTAGGATGGAAGTGGTTGCTGTTGTCGTGGTTGTGGTTGCTTGAGATGGATAATGTGTTGATGTTTACATGTACTCATTTGCAGCATTGCTCATTTCATACATTCATAATGTCATTGAGTTCTTGAATTATGTGTTTGATTACAAGTGACAATAATAGTAGTCAAGGGAAGTGAAGTGGTCAGCAGTGGTGCCTCCTCAAGATACAGAAGTTAGTGAGTGTAATAGGGGGGAAGAGTGTGAGGAGGGAGGGGGACAGAATTGGGTGGACATGACATTAACAATACGACAAGCATGTTGCAGGTTCGAAAGTTGGTTCGTATTCATCAGCTCGTCACTGGGTAACGCGGACCGACGTTGACCAGCGTCGAGCGACAACGACGACGGCCACTGGGTCGTGTGGACCTAACATCATCATCACCACCCGTTCGTCCACGTCCGCATTGTGTACATCTTCATTGTTCCACAACCCCCACCTTTCCCGTGGTGGTTGTGACGTCTGTGGACGGGACCTGGCCTCGACGTTGCAGTGTTAGCTGACTGGAGGAGTCAGGCTGAGAGGCGTCGACGGTGGCAGGGCTGCCGCGACTACGGCGTCATCATCATCATCATCATCATCATCGTCAGCGGCGAGAGAGAGTGGCGGCGCCACTACGCCTGGACTCAACAGCGACAGTCCGTTAACAGCCACGAGGAGGGGCGGATACCTTTACGGAGACAACAGCAGGGACGCCATACTATCAGGTCGGCTTTTTCCTGTTTGTCCCCCTCTTGACACTCGAACCCCCCTTTTGTTCGGTTATCTGTGTGTAACGGACATCTGCGGTGCACAGTCGATACATAGACGTGGTTGATTAGCAACCCTCGTTCATCTGACATACCATTTCATTGTTCATCGACCCATTGATTGTTCCATCACCATTTTTCTCGTTTCATGTGTAAATGTTGTATGTGTATGAGTGTGTGGTATGAATGAATAAATAGCTTGAAAGTTGTATATATATTTGTTGTGTTTTCATCACTTCCGTCTGCGGGTAATCGTCATTCTTTCTGGGTTGTCTGCGTGTGGAAGTTGTCTGTTTGTGGCGTCTGCCCGGAGAGAGTCGTGGCGGTGACAGCCCGCTTCATAAGTTTGACAAACCTGGACATCTGAGGCCCCATTAGGAGGAACGCAAAAGAAGAAGAAGAAGCACATCTTACAGAAAGTGGAAGTTGGGCCTCCAGGCCCCTACCCTATCCAATCTTTCCCACTCCCCATAAAAAAATTAAAAGAAAAATGAACACGATTTTAACACAATCAAAAGTTAAACAAATGAATAAATAATTATCCCCTCCCCCTCCTCTCCTTTCCTATCCCAAAATTAATAAATAAATAAATAACAAATAATTTTTCAAACTAATAATACTGAAATAAATAAATTAGGTGGAAACAATTTTTAAAATTGCTAGCCTAATTGTTAGAAGTTTCAAAAAAGAAGAAGAAATTGAATAAATAAATGGAATAAAAAATTAGAAGAAGAAGAAGAAGAAGAAGCAGAACAACAACAACAACAACAAACACAACCACCACAACAACAACAAAAACCTTTTTAAAGTTATAGACTGTTACGACTGAGATAGTTCCGATCATTTTATTTTACAAAGCAAGCAATGATAGCGTGTATGTATTTACCTTTGATTTGATTTTGCGGTGTTGCTAGCAGAAGCTTTGTATAATGTGGATAATTTTTGTCCGTTGATATTGTTGAGAATTGTCTGGAATTGTTTATTATCTATCGAAGTTTCCAGACCTGTCTCGTAACAGCTAAGCGATTCTTCTAAACCCAAGAATGTTCTTTGACGTAAAACAGTGCGTAGTTCCGGTGACGAGATTTATTTTCAATTGGGTGTTATTGCTATATCATATGCTTGCGAAACATGGACCCTCACAGCAGATCTCCAACGAAGAATACAAAGCATGGAGATGAGGTGCTACAGAAGACTTCTAAGCATTTCCTATACCCAGCACATTACCAACGACGAAGTCCGACAGACCATCACACAAGCCATTGGGCAACACGATGACCCACTCACAGTGGTGAAAAAACGTAAACTCTGATGGTCTGGCCACGTCACCAGATCATCAGGTATTGCAAAGACCAACCTGCAAGGCACAGTGCAAGGAGGTAGAAGAAGAGGGAGACCGAAAAAGAGGTGGGTGGACAACATTCAAGAATGGACTGGTTTGACACTGAGCGAAACAATCAGTGTTGCTGAGGACAGGGAAAGATGGAGTACGCTGGTTAAACGATCATCTATGGTGCCCCTACGACCTCCGAGTTATGGGATAGGATAGGATAGGATAGGATAGAGTTATTGTGTCATTCTAGAATCTTCGAAGTTTCTCTCGATTGCAGGGCCTAAGGAGGCTATATAAGTAATGCACTAAGCTTCGTTATTCTTTTCTTCTAAAAGTGATTTCTGAAGTGATTTTCGGAAGGCGATCGATCTTGTATGCAGTTGTTGATGTTTGCTGAATAAAGTTAGAAAACTTTATACGACGACTCCTGCCTTGTTGCTGAGTGGACAGGCTTCGTGGATAAATGAATTCAAGTTACACATATCAAGATTCAAGCATCGGGACTGAATCGACGAATGATAATACATGTAGCATAGACGCATTCCTTAGGATTTGTTTTTTGGTATAACCATATTACTCAACCGCGATTACAATAAGTTTAGCGTCAGTCGCTTGAAATGGCATACCTGAGACCCAGAACCTTTCAAGCGGATACCTCAGATGCCGGATTCGTAGCTCCAGGCAAGGTAAGTTGGGCTCCATCTGCAACAATAATGGTATTAGACACAGCCTATCAAACATTTCACAAATTAAATTCCATTTCCTCTCCGTCTTCGATGAGCGACTTGCTTTCACGCCACACGTTTGAGTACTGTATTTGTGTCTGTAGGAGTATCTATAACATATGAGCCTGAACGTTGGTTATAGATCGCTGCGCTTTGAGTCTGATTTAGGTATAAGGCGCGTATAGAATCCAGTAGTAGTAGTAGCCATAGTACTAGTAAGCTTAGTAGTAGTAATAGCAGTGACAAACATATAGCTATGCTGTATTGTACTATTTCGGATGAGAGTAAAAACTGAGGTCTAGTCAATGCAAGCACGCATTTCAACGCACGGACTTTAAAGATCCTGACGCTCACGTCGTAGCTGGGTGAGTGCCAGCAAGCATTCGGTCCTTTCTTCCTCAACCCCGGTTGCCCAAGATTGTGCTCCAGTCGATCGTCTGCGCGTCAGACGATGCGCCAAAGGCTGCACTTGGGCGCCTCTGGCGACTGGAGTCAGATCCTGCATCGGCCAGCGCCTTGAGCAGCTCTTGAGCAGGAAAAGCGCAGTAGAAATACGATTGTCTAAGTTAAAGTTAGGATTTCAACGCCACACTTCTAATGTTAAACTGGAGCAGAAAAGGGGAGGTAATCGATGTTTTGTTCTAGGGCAGTATTCCTTTACTCTCCTGTCATTTAGGATGAGCTCCAAGGCCCTGTCATTTAGCCGCAGTTCTATTTCTATAGGCGAAAAACCTAAGCCTGCATACGATACAATACCCTATTATACAATACTATACAATACAATAACTCAAAGAAGGAAATTACACTAGCTCCGAGCACCGTCGCTTCATAAAACGTTGAAAGTGCATTTTAAAATCTGACCCTGGCTTGGTCGCTCCAGAGTAGCGGCCCTTCTTTATTAGTTTTAAAAATAGCCTACTAGACAGTTGGTTGTACTTACCCCTGAGGGATACACCAGGCGCGAGCGTGGGTTGTTGGCTTCCCGATCTCTTCCTCTCATCGCTAGGCACACAAATCAATCATTCATTATGAACCCACGGACAGATGTAGGCCTATTTTATTTAATCGTTCTCAGACAGCGGTTTTTGGCACCAATAAGAAACCTTTCATTCCCAGAGTGGTTGAAAAGTAGCTCCCTATTAAAAAGTGCTGATAACTTGTGTACACAGCACTGTAGTTGTATAAAACCGAAGTATGGTCATCACACAGTCCTAGCTCAGTGGGGTAAGCGCTGGACTGGGATCCCTGATGACCCAGGTTCGAATCCCGTGGTGGGACAGATAAAAGTGGCCATTTTCACTGTTCTTATTTGCAGAATGATTGCTCTGGAGGTTCAGTGTTGATTTAGGATCCCTACCCCCTCTTCCCTGTTGTGGTCATACCCGTCTGCCATATCGCCGCCAATGGGGGTTGTGGACGTTAACCTCCTATGTTCTCTCTGTAGTGTGATCCTTAATGAAATAGAATTTAATATTAAGGCTGATTTTTTTATTTCATCTTACAGTGATGGTAGCAGTCCATAGTGTACCGTTGCCCGAACATAACAATCAATGCAATACAATACCAAAACAATTTTATTCAAAATTAATAATAATAATAATAATAATAATAATAATAATAATAATAATAATAATAATAATAATAATAATAATAATAATAATAATAATAATAATAATAATAATACATTATTAGCCGATGGAATGGAAATAAGAGCAGAGAAGACCAACATGATGACCAACAACACCAATGGCATCAACACGGACATCAAAGTCCAAGGCCAATCCCTCAACACAGTGCATAGCTTCAAATATTTAGGAGCCATTGTATCAGACAATGGGTCCCGACAGGAAGTCCTCTCCAGGATAGCACAAACAACTGCTGCCCTGGCGAGGTTGAAGCCAATTTGGAAAGACAGGACCATCAGTCTACATTCCAAGGTAAGGCTGCTGCGCTCCCATGTCATCTCCATCTTCCTATATGCTTGCGAAACATGGACCCTCACAGCAGATCTCCAACGAAGAATACAAAGCATGGAAATGAGTTGCTACAGAAGACTTCTGGGCATTTCCTATACCCAGCACATCACTAACGACGAAGTCCGACAGACCATCACACAAGCCATTGGACAACACGATGACCTGCTCACAGTGGTGAAAAAACGTAAACTCCGATGGTATGGCCATCAGATCAGATCATCAGGTCTTGCAAAGACCATTCTGCAAGGCACAGTGCAAGGAGGTAGAAGAAGAGGGAGACCGAAAAAGAGGTGGGAGGACAACATTCGAGAATGGACTGGTTTGACACCGAGTGAAACAAACAGGGTTGCTGAGGACAGGGAAAGATGGAGTACGCTGGTTAAACGACCATCTGTGGTGCCCCTACGACCTCCGAGTTATGGGATAGGATAGGATAGGATAGGATATTATTATTATTATGATTACTAAACAAAACATATACATACACACAGATACAATATATGTTTTCTTCAAAAATCAAATTTGACATTCTTTGCAGTTAAAAATATTTACACTCACCAATATCTTGGCCGATCCACCCTGCTCCGTCTCCTTGCTGCTGCTGATGTTGCTGGTCTGCCAGTTCAAAATTATGACGCAGCCTGAGCATGGAAGCGCCGGGTCCTGGATGTGGATGGACTCCGTAAGCATTTGCAGCTGCATTAGCATGGTTCACCAGTAGTGCGTGACCATCTGGGCGTACAATGTGCACGTGCGGTCTAACAACTAAGTGTCCACCAATGTGCTGCCAGTGTCCAACACCAGGGTCAGGACCTTGGTCGTCTGGTGGCTCTGCTTGAGTACTGACTCTTGGGGGTAATTGTGGATCCTCCCTGCCAACTGCAACATCCCTGTCGCCGTCAGCTCGGTCCAAACTGTCCGGATGGACGTTGGGGGTAATGCTTGCTTGACAGGCACCTAAGATAATGAAGGACACAGGGAGCCTTTGAGCAGAGATCCCGTAAGGCACTGGAAGCGGGTGTTTAGCGGCACTCTGTGTTGGTATACCAGCTGTAGCTGACCCGTTTCCTCCGTGAGATTGCTGCATGAACTGACCGAACAGATTGACTGGTTCCGTAGATGTGACGCCCTGTACGGGTGCCGCTATTGTTTCGCTTTGCCATGATGTGTGTTCAGTTAGACCCAGTGTTGAAGCAACAAGATCACATCGTTGCCTCCTCATAGGTTGATCAACTCTGACAGGAGGAACTTCCAAAGAAAGCGTAGGTGGAGGGAATTCAGTTGATTGTACCTGACCAGGAAGGATGGGTACTGCCATCGTACGCTGGTTATAACGTGTCATGGTGGCACTACCAGGTGTTATGTTGACTTGGTCACGAAGTTGTCTCGGTATGGCCAGACTCAGCATTGATATGATATCTCTCATGTGAAGTACAGCCCCTTGTTGTTGTGATGGGACTGCCTCTCTGATGACAGCAAAATCCGACATGCAATTAGTAGCCCTCGTTACTATGACCAAGGTTGATGACGATGTAGATTCTCTCACTGTGGCAAACCTTGACGATGTTGCTACTCTGGTATTGTCACATTCGAATGCTGATGTGGCAGCTCTGGCGAAAGAAACTCCTGGTTGGGTGAAAGATTGGCGCCTTGTCGCTACAGAGCCTAGCACTGGAGTCATATATGGTGTGACCGTGGAACATCTTATCGTTGAAATGACTCGCTTTCTCATGATCATTAAGCCAAACGCCCATACTACCAAATGTCCCACGACGGAGGAACCTCGCTGGTGAACTGACAGCTGACTGTGTATGTCGATGCCTGACTCGGATATGACTGATTCTCTAACGACGAAAAATCCTGGGATGGAAATAATTTGTCTCATGATGCCACGGCCTATTGCTGACAAGATAGGCCTATAGCTGAAAGTGGCGACCCCCGGTAAAAACCTGTTTAGTTGTCTTGTTACAGTCATTCCTAATGCAGGCATGGTTTCTCTAAAGACAGGAAAGCCTTGTTGCGTTAAGATTTGCTGTGTCTCGATTGCAGATCCTGGCAAGAACACGCCTGGTTGATCGAGGATGGATGGGCGTAGCAGCTGTGATCTGACTTGCTGACTGACAAAAGGAAAGTTTGGAATGGGAATGAGTAGGGAAAGACTTTGTGCTCGGGATTGACCAAAATTGCCCTCGATAGATCCAGATCCAGTGATTGGTGTTTGGTACAAAGGAAGCCGAGGAATCGTGTCAAGCGCTGGATTTGGGGTTGCATCTACAAAACGCTCTTGAGTTTGGGTATAGTTTGCAGTGGAGCTTGCATGGTAAGGAGCAGCCGGGATATCAGCCAATGATGCAAACCGTGTTGCACTTTTGATTGCACTGCATTTTCCAAAACCCGGTCTGTTCTGGTCTGTTTTCTTTCTGTTCTCTATTGCTTTCACAGATTGGCTGGAGGTCGCGGTTGCTGATGTTGCTCTGGTTGTATTGTCCAACTGCGGAATATTCTGAACCGTCTCTTCTTCGCAATTCCGGATTGGCTCGTAAATGGTTTCATAGTCATCTGTGACAGACACGGCACAACAAGGCTCCACCGTTCCTTTTAAGCTGTTGATATCTACGTTCTCAGTGCCTGAAAACGTTTGAAGACTTTCAGCACTCTCGTTGAACGATTTCTTTGCCGTCGATGGATATTTGTCGTTACCCTCTTGGATGACGTTTCTCACGGGCGCATTGTGAATCGTAGTTTTTCTAATGTCGTTGTTGGTACCGCTTTCAATGACACCCACATTTAACGGTGTTTTCTGCAGAGAGGTTTGTGCACGATCTGGTGCAAGGGGTGCATCCACGGCAGCACTGTCTGGGGTTTCCAAGCGTGACTTCCATTGCACGTGAGAATTTAGACAGCCGACGTTTCCATATGGCAAGAGAGCTTTATCCTGATAAATGTGCTGTTCATTTCCACGATAATCAATGTCAGATGAATCTGCTGGAACTGATGATTTGAGGCTTGTTTCCAGAGGCTCGAAATGATGCCATATGGAGGCAGAGTAGTTGTGAAATTCAGTTTCATTTCTCCTTTCGATATGGTGCATAGCACCCTTGTCATTCAAAACCTGTATTGGTGTGTGACTCTCATCCCAATAGAGAAATTTGGGATCCAGCCGCGTAGAATCACCAAACGCCTCTTTAGAATATATTCCAAGACTGCTGTCTGTAGAGGTGATTTCTTTGGCTGATAAGCAAACATGTACATCTCTTCTCATACCGCCTTGTGAGTACGATGCGCAATCGCCCTTTGCAAAGACTTTGGTGTTTGCTTGTACTTCGTTGCTGAACGCAGCAGAAGCATTGTGTTGGCGAATGTGATTAGTTGCCTGGTTTTCAGTCAATGTTTTAGAATCTTTATTATTTACATCTTGTTTTTCTGAATGGGCGTTAGCGCTCTGTCCATGAGTTGTGTCTGAGGAACGACATTCTTCCAAACAGCCATTGTTCTCTGCGATTTCGTCAACAGTCTGATCATCTTTGTTAGAACCAGCGGACTCTGGATCTTGCTTACATCCACCCTTTGCTGTGGAACCAGCGTCCCTCGTCTCCCGGGCGTTAGAAGAATATGTTTTAAAGTCAAAGACATAGTCTGATTTGAACCTACAGTCTACAGGTACTGTATTATATATCGCGTCATCCCATTCCGAAGGATTTATAGTTTGATTG
Source organism: Oncomelania hupensis (assembly GCA_036898135.1). Taxonomy (NCBI): domain Eukaryota; kingdom Metazoa; phylum Mollusca; class Gastropoda; order Littorinimorpha; family Pomatiopsidae; genus Oncomelania; species Oncomelania hupensis. The sequence continues at coordinate 168,521 of JBAHVR010000336.1, forward strand.
GTGTTCTCCACATCGTCTTCATCCTCTGCACAGTCGCTGTCACCGTCTTTCTTGTGTTCAGCCATCATGAACTGCTCCTGTGGGGTAAAAGAAAAACACACAACGAAACAAACATTAATATATTAATAGTAGTAATTAAGGATACTGCTAACTCGCAATTTCCTCAACCAAGAAGCTCAAATGATAATTTCATTAGATAGCTATATTATCATCACCGAAAAGAAATGAATTTTTAGTTTTAGATTAGATGCATCCCACGCCATTATGTATTCTGAAAGAAGATTAAGGTTATTCGTTCATAATGTTTCCTGCCAAAAGTGTAACTTTTTATGCAGACCCACATTAACGTTAATTTGTTTTATTTTACATCATTTCACGTTAGTGATATTTGACATATAATGAGAAAAAACCCACTATGGATTGAAACAAGAAAACAACGAATTAATAAGAGAAAAAAAAAAAGAACCTATTCATCCTAATATCACTAATGTTCCTCTCTTCTTCAACCTAAGGTTATATAAATAATAATAATAATAATAATAATAATAATAATAATAATAATAATAATAATAATAATAATAATAATAATAATAATAATAATAATGTTCGTCATTTGAAAGGCGCCTTAGCCTAAGGATCAAGGCGCTGGCAGATACAGGATCTAACTCAACCCGCCCGAGACACCCACCTGCAGCCTTTGGGCGCATGGTCTGACGCCCGGACAACTGAGCACAATCCTGGGCAGCCAGGGATGGGGGAGAAGGACCAAGTGCATGCTGGGTGTGTTCTTGTTACCGGCACTCACCCATCTATGACATGAGCGTCAGGATCTTTAAAGTCCGTTATGATGGAATGCATGCGACACAGACTAGACCTCGGTTTATACTCTCATCCGAAGGAGTAGGAAAACAGGAGTAAAGTGTCTTTCCCAGGGACACAACACAATGGCCCGGCCAGGGCTTGAACCCGGGACCTTCAGATCCGCAGCTGAAGCACTACCATTAGACCACAGTGCCTCCCTATTATTAGATTATGTAACAACTTCATATATATACACCATATGCCAGAACATTGTTTATATGCAACGATACAACAGAAAATAAAAACAACATAAATTTGAAATTAATGACATTGCAGTATTATTAAATGATAAATCGGACAATTACCGTTGAAGTTATTTTGATTGAAGTTATCATAAATAGTTCCACCGGTCAATTTATTTAAGATAAAATCACATTAATTGGTCCTTCAATTGATTAAGTTACAATGCTGTCGATAACATTATTTTTTAAAATCCACCCAGGTTTTATTCGCTGTCTTCCTCATTTACTCTTTCCCATTCCTGATCTGTCCTATCACTCTGCTATACTATCTTCTTCTTCGCTAGATCAATGACCTACCTTTTTTCTTGAAAACTCTTCCTGGACAAGACTCCTTGTTTGTGTATGAGGTCTGTTGGATCAGCTTGGGAGTGTTGGACGCTTTCTGCCGGGTGGTCACTAGGGCTTCCTATTATGTTATTATTTAGCACTATAGGCATTTTATATGTATGTGTTTTGTTCATAATTTATACTGATGTTTGTATTCTATTTTGTTTTTGTAAACGGGGGTTCGAGTAGTTGGCGGCAGGGATAGCTCAGTGGTCAGAACGCACGACTTGTGTGAGTGCGTCTTGGGCGACGTGGGTTCGAATCCTGACTTCAGCAAACTATTTTGTGATTGCTGGATATTACGGGCCAGCGCCTTGAGAAGCTCTCTGAGCTTGTAAGTGCGCTATATAAGAGAAATCTCTTTCTTTCTTTCTTTCTTTAGTTGGGGTAAAGCCTCAGCCGTCCCCTGCGTGGGATGTCTTTATTGTAAAGTGACTGGCCGGTGGAGGGCATTCAATTTTCCCACTAGGGTTGTTTCAGCAGATCTTTTATGCGGATCGGGGGTTGTCCGGTCCTGATTTGGCTCGGAAGAGTCCGTTGGACCTAAAGCAACAATCAATCAATCAATCAATATTCAAAGAGTGGATAAAAACATATCCAAACCGATCCTTGGTCAAAAGCTTTTTGAATAGTCAAAGCAACCTTATGTCCCAAGATTTTGGAAATGTTATCCAAACTTCACTGTAAATAAAAGCTAACTTTCAGAGGAAGAAACCCTACTAAAACAGGCTTGTTGTTGTTATTGCATCTACTTCCATTACTCTAATTGAAGTCCATTTCCTTCCTCTTCAATGGAATCAACAGCTACCACGTGAATCATCATCTACAGTGACATGTTTACTGTTTCTTTTCAAAACAATTTGTAACGACTTCCTCATAGCCACACGCTTCAAACAATGGATTTTAGTAGGACTTAACAACATGTTCGTCACTATTACATAATATAAAGGATGCGCTCAGCCATTTAGACGTCGACAATTACAACTATATGTCACAGTGTAGCATGTATCATTTTAATGGATTTGACGTCATGTGACTATAAACAAGTTATATTGCACACATCCTAAATTTAATCTTCCCTTAACGCACACACACAAACAACACACACACACACACACCAACACACCCAACACACACTCGATCACCCACACACACAAAACACACTTTTCTTTTTATTTCGCGTTTTATGTACTATAAAATAAATTGTAAAGAAGAATGGCAGATAAGAGAGAGAGAGAGAGAGAGAGAGAGAGAGAGAGAGAGAGAGAGAGAGAGAGAGAGAGAGAGAGAGAGAGAGAGAATACTTTATTGTGTTTAGGTATATTGCCCATCGCAAGGCGGTTGTTGGGAATATACATGTGGCAATAAAAGAAAAATGATCAGGCACGCACTCGCACACACATCCACACGCAAAAACTGTCCCAGAGCTTAGAAAACCAAATCCCGATCCATTCTTCATACAGTTGAAGAGAGAGAGAGAGAGAGAGAGAGAGAGAGAGAGAGAGAGAGAGAGAGAGAGACAGAGAGAGACAGACTGACAGACAGACAGACAGACAGACAGACAGACAGACAGAGAGAGAGAGAGAGAGAGAGAGAGAGAGAGAGAGAGAGAGAGAGAGAGAGAGAGAGAGAGATTAAAAAATGCAAATTCGAAGTCTAAAAATAGCAGTGACGTGTCTGTAGGCTTGAGTCTACAGGCACTTCCGCCATTATTGATCGCTCCAAACACATAAGACTGGACCCTTTAAACAAACTTAATTTTACCACCAGGAAATCCCGTACACATTAACCACAGCACAAAGAGCTGCTCAAGGCAAGCTCAGTATACGGAAGCAGAAAGTTGCTCTTTCTCAAAGCTAACTTGGCGCAGTGCTGCGCTAAGCTCTCACGGCTCAAACACTCCAGACGTCACTAGGCCTATTCCTTGGTGGGTTGTGCTTCGATAGTAGGGCTTATCTCACTGTTCGTTCGTTCGTTAGGTAAAGTTAAAATCCACGACACCCAGCATATAGCGGACTATAGAGTTAAGGTAAAACAATGTAAAAGTAACAACTTACCAAGAAAAGAAGCCTATTTGCCTTCTCCAGACTGGACTCAACTCATGGACCATATCATACGTAGGCCTATCTGCGCGCGCAGACCTTGATTCTATTTTTACATTATGACGTTATGGTTATGAAGTTATTTTGTTATATAGTCTAGTAATTGTTATTGTTACAAGCCCCAAGGGCAAGATGTAAAAAAAAATAAAAGCACACCCACTGCTTAATATTTTACCGTGGTTAAATAAAATTGATATCCTATCTTACCATGGCTTTAATTTGGGCTTCACTGCCGCAGGCTGAAGGATTTATGCAGGTTGGCAAGTAGGCCTACTTAGGCTAGTAATGGATGTGACTGTGTCGAACAGAAGCAGTCTTTGTAGGAGTAGACACAAATTTACAAAGAAAATGTACAAATATATTTAGCTCATACCTGGTAGTTCATGCGTTATCGTCTACATGGCAATATAACAGCTTGACGTTAGCTCCTGAACTGGCGACTTCAACTTCCAGCCCATTCCGCCTTGTACCTAAAATAATAAACTCTTTGCTAAGCAGAATAATGTATCCTCCCTTAAACGCTGAACCTTCGGCGAGTGATACGTGGGCGGAATAATTTGCAAGGCGTTGCCGAGCGGATTTTCCTTTCTTCTATTTCTTGTACAACCGTCTTAACATAGAAATGAAATGTAAAAATAACAAATCGATTAGATATTATTATTATTATTATTATTATTATTATTATTATTATTATTATTATTATTATTATTATTATTATTATTAGATCTCCAGATTTGAGATGAGACTATCACAGTAAAGCCGGACAGAGTTGCAAAGTCCTTTGTCGAAGAAATTTGACTAGAAACTCTTAACATCGCTGAAAGTAGGCCTGATTCTGCTACTAGCCTACTACAACCAAGAGTACTTGCCTGTTCCAGTTTCTCATAAATCTTGATCTAAAAAAAAAAGAAAGTTTTCCCGGAATGACACTAGCTTTGCGTAAAAACCCAGGGTATATATATGCGCTTGAATCAATCCATTTTTCAAAACAATACTTTCTTTTCTGTGGTTGCTGAGTAAGCGTTACTCACAGATGCTTGGAATAATGTTTCTTTTAAGTAATCCTTGCCAGGAATATAATATGACAGCTGACGAACAGAGAGTGTCAATTGACAGTTGCAGTGAAGAGAGGGATCTGAAGTCACTTTTGATAAAAAGTTAACATTTAATAAAAAAAATATCAATATTGCAATTGCAAAGAAAAATAAATAGCTGAGAATTATTCGGAGCTTCTTCTCCTGCCTTGATAAAGATATACTAACATGCCTGTACAAGACATTTGTCAAACCTCATAATGCGGTATAGGGGCCCAACTTGAAAAGGCAGTCGTCCGAGATTGAAAAAGTGCAGCGAAGAGCGACACAATTGGTTAAATCTTAAAAAAAAAGTGTCTTACGTAGGCAGATTAAAGAAACTATACACTCCGAGTTTGAAATTTAGAAAAGTAAGAGGTAATCTTATACCAACCTATAAAATATTAAATAACATCGACAAAGTTCATACCCCCGTTGGGGTGCCGGGGGTTTCAGTATAAATAGTATCCCCACTTTCTGGAAATTTAGTGCTTTAAATTCCCACTGTCGCTGTCTTTCTCATTTGCTCTTTCTCATTCCTGCTCTGTTCTATCAATCTGCTATACTATCTTCTTCTTCGCTAGAACAGTCTTCTACCTTTTTTCTTGAAAACTCTTCCGGGACAAGACTCCTTATTTGTGTATGAGGTCTGTTGGATCAGCTTGGGAATATTGGACGCTTTCTGCCAGGTGGTGGTCACTAGGGCTTCCTATGATGTTATTACTTAGCAATGTAGGCATTTCATATGTATGTGTTTTGTTGATAATTTATAATGATGTTTGTATTCTATTTTGTTTTTGTAAACGGGGGTTCGATAAGTTGGGGTGAAGCCTCAGCCGTCCCCTGCGTGGGATGTCTTTATTGTAAAGTGACTGGCTGGTGGAGGGCATTCAGTTTTCCCACTGGGGTTGTTTCAGCAGATCTTTTATGCGGATTGGGGGTTGTCCGGTCCTGATTTGGCTCGGAAGAGTCCGCTGGACCTAAAGCAACAGTTATGTAATGTACTGTAATGACAAAGTTCATGCTAATATATTCTTTACATTTAAATCTGCACGCAATATTAAAAACTCAGATTTTTTAAAAATATACAGCAATGTTATACTAACAAAAGAAAGCACAGTTTTAGCCATAGAGTTGCACCACTCTGGACCACACTACCATTACAGTACACGTTAAAAAAGCTAATGACCTTTACACCTTTAAAAACCTTCTGGAAAAGCTAAGTTTTCCCTATTGTGGATTCCAAATTTAAGTTTGATGACCGATGGTCATTTTATTTCAGACTAGTGGTTTTTGTACCCTGGCTTGCCAGGGTACACAGGTTGCTGTTTAAAATGTAGACAGAGTGTTTAAAAAAAAAAACAAAAAAAAAAACGGCCCGCGTGAGGTTCGAACTCGGGTCGTCCTGCACGGTAGGCGAAGGTGTTACTAACTGAGCTACCAAGACTTCCTAAAAATACCATAAATTTTTTGGTCTATATGGGAAAACATGCTGAAACCTCAATTTGATTTTTAATGGAAGCGCGCGGAATGAGGCTATTGCAGTTTGTGGACATTTTGTTTATTTATTTATCTCAGAAACGGTTAAATGTTCGGTAAGGAAATGTCGGCTATAACGATTTCGTGGGTTTTGAGCACACAGCAGGACGATCCGCGGCGCACAGCACCTGCCAGATCAGCGTCCATAGGGGACAAACTTTATAGTAGAGGCGAAGAAGGACTTCCGGCTAAGCAATTTATATATATAGATATAGATGTTCAGGGAATTAAATTCATTTCATATATATATATATATATATATATATATATATATATAGAGAGAGAGAGAGAGAGAGAGAGAGAGAGAGAGAGAGAGAGAGAGAGAGAGAGAGAGAGAGAGAGAGAGAGAGAGAGAGAGAGAGAGAGAGAGATGAAAGAATAATGAATTTAATTCTCTGAACAACTTCGAAATATACAGGACAATTTATTATCGTAGAGAAACAGGGACATTTAAATAAAATTTAAAAAAGCCGCGAACCTCAACATAGTCCCTTCGAATTGAACTAAACTGAACAGAAGTGAACTTTAAAATTTCAATTACTTTAACAGAACACTATTTTATAGTCCCCATAAGATTCGAGTGCATTTAACTCAGCAAAACGAGAATATATTCCTTTTCAATTGTGCAAATGTATGGGGAGGGGGGGAGGGGAGGGAGGGAAGGGAGAGGGTTGTGAATTGTTTAAAAGAAACACAAAGCTATTTTATTACCTGATGCAGAGAGCGAGTGAACTGACTGAGAGAGAGAGAGTGAGAACATTACATTACATGATTATTGCTTTAGGTCCAGCGGACTCTTCCGAGCCAAATCGGGACCGGACAAACCCTAATCCGCATAAAAGATCTGCTGAAACAACCCTAGTGGTAAAACTGAAAGCTTTCCACCAGCCAGTCACTTTACAATAAAGACATCCCATGCAGGGGACGCCGAGGATGTACTCTAATTTATCGAACCCCCGTTAACAAAAACAAAATAGAATACAAACATCATTATAAATTATGAAGAAAACACATACATATAAAATGCCTACATTGCTAATTAATAACATCATAGGAAGCCCTAGTGACCACCTGGCAGAAAGCGTCCAATATTCCCAAGCTGATCCAACAGACCTCATACACAAATAAGGAGTCTTGTCCCGGAAGAGTTTTCAAGAAAAAAGGTAGGGGACTGGTCTAGCGAAGAAGAAGATAGTAGTCTATATAGCAGATTGATATAACAGAGCAGGAATGAGAGAGAGCAAATGAGAAAGACAGTGACAGTGGGAATTTAAAGCACTAAATTTCCAGAAAGTGGGGATACTATTTATACTGAAACCTCCGGCACCCCAACGGGGGAGAGAGAGTGAGAAAGAAAGAAAGAGAGAGAGAGAGAGAGAGAGAGAGAGAGAGAGAGAGAGAGAGAGCACAAGCAAATAAGAGTGACACCAAAGAGCTTAATGATAAGCTCTTTGGTGACACTCAACGTCACCCAAAAACAACAACAGCGCCCCTGCCTCCACTCCCCGTAAAAAAAAAAAAACATTGAAAAAAACAACACACAAATAATTGTATGTAAAATAATATATTTCCACAAAGAGCTTTAAACTCTCCCCCTCTCACTCTTCCACTCTCTTTGCCCTACCTGTCACACTCCTTCCAAAAATTCTACCCACCTTCTCCCCTCCAAAATATGCACACACATACACAAACAAATTGACAAGAGCTCCTGGACATTATAAAGAAATTGTACACAAAATGTAAAGAAAGGGATAAAAACAAAAAAAAAAAAAAAAAGAGAGAGAGAGAGAGAGAGAGAGAGAGAGAGAGAGAGATATGATATTAATATTGTGGCTGTTATTAGTTGTTTTAAAAGGGAGGGGTAAATATGATTTCTACGATGTTGTTCGATGGGTGTGTTTGTGTGTGCGTGCCTGTGTGAAATTGATACATAAACAAAAAAATGTATGATTATTTATCTTTTATTGCGGGGACAAAGAAAGAAAGTAAATAAGAAAAAGCAAACAGAGAACAACGGGCACGCGATCTCTCTCTCTCTCTCTCTCTCTCTCTCTCTCTCTCTCTCTCTCTCTCTCTCTCTCTCTCTCTCTCTCTCTCTCTCTCTCTCTCTCTCGTGTCTCTTTCTAAAGCCATCTCTTTCTGTGTCCCTCTCACTCTCTCTCCCTTTCTGTTTCTGTCTCTCTGTCTACCTCTCTCTCCCTCTTTCTCTCTATCTCTTTCTCCCTTTTTTTCCATTCCTCTTCTTCTCTCTTTCCATTTCTCTCCTCTCTTCCTGGCGTGGTTTTGTGCAGCTGCTTGGTCCGTGTGTTCATCGGGGGATAAGCTATGGAGGTCTGTTATTTGCGTACTTTTCAGGACGTCACGTGATACGCAGGAACGGTCGCTGAGGGCAAAAACCCGCATGCGATGATGTGATGATGAGGGAGTATCTCAATTTCTGACCCGTCATCTATTAATTGCTCAGCCGATTTGGAAGTTGCGACATAAATAAGCGTCTTCTACTTCTGGAAATTATCACCCTTTTAATTGCATTCACATGCCCACGCGATGAGTCTCGCAATTTTCTGTTAGCAGACAAGAAAAACACTCCTTTCGGTTTTATGTTTTGCGATCTTTGTTCGTAAAAGCGATCCTCCAGTGTGGGGGGAAAAAAAACAGATGAAGAGAAAAAAGAACGCGACTATGCAGCTAACAATTAAAGCGTAAATGGCAGGAGACCAGGATGGCAAATGCAAATGGAGGCAAGCGAGAATAGTTGTTTTACGGCCACCATCTATGTTTTGCACCTTCAGACTAGTTAAAATTCTTGCAGACTAGTTCACTTTTTGTTGAGCTAGTCCTTCCGATAACCTAAGAAAATAAGATTTGGCCACCCCTGGTTATAACTTATATTCAACACTTTGCAAATAACATAGAACTTATATTATGTGAACATTTTGTCAATTTCTTTTCTTTTTTTCCCCCGAGAAAAAAACAACTGTACCTTAATATTTAATGGAGCAAAAACTTGAAAAAGACAACACATGTATAACAAAGTTTATGATATAATAACATTATTATATAAAATAATTACATACATGTAGTTCACTTAATAAAGTCAGCTAACAATAACATGACTTTTATGGTTATAAAATAACTTTTTAAAAAGTTACCTTTGCCATATATTTAAAAATTACTTTAGACTAGGTCTAAAGTTATGAAATTACTAAGTTAGTGAACTGAAATTTCTAATTGTCCGTGTATGCTCTGAGTGTATTTTATCAGATATAGCCTACTACAAGAAACCATTAGTTTAAAAACACTAACGCCATCAATTTAAAAACAATTGTCTGAACATTAATGATGAGCCACTGACTTATTTCTGAGTTTGGGTGTTGAGCTCGCATAAAAACAGTCTTTTTATTTCCCCTATTTTTTTAAAAAATAAAGATAACTGCAGGAGATTTACTTTAGCTATATTTTATAAACTTAAAATTGTTATTGTCATAGATAGATCAGTCAAATGGAACAACAGATGGACACAGGTTTACTAGCACACAACACACTGTCACCACTTTGTCGACAGTCGTTAAAGATTTGCCTTCTGCAGAAGACAACAATGTCAAAGGGATTGTTGAATCCAACAAGGCATATTTTTTAACTATGCTGCCAATGATGCGCTCAACATGTATCCTTACAGGTGCTATTTTTCTTGTTGACTCAACATCAAAGGCTGACAATTGTTTCTTTCCTTTAGTAAAACTTAAAAAGCTGGTATTCTGACCTCAGCACAAGCAAGTCCAACACTTTCATGAATGTTGAACCCACGGTCAGCCAATTTTAGGTCTCCAGCTGACAAATTGTCCAAAACCCCACTGTTCTCCGTCACCCACACACACTCCCACCCAATACACTCCCACCACACACACTCCCACCCCATACACTCCCCCCCACACACTCCCACCCCATACACTCCCCCACACACACTCCCACCCCATACGCTGCCCTCACACTCCTCCCCACACGCTCTCACCCCATACACCCCCGCCCCATACCCCCACTCAAGTCCTCCAAACTCAAACCCACCACACTCGTACTCCCACCCAACACACTCCCCCCACACACCCACCCCCGCACACACCACCCTCTTCTCCCACACACTCTCCCCCAATCCTCTCCCCCCACACACTACCCCTTACACACCCTCCCTCTAACCCCACACTCTCCATCCCACACCCCTCCACTCTCTACCCACACACTCGCAAAAACCATGTTTCTATAATGTTGTATAGATACAAATTGGCAGTAAATAAACTTAAAAGTAACACATGTAGACCACAGGGGCATCACTAGCCATGTAGAATGGATCCATTCTGCTTGGCTAATGTCTTTGAGTTCAGACAAAGGCAAAGACCACAGCACGACAAACTTGCTGAATCAACCTAACCCTGTGTTGTGGATAATGTCTTACTCATCATACCCAGCCCACAGATCACACCTCTTTGAAATAAACAGACGCCGTCTTCTCTTCTGCTTAAAATTCCCGTCTGGCTTACACAGCGATCACGGACACAGACGTGTCTGATATTCGAGATATATTTTAAATATATCTCGAATATCAGACATTAAATCATTTATTATCCCCATACATTACAAGGAATTCTGGTGTATGAATGTGGCCATTACGTATACAAGAACAATAAAACAAACTAATATAACTGTACAATTCTGCATACATAGCATCATCACTGAACAATAAAATACCATTCACAGCAATAATTACTTACGTGTTACGGGTTTCTCGTAGTGTCGCGTTGCGAGTTTGTTGCCCAGCGGAGTCGAAGAAAGAAAATGGCTATCTATTGAAGAGAGTGCACCTAACTGTAAATGGAATTATTATGCTACCGCGGGCTGCGGAAACGCATTGCGTAATAAAGATTGCCTAGGTCTGCGTTTGTCTGTGGAAAATATTCTGTATAAGAAGACGAAAGTGAACGAAAGAACATGCAATAAAGTGCAGCAGACTTAAACAAATACTGTTCGCAATACACGCATTTTACTAAAATTAATGCTTGTTCCGGTGTGAAACGCAGAAAGCACTAGTCGTACCAAGTGTAGTAATATTTTTCGTACTTACACAAATTTATGTTTACGCTTAAAGCCTCTGAGAGTTATTTTTATAATGTTAAGTCATATAACTTCAAGTGGGCCTACTTTGTAGTTTAAGATAGACCTAGGCCTATTACTGACAATCAAGTCGATACCTACATTTACCACTGCACATTCACATTGTAGGCTGACCCACTTTCTCAGAAATCTAGAGGTAACTAGAAGAAAGCAATTTCTCAGGAATGACACAGCGCCTGGAATAATAGGCCTACATCTAAAGAGTCGCAAGGCTAACTGTTGTTTTACGAAGGGCTGTGTGATGATATCCATGGTACCTGTGAAACACCAGGAACCCAGTATCTCTGAGACATAGCGGATACTGTTATCCTTTTGTGTTCTCCCCTTTTCTCTGTCGTTGCTGTACTACCTGTAAAATGGATGCAAAATACAACTCCGAAGTAGAACAACTTCTCCGAGTCTGCAGTGAGCACGAATAAAAGACACAAATACAAAAAGCATAAACAATAACATCACATGCTGTTAGGGATTCAAGTGACACCCATACTATCTACATTTTGTTTTATTTTAGCATTCGTGAGGTTACGTTTCGGGTCCTAGACTAGCAACAGACAGCAATGATTCAAGCCGGACTGGATTCTTTTTTTATTTGGGGGGGGGGGGGGGGGGGGTGGATGGGGTGGGAGAAGGGAGGAGGAGGGGGAGTTCCACAATCTCCTGCACAATACGAAGTGTACATATGTATGTGTGTATTACAAATAATAAATTTACATTTCTACTCTGTGTAAAACGCCTTGCCACCGAACTAGTTTTCTCTCACATTGCAGACTACATTGCAATAATACTAATAAGATTTAAAAATAAATAACCAAGATTTTATTATATGTTTCTACGTTTATCTAGCAGTCAAAGAAGGACTTATCTAAAAATACTTTAAAATAGTCCGGAATCAAAAATGTCAGTTTGTCGATCTGCACGACGCCAAGTCTCAAGAATCACTAAACAAAACGGAATTTGATTAAATTGATATTAACATTACCTTAATGCCATATCTCAAGATTCTCTGAACGGGTTTAGGCTAAACTTCATAGCTTAGTGGCCGGCCTGACGTGCCATCATATTTTGTGACTTAGGTACGAGACTATTGAGGTCACCGAGGGTTTTCTCCGGGCACTCCGGTTTCCTCCCTCTCTTCAATAATGGTACAGGACGCAGTCAAAATAAAAATTTCAAAAATAAAAATTCGATTTTCTTTCCGTCTTCTAATAGCGATCTCCCTGCCTTTACACCACCTGTTTGAGTGATGGATGTGTATTTGGTGTGTGTGAGGTTGGATGAGACAGGTGAGCGTGTATGTTGGTATAGATCGCCGCGCTTTGAGCCTGATTGATTTGGGGAAAGGCGCGTATATAGCATCTGTATTATTATTATTATTATTATTATTATTATTATTATTATTATTATTATTATTATTATTATTATTATTATTATTAGTTTGCTCTGCCGCAAAGATCAAAGTCACCAACAGTCATTTTGTCTCTGAACACGTTTTGCTCAATATCTCAAAAAACGGCTATAGCGATATTTAAAAACTGTTACTTAAAATCATTGGCCTTCCCTTCAGTGGCAGTCCGGTCGTCGGTCAGTCGGTCGGTCGGTCCGTCGCTACAAATTTCACACTTCTGTTCAAAACACAGTTTGCTTCATCTCTACAGTGACTGAACAGAAATTTATCAGTTTTATTTTGCCGGATTCTTTGAACTACTGCTAACCATCTTATACGAGGGTTATTCAATAAATAAGGTGAATTTTTCGGTATAAGGACTTCTAATACAGATAGAAGCTTACTTAAAAAAAATTGTTTTACTTCTTTTTCACATGGATGTAATTTCTTTTGCAGATTGAAAAAAACAACTTTGAGAGTTGTAGCGATTAACAAAGATGGCCGACCAAGAAGCATGCTCCAGGATTGAACAGCGGTCAGTTATTAAGTTTTTGGTTGCTGAAGAGTGCAAACCAGTTGATATTTATAGGAGATTGTCAACTGTGTATGATGCTACATGTTTCAGCTAAACAAAAATGTCTACAAGTGGGCTAAAGTGTTTAAAGAAGGACGGAGCAGTGTTGAGGATGAAGACAGGCCTGGGAGGCCTACAGAAGTGAGGTCTCCTGAGGTGATCAAATCAGTCAATGACCTCATTCAGTCGGACAGAAGGGTGACAGTGGATGACATTGCAAGAACTTTGAGCTTATCTGTTGGGACAGCACACAAAATTGTCCATGATGACCTTAGAAGTCCCTATACCGAAAAATTCACCTTATTTATTGAAAGACCCTCGTATCATTTGTATTTATGTTTTCTCACAGATTAGATCATTGTTCTTCACCATTTTCTAAATATTTTAGCGCTGTATGTAACCATTGCGTTGGCTCAGATAAATATACAGAAAGAAAGAAGAATTAAATTTGGAGAGAAAAAAAAAAGATGTATACAAAAAATGTAAATAAAAATAAATGAAGTAGAAAAAGAAGAAACTAAACTAAACTGCTGTTGTATAGTGAATTCTAGTTCATTATCTTTTGGTGTTTACCATTTTTCCTGTTTTACAGAACTTACTACTTTTATGATGTTACTATGATGTTATTATGATAATGTTAGTATGTTGTTATTATAATGTTACTGTATTATGATAATGTTACTGTTAGCATGATGTTATTATGATGTTATTATCATAATGTTAGTATGATGTTATTACGATGTTATTTTTACGTATTTGAGTATTTTCGTTTATATATGTCGACTTCTAGATTTTTTTAGATTTTAGATTTTAATGCTTTATTGTCCCTTTTTATCGGGAAATTCTGGGCCGCCTCCCCATGTGGAAGGCGTAGTCGCAGCCTGTGGCGCGCCCAAACCCACCCTACTTAACATTAGTTGTGATTTTTGAAATTTAGAAATTCTTTAAATTTTTTCAAATATTTTTGAAATTTTGCTGGGGAGCAAACCGGAGTACCCGGAGAAAACCCCCGAGACGTTGCCCGAGTCGAAAGTAAATAATATTCGGAGAAACATAACGCCCCGATGCAGGATCGAACCCACACCTGTCAGGCGCCATTGGTTTCTGGCCTGTGGATAGTGGACAAGGCAAGTTAGTCCCGCCTTAGCCCACTTGGCCACAACGCTCGCTTCTTAGTCTTATTCATGTTATTTTTATCGTTGATGTAGTTGTTCCCTGGAGCCAGCAACCAAGAGCCCTAAAGATAGGTAGTCAGCAAAAGTTCAGTGAAAAATATAGAGTAAGGTAGTATCTTTAAGAGGGAGAAGAAGTGAGGTGATCGGAGGTTTCGAAAGATGAAGTAAGTAGGAACAAACTTTGTTAAAACGTTTCTATTTTGTTTTTGTGCGCATGCAGTTATATGTTTCATGATTGTTGTATTTGACATCTTTGGTGCCCCAACGGCCTCCGAGTTACGGGATTGGATAGGATAGGACATATATTTGATCTGAGTTAGAAGTAAAAGATAGTCAAAATGAACAAATTACGGACTTGACTTTTTGTTTCTTTGTTTAAATGTTTAGTGTCTTCAGATAGCAATTGAGCTCTGTTCTGTGTTGTGTGTTCTATAGATTGTCTTCAGATGGCACTTTTTGATTGATTGATTGATTGTTGCTTTAGGTCCAGCGGACTCTTCCGAGCCAAATCAGGACCGGACAACCCCCAATCCGCATAAAAGATCTGCCGAAACAACCCTAGTGGGAAAATTGAACGCCCTCCACCGGCCAGTCACTTTACAATAAAGACATCCCACGCAGGGGACGGCTGAGGCTTTACCCCAACTACTCGAACCCCCGGTTACAAAAACAAAATAGAATACCAACATCATTATAAATCATCAACAATCGAACCCCCGGTTACAAAAACAAAATAGAATACAAACATCATTATAAATTATCAACAAAACACATACATATAAAATGCCTATAGTGCTAAATAATACAATCATAGGAAGCCCTAGTCACCACCCGGCAGAAAGCGTCCAACACTCCCAAGCTGATCCAACAGACCTCATACACAAACAAGGAGTCTTGTCCAGGAAGAGTTTTCAAGAAAAAAGGTAGGTCATTGATCTAGCGAAGAAGAAGATAGTATAGCAGAGGGATAGGACAGAGCAGGAATGGGAAAGAGTAAATGAGGAAGACAGCGACAGTGGGAATTTAAAGCACTAAATTTCCATAAAGTGGGGATACATGTACTATTTATACTGAAAACCCCCGGCACTCCAACGGGGGTACTGTTGCCGCAGTGAATCTGTCTTGCCTACAAAGGAAAGACAGGTTTTCAACTGGGGCTTTCACTTTTCCCTTTATAGGTTTGAACAATCTACAGTGGCAAGATTGCTCATGACCCCAAGGGGTAGATGGCACTTGAGCTCTGTTCTGTGTTGTGTGTTCTATAGATTATGACTTTTCATGGCCGAATCCTCGTACAGATAGTAAATTATTTGAGTTAGTTTATCTCTCACAAGTTAACAATCTGTGGAAAATAATAGAAAAATCCCATTATCAGCGCTCGTTCCACTAGAAATATGAAGTAAAGAAAAATCCAATGCAAAAACTAAATAAATTTAAAGTGAATAAATAAGTGCAGAAAGGACAAAGGAGAAAGAGGAGAACAGAAAAAGAGGACGAAATAATTGTCATTGTTACAATAAAGGAAGAATTTTAAAATTCCCAAGGTAAAAGATACACTTTTTGGTCTAATTAAAACGTTCTGTAATATATGACATCACAGTTACTTTTTGTCAGTTAAAAAAACAAACATTCAGATACACACGCACCCACACACACGAAAACAAGAGAATCAAATCTCTAGTCAAAATAAAATGCATTTTATTTAATTAAAAACCAGTTCGGTTCAATTGTTTCAATGTATTTTTCCATCAAAACGATAAAACCATAAAGATAATAAAAGAATTTTTTTTTGTTTTTACACAAAGAAAAGTAAATTAATAAATTAAAAAAAAATTATTAAATAAAATAAAAATAAATTAATTAATTTAAAAAAAATAAAATAATAATAATATTATTATTATAATAAATAAATTTAAATAATAATAATAATATAATAATAATAAATAGTAAAAATTAATAAAAACCAGACAACTAAAACATGTCAGTTGCTACACATGAACAAACATAAACAAATCAACACATGCATTCAAACGTAGACCAACCCTGTTATTAATAAATTAATATCTAATATCAACTGAATATGAGATTTGCTGTTGTATCAGATACTGATAAATGTACTGATAAATGAATGTGAGAATAGACAATGAATGAAATATTGAGTGATTGCTAGACAAACCTTGCTTCATTAGTTCATACATTCATTATCATCAAAGTCAGAATGAAGTCAAAACAATTGTATTGCAAAGTTCAAATGCAAGGAATGTGTCTCGAAATTCAGACTAGATAACCACCCCACGGAACCATCGCGCGGCCAGCCGATTGAACTCTCCCAGTAATCACCACAACTGGATAGTTTGAAAAGAGTTCTTAATAAAAGCCAAAAAAAACTTGTCCTTAAAAACTCTGTGTGTATTAAAAAAAAACCACTGGTATATTCCTACACGAGAACGTTCATCACTATAAATAGTTGTATAGCCTACTTGTGTATGCGAGCGGAGGTATTTGACTCGCGTCTCTCGGCTACGACCTTGAGAACATTGCTCCACCCGAGCTGTTATCTTCATTTTATCCGTCAAAAGAGGGACATAAAAATATTTGCCCCGCAAGGCGGTGAAGCGTGGTTGGTGGTACCGGGTTGCCGGCTACTAGTGCCACGCACTCTTCTGCAAAGTCGCTGCCACCGACCTGCATAAAATGCCTGCCGACAATGTAGTTCCGCTCACCACCAAAAGCAGAAGGCGAATGGTCAGCCGGGGAGAACAACTGTCGTGTCGCCTTGTCCTGCATAACTGCATAAAAAGATAATCCGATCAGAGATTGTGTATTGGGATCCCTTATAAAATCTCTGATTTGATCACGTACATGTATAGCAATATGTGTGTGTAGGTGTGTTAGCCTGTGTGTACATCGAAAATAGTTCATGTCTAAAATCAGCATAAAAATGAAAGCTAAATATATAAATCACTGAAATTAACTGAAAAAGGCAGTAAGGAAGTAGGCTACACACAATCAATATATAAAACGTACATAACATAGTGTTACACGGTTATTCATCAATAGTTGATTCAGCCCCGATGCTTGAATCTTGATAAGTGTAACTCGAATTCGTTTATTCACGAAGCCTGTTCACTCAGCAACTTTATTCAGCAAACATCAACAACTGCATACAAGATCGCTTTCCGAAAATCACTTCATCAACAATAATCACAAATCACCCCTATAAGCAGACAGTGCATTACTTATAGCCTCTCTGCAATCGAGACAAAGTTCGAACATTCCAGCATGACGCAATAATACACACAATCAAACTAAAACTTGTCACCTGAACTATGCACTGTCTTACGTCATAGAACTTTTGGCTAGAAAAATCGCTTAGCTATTACCAGACCTTTCGAAGCTTCGGTCGATAATAAACAAGCCATTCCAGAAAATTCTCAACCATATCGACCGACGAAAAGTATCAACATTATACCAAGCTTCTTCTAGCAACATCGCAAAATCAAATCAAAGGTAAATACACGCTATCATTGCATGCATTGAGAAGTTAAATGATCCGATCTATCGAGCGTGTCAGTAGTAACACTTAGTAACAACAATAATAATAGCAATAATACTGTATACTACTACTACTACTACTACTACTACTACTACTACTACTACTACTACTACTACTACTACTAGTAGTAGTAGTAGTAGTAGTAGTAGTAGTAGTAGTAGTAGTAGTAGGCCCCGTTATTCATTCTTATTATTGATATGTACCAGCTGCACAATAATGACTGTGAGACAATTGATTGCTAGCTAAACAAATCGATAATAAAGAAGTCAGGCTGTTCCATATGTAATCAAGTGGCAGAGCCTTGATTAATAAGCATGTTTGATCTATCACTGATGCTATTCCCGGAGACACGCTATATCTAAGTAAACGCTAACGTGTTAGATATTTATTAGGATAGACGCTGGACTAGAATTAAGCGCGCGCGCACACACACATACACACACAAACTAAATAAAAATAAATTGACGATACAATGGTAAAATAAAATTGCACAACCATCAAAAACAATTCGAAACATTTTAAATATTTATACAACACGACACACAAATTTGAAAGCATCTAAAAGGTAATGAGGTCAAAGTTGGTTTGGAAACAAATCTCCAAAAGCCCCAGTAAATGCTGTCATAAACACATTGGGAAATATTATACACTAGAATTTTTATTTTTAAAGCTAAAATGTCAACAGCAGTTGGAAAAGAACAAAATGAAATAAAGAAACACAAACGTAACAATGAAAATCGAGGACATGTTTAAACATAAGGCATTTTCCACAAGCAGATCACCAGAGAAATAGGTGGGAATCCGTGTCCCCTTCTGATATACAACTAGGTGTTTTGCATAAATTTAAATTTCAATTGTCATAGGCTTGGTATGGTTGAAATCAATGGTGATTCTTGGTATATTGATGTTGATATGTTTGACATTTCATCTATTCCTTACTGGTAATGTACACATTACATTACATTATTATTGTTTAAGGTCAGTAATGTAAAAATCGCATCTGAAAACTTTACTGGAAGTGAAGGTATAAAAACATGCAGCAGCTACCTTAAGACCCCCGCCCCTCCCTCCGAAAAAAAAGTCTGTTTACAGTATTCTGACCGACCGTAAATTGTGGGCCCGACCCTAACACGTTTTTTTTGGGCGATCGTCTGGAAAAATTTATAAAAACCAAAAAATTCGCACCCAAGGTGAAAAGTTTTTTTTTTTTAAATAAAAAAAGATGCCTTTGTACCGATGCTATTTTTTTCACTATTTTACCGTAAACATACTTTTTGGGGGCCTCATACTGCATCCGATGTAACCCTGATACTTACATAATTCCATGCTAGCAAGTACATTTGAAGCATTGAACAGGAGATGAGCATTGATGATCTAGTAATAAATGAATTTTATTTCACTCAAACCAAAAGGTACATATTTATATATAACAGCATTTGAACTATCAATCAGTGCGATAGGATATCTCATATATATATATATATATATATATATATATATATATATATATATATATATATATATATATATATATATATATATATATATTGTACATTCGTAGTCTGCCGCGGTCCTGATTTGGCTCGGAAGAGTCCGCTGGACCTAAAGCAACAATTAATTAATCAACGTAGTCTGCCAGACCTTACCAGCAGCCCAAGTATAGTTAAAGGTGATTCTCCCTGAAAGCACAGTAAAGTAAGTTTTAGTGCAATATTCCTTTTTAATTTTGTAAAGCTTTAATGGATGAGTTCATAAGAACAATATCAGTGTAAATGCAGAGATTCGAACACAATGTTGCGGAATACACATATATTATAGAATGTAATTTATTTAAATTTGTTTTGTTATAGTAAATATGCCCTTTGATATAACGTTTTTCTTTGATTTTTATTTTTTTTAAACATTTCTTCTTTGATTAAGACTAGAGTTAAATGTATTAAATACTAAATAAGAAATAAAAACACTATGTTGTTGAGCGCCATAAATACTGTTTGAAGAAAACGTTTTTGTTGAATACTGTTAATTTTTGGTTATTAAAAAAAAAAGTAAATCATTAAAGTAATCCTTAAATTTTTTTTACATTTTAATTTAAATTTTCTGTTGTTTTTTTTTCTTATTTTTTTTCTTTGGTTGCAAACTTTGGAATCTTGCTGAAAATATGTGAAAAAAGTTCAAAAAATTAATTAATTAATAAATACTACTACTACTACTACTACTACTACTACTACTACTACTACTACTACTACTACTACTACTACTATTACTACTACTACTAATAATAATAACAATGGTTGTATAACAAAAATTAATATACCATGGAGGATTGCAATAAGCTTGAAGTTGAATATATAATTTTATAACTATAATATGTCAAGCCATCCAAGAGTCTGAGTTAAAAAAACAAAAACAATAAAGATAACAACATGTAACTGGATTACCAAAGGTTGTATATAATGGTATACCCGTGTTTGTAAACGTGGCAAATTGTGCTGAGGTAGATAGATATACTTGTGCCTTGACTAAGGCAGTGATATGTATGTAGATTTACGTCCCCGGACACTATAAGCATATAGGGGACTTTTTTTATGGCAGTGAATATTTCAGTCTTCTTAAGAACAGTTCACAAAGCTTCTTTTTTCCCCCTTAACCTAGACTTTATATCCACTGAACCAGTCAAAAACTACATTTGTAAAAAGATCCCTGATCACCGATATCAGCGTCACCGATCCTCTTCCAAATTCACAGTCATTGTTGTCCCACTGGAAAAAATTGAATAAGAAACACTGTTATTAACTGGTATCCTTCACCGTGCTTAAGGTATTTTCATTACATTTCTGACGTGCTTAACAAAAGCATTTACCTGCACTTAGCCATTATGAACTGGCGCCGCGCCCCGTGGCTCAATACAACGGTTAGCACAATCAAGTTTTGTTTCGGTCACAACACGTTTTACTATAGATTATTATCTGTAGCGATTGCTACGGAAGAATGCACCGCTGAACGTGTCAATCTCCTCCAAAATCAGCATATGAAGGTTAAAGTAAGGTGCCACTTTTTAATACGATGTAATTTCAGCGTCACTCAAGAGGTTTCGTAACGATAGGGTATCACATTTATGCACTGTATTTCAACAGCACTTGAACTATCAATCAGTGACGATGAGTATCACACAAAAGCACTGTATCTCACAGCGCTTGAACTCTCAATCAGTGCAAATGTTAAAGGTTATTAATCAATAGTCGATGCAGCCCCGATGCTTGTATCTTGATAGGTGTAGCTCGAATTCGTTTATCCACGCAGCCTGTTCATTCAGCAACAAGGCAGGAGTCGTCGTATAAAGTTTTCCAAAGTTATTCAGCAAACACCAACAACTGCATACAAGATCGTTTTCCGAAAATCACTACAAAAGGTGATATTTTCAAGCACACAGTGCATTACTTATATAGCCTCTCTGCAATCGAGAGAAACTTCGAACACCCCAGAATGACGCAATAACACCCAATCAAAATAAAACTCGTAACCGGAATACGCACTGTTTTTACATCAAAGAACATTCGTCGGTTTAGAGGAATCGCTTAGCTATTACGAGACAGATCGGGATACTTTGATCGATAATAAAGAAGTAATTCCAGAAAATTCTCAACAATATCGACCGACGAAAATTATAAACTTTATACAAAGCTTCTTCTAGCAACAACGCAAAATGAAATCAAAGGTAAAAATACACGCTATTGTTGCATGCTTTGCATACTAAAGTGATCGAAACTATCGTGCACGTCCCAGTTGTAACAGCATACCACTGAATCTTCGCTTCAAGGTGGCAGTCTGATGTATGCCAGAATGGGTTCGTTGCAGCTGGGGCAAACAAGAGTTCCATCTATGCATTCGTGACACAAAGTAATCTCGTGACAATTAAAGTTGAATATATTGGCATTACGACGATGGCACAGCATGCACAGGCGATTCCGGGGTCGAATCCAAAGGTAATGCTGTATTAGAGATGCCAAGTAGAATGGCTCTATGTAGCTTCCTGCAAAATGAAAGATAAAATATTGTGTAACGGCTTAGGCTAACAGACTATCGTCCCCTATACGCTTATGTGTCCGGGGACGTTAATCTATTTTAACTAACTAACTAACTAGGCTAACATTGAATACAATAAATTATGTACATGGTCACTGCTGTTGTGCTACATTAAATGTAGCGTTGTATTCAAATGATCTGTGTGCTCATCTGTTGGGCTGTAACGTGTTGTGTTCTATTATGATGTTTAGCGTTGTAATGTGTAGTGTTGAAATATGTTGTGTTATGTTATAACGTGTTCTGTGCAGTGTGTTGTGTCGTGTTATGTAAAACCCAAATCTTATTTTTAACCACCTGGCGTGGATAATAAAAGTACCAAGCCAGCAATAAAATAAATAAATAAATAAAAATAAATAAATAAATAAATTATAAACACACATCAGTTATAAATTACTGTAGGTACATGCTCACATACATACATACATACCTACATACATATATACATCGCTGCTTCAAAATAAGACTTTCTGCACTATAAATGAAAAGATTTTTCTCTTGACAAGAATTGTATGCGTCAATGTACCATATATTGTGTCTTGTAAACCTTGTTTTGGTTTTAAGAAAATAAATGTTCGTATTCGTATTCGTCTACATATTTGTTTGTACACTATCTTAAACACACACAAGACAGGTTTTGTTTATAGCAACCGAGCATACATACTCAAACATACTACACACATATACGTAACTTCGAACAGTGCCCACACTTTGAAGTTGAAGTAAACTACTCAGAACACTCAATTCGTTTTTTAGTAGACAAGAAAATAAGTTTGTTTTACTAATCTTTCATTGAAAGTCGTTTGACATTCTCATTCATTTGCTTGGCTTCCCAGCCTAACTGTTGGAGACAAAAACAGGTCCCAACGCGGTAGCTCAGTGGTAGATGATTCGCCTGGCAACCCGACGACCCAGGTTCGAATCCCGTGGTGGGCGAAATAAAAATTGGCCATTTTTCACTGTCCCTCTTAGCAGTTTGATTGCTTTGGTGGTTCAGTGTTGATTTAGGTTCCAATCCCCTCTTCCCTGGGTTGGTTATCCCCGTCTGCCATATCGCCAATGGCGGGCAGGGACGTTAAACTTCAATCGGCGGCATTGTGAAAACATTGTTCTAAAATCATTGATGAGACGCAAATTTGCAGAAAAGCCCAACAGCGTATGACTTTGTGATGAATGTGGACTGCTACCATCTCATCGCAATTTTCTCCAGAAGTAACAGATTTTCAAGATTCAAGATTTAATCCCATGAATTTCCCCTGTTGGTGTAGCATTACAATAATTATTCAGTTGTACACCCAAAAATAGCAATAAAATGACTAACTTTCCAATTTTAACATTCAAAACAATAACACTCTACCAATATTGTTATTATTATTATTATTATTATTATTATTATTATTATTATTATTATTATTATTATTATTATTATTATTATTTTCATTTTCTCTGCTATTTGCTTTCTCAACGCTCAAAATTCAAAATAATATTCACGCCCACCTCTATATGATCATTATACTTGCTCATTATGTTTCCAAGAATCGTTGAATTGCCGCCCTTGATTTTAAATTGTCTCCCTTGCACGTTGCACTGAAATCAACATGCGGGAGTGTGAACGCATGAAGTGGCTGCATAAATAAAAATAAGGTCAATGAGAGTATTTAGTGTGTATGTATGTGTGTGTGCACGCGTGTGTGTGTGGGTCGGTGGTTGAGTGTAGTTGTGGGTGTGTAATACGTACATGTATGTGCTGAACATCTCACAGAGAGCTGATGCCTACATCATCCGACATTCGAAAAAGCATGCGCATAGCAAATGAAAACTGGATAGAAGATCAATGCCAGTGTCGGCAGGGATAGCTCAGTGGTCAGACAGCACGACTTTTGTGAGTGCGTCTTGGGCGACGTGGGTTCGAATCCTGACTTCAGCAAACTATTGTGTGATTGCTGGATATTACGGACCAGCGCTTTGAGAAGCTCTCTGAGCTTGTAAGTGCGCTATTAAAAGAGAAATCTCTCCTTTTTTTTAAAATGGAGAACAGTCTGCAAAATAACAACAGCACTAAGGCCTACCAGATTGTGAAGCGGCTGACAAGTGTTAAACAGCCCAAGTCTAGCATGTTCACTCAGAAGAACAAGAAGTCTTGGATAGATGGACAGAGTACTGCTCTGACCTTTACAACCACACACGAAACGGCGATACATCAGTTCTAGCATGTCCCCAGTTACAGAGAAGAAAAAGAAATCCTCCCAATTCTCCGAGAAGAAGTTGAGGCAGCAGTGCAATCGCTGAAGAAGGGGAAGTCAGCGGGAGTGGACAACATACTCGCAGAATTGCTTCAAGCAGGAGGAGAAGCATTGATTTAACGCCCTTATCATTATCTGTAACAAGATCTGGCAGAGTGGGCAGAGGCCTACACCATGGACTCAGTCGCTTGTCATCACTCTTCCCAAAAAGGGTAACCTTAGGAGTGTGAAAATTACCGCACCATCAGCCATCCCAGAAAAGTTCTTCTGAAAATAATACTCAACGGGTTGAAACCCCAAGCTGAACACATCATAGCTGAAGATCAAGCAAGATTCAGGGCAGGGCGAAGTACTACTGAGCAGATGTTCAATCTCAGAATATCCTGCGAGAAATACCTACAGCACCAACAACATATATATCGTAAATGATTTTCGTGTGAGACAAATAAAGTCGTATTGTATTGTTTTGTATTGTAGGTTATTGTATTGTATTGTGTGATACTGTATTGCAGTGTATTGTAAGTGATCCCCATTAAGTGTGCATTACCACGGTATAAAAATTACTACTAACCTGCCACGATTTGCTCAGGAACTGCTCCTTCGTACACAATGGCATCCAGCTGTGCCTCCGCGATTAGTCTGGGGACTGTAGGCACATCTGTTTACATGCACAGAAGAAAACAATATTAGTCTTGGAGAAGTAGGGTTCATACTATATGTAATGTACATGTAACACAGACAAGAGAAATTTGGATTACTGTTTTCTCAGCGAAAGCATGTCAACTCACAAAACAGAACATTGAAAATAGCCCTTTTATCTCAGCCTTGGAAAGGTACCATAGTTTCTTCTTTGGAGAAGTTTCCACCAGTTCCCACCCTCTTCAAACAACTTTTAGTTGACTTGTAACATGCCATTTTAGACGGCGTTTCAATTCTTCCAAAGTGTTGCTTCATCACCACCTCGAGGAATCCGACCAATTTGTCAAATGTACATTAGGCAGCACATATTTATCTACGTCTATTAGGATCACTCTACGATGGGCATTGCGACTGGCAATGCGATGAGCACTTGCGAAGCTTGCAGTTCTTGGATTTTGGTTTGACCATGTCTTCGACAAACGCCTTAAATACTTGTTGTATCAAATTTTATTCATCAGATTAACATAAGTTGTACTGATAATACACAATTAATACTTAAATAGACAAGACCTGATTTATCCCCCACAAGAATTACAAGGATATTTATTTGCAGTGAAAATCGTAAAATATTTCAGCTGTTTTGTGAGCTGTATGTTAGTGCGGAGAATTACTTTATTAGTATGTTTTATAACTCACAGTCTATCAGGACAACGTGATCCCGCAGTTCCAGACCAGCTTGCCGCTGTCGCAGCCTGGGATGCAGAGTGATATCCCCGTTGTGCGGATCTAAACCAGCATTCACCTCGCTAGGCTGGCCGTGGATGGTAATTACACGTGCTTCTGCAGTAGAGGCTGTATTGTTCTCAGAGCCTAGCACTTCCTGTTCCGGGACTCCGCCCACTGCCCCTTGCAGCTCAGTTTCCGTCTCCAGAAAACGCTCGTCGAATTCTTCCAGGGACAAATCCAATAAATTATCATCACTAAAACCTGTATCCACACTAGAATAGGCCAAAAGGGACTCAGGTGGAACTTCGTCCATTGTTTGTTCCTCTGTTGAGGTCTCGACTTCTTCGTTGCTTGTTATATCACTGTAACAGCAGAAATATTGACGACAAACATGTGTAGGAAATTAGCTTAGCGAAACAGAGATACCATCGAATGGAACTGGACATTAATACAACAGTTAGCTAACAAGCAGCACACACATGGCAAATTAACTTCTTGAAACAGTCACACCGCCGATAGCTACCGATACCATCAACAGACGGAGCGACCAAGAAGTTTAAATAGCATACTTTAGTCAAAAACTAATCATAACGTTGTCTTCGGTAAATAACTTACTCCACGGTGACCATAGTCAATGAGACACTAAGTAGCTCACTCCAGCCAAAAGTTACCAAGATGATGTCATCAGTACTGGGGCAGGCTCAGCTTATCGTATTACATCTATTCTCCACTCGATCCCTGACACTCCACTTTAAATATAATTATGCGTGTCCAGTGACAAGAGAGAGGGGGAGGAACTATTCAAATTAGAACCATAATTCTGTAGATGCGAGAGTAAAGAAAACGAGAGCTAAAAACGATTGGTCAGAAGACTACTAGGAACTTTTGCATACCCTTGGGGACCAAAAATCAGCTAGTCAGTCGCAAAAGAACTGTTAAGCTGTGAGGGTCGACCAAAGGAACAAACTGCAGTGTTCGTCTATCTCCATCTCATCAAGAGAGTGCTAGAGACGTAAAAGACGATTTCACGAGTCCCAGAGTCTACAAGTAAGATAACACTAGTAGTTTTGATATGTGTATGTCTATTGTATATTGATTGCCATGTATTGATAATATGTTCTTGATATATATATATATATAGTTACAGAAACAGATTATTGTTTCCGAGACAGTATGCATGTGGATTGATGTATTTTAGCCTTAAGATTCGAATTGAATTGTGCATATGGGAACCCTGCAGGTGTCTGATGCTATAGACACTTTGCAGAGGAGACCGCACACTTATAGCTAACGAGAATACTGTAGCCAGAGCCCCGACTTTTACAGGTCGGACCTGGGATCATGTTTGTGGAGAGGAACGCCTGACCGTCGCTCCCGTGGTACCAAAAGGAGAACAATCCAGAGTCTACCTGGCCACGTCCGAACCCCACAGCTACAAGGGCGACTCGACTCACTGTAGATAAGTCACCCGCCAAGGAACTGAGTCCCACCCTCGAGAAACGTATAGAAAACCACTCGAATTTATAAAACTACGAACAGTGAAAATCATAACTCCAGTTAGCACAGGATGAATAAACCCTGCTAACGAACTCTCCCAGCACGTTGAACTATATTACTTATTAAATTACCGGTTAATGCAGAAATGTTAAAGTTTGTGTTGAATATATAAAAAGTGAAATTACATACATACGACTGGTGTCATTCTATTTGTATTGTTGTGTAGCTATTAGTTTTCTTCTCTCGAGACATAATAATCTAGTCTTTTGATTAGTAATTAACGGTTCTCAAGTTGAGCCAAATGATACTAAAATTCCCGAGAACAAATATAAATTTTATGTGACCAAAGTGCCGTGATCTGTCTCTCACACAACTTTAGGAATTCTGGTAAAAGAACGACCGATAGTGGTAGCACATTGCCCATCTATCAACAAGTCTTACTCCCTAGTAAGATAAACGTATCTTCCCCAGAATATCATCACAATCACTGTTTTGGTTTGCCTCAGCCATTGTGAACTGCTGCAAATAAACAGTACGCTGCTGAAGAATTCTACCCTAAACAACATTAAAGGTAAATAAATAAGATCTGACGTTTTAGCAGTAATAAAGCAGCCTTGCCAGGACACTGGACAAACAAGGGGTTATCTACACGTTTGATGCTATTGTGAGAGAACCGCTGGACTACAGTCCGATATCATAGGGATTTTTTAGAAGCGACTGATTTTCGTTGTGAATGTGATTCCGCACTTTCTGTACGCGACGTTAGCAGTTTATGCTGTCATTAGTGTGCGAAGTTGAAAGTTCACGAAATCAATATCCCAAATGATAAGGTTTTGTGTAAGGCACTCGTGATGATGTCTTTCCGGCTCCATTTGAAGAGAGTAAATACAGCAAAGTGCACTAGGCTGAAGTTCGACCTGGACAAACTGCAAGACCCGGAGGTGGCAAAAATATTTCAGGCCACAATTGGAGGGAAATTTGCACCACTGCTTATTTTGGGGGCAGGCGAAGTAGATGTCAACACCATGACCAATACCTTCAACTCAGCTGTAACAGATGCCGCCACTGAGATCCTTGGCAAGCACCGACCAAAGAAGAAGCCGTGGATCACACCTGAACTTTTGGATCTGTGTGATAAACGAAGAGAGTTAAAAAAGAAAAAGAACACCTCACAGGGAGCTGATGTCTACCGAAAAATCAACAATGACATCCGAAAAGGCATGCGCACAGCAAAGGAGAACTGGATAGAAGATCAATGCCAGGAAATAGAGAACAATCTGAACAAGAACAACAGCAAGAAGGCCTACCAGACTGTGAAGCGGCTGACAAGTGTTAAACAGCCCAAAGTCTCCACTATCCAAAGCAAGTCTGGCATTTGCCTTACAGAAGAACAAGAAGTCTTGGACAGATGGACAGAGTACTGCTCTGACCTTTACAACCATACACCAAATGGAGACCCATCAGTTCTAGCATGTCCTGAGAGCAGAGAAGAAGAAGAAATCCTCCCAATTCTCCGGGAAGAAGTTGAGGCAGCAGTGCAATCGCTGAAGAAAGGGAAGTCAGCGGGAGTGGACAACATACCAGCGGAACTGCTACAAGCAGGAGGAGAAGCGATGACTGATGCTCTCACCATTATCTGTAACAAGATCTGGCAGAGTGGGGAATGGCCTACACCATGGACCCAGTCGCTTGTCATCACTCTTCCCGAAAAAGGTAACCTTCAGGAGTGTGAAAATTACCGCACCATCAGCCTCATCAGCCATCCCAGCAAGGTCCTCCTGAAAATAATACTCAACAGGTTGAAACCACAAGCTGAACAAATCATAGCTGAAGAACAAGCAGGATTCATGGCAGGGCGAAATACCACTGAACAGATTTTCAACCTCAGAATAATCTGTGAGAAATACCTACAGCACCAACAACATCTATATCATGTGTTCATAGACTTCAAGAAGGCATTTGACCGAGTCTGGCATGCAGCTCTATGGGCAACCATGAAAGTGTACAACATCAGCCCTAAAATTATAGAAGTCATCAAAAGCCTGTATGACAAGGCTACCAGTGCAGTCCTCCATAACAGCGTCATCGGGAACTGGTTCAGAACAACAATCGGTGTGCGTCAAGGATGCCTACTCTCTCCAACACTCTTCAACATCTTCCTAGAGCGCATCATGTCAGATGCTCTTGCAGATCACGAAGGCACAGTCAGCATAGGGGGCAGAGCAATCTCCAATCTTCGTTTTGCGGATGATATTGATGGATTGGCTGGAGAGGAACAAGAACTTGAACAGCTTGTACAGAGGCTTGACACCACCTCCAGAGCTTATGGAATGGAAATAAGTGCAGAGAAGACCAAAATGATGACCAACAACACCAATGGCATCAACACGGACATCAAAGTACAAGGCCAATCCCTCAACACAGTGCACAGCTTCAAATATTTAGGAGCCATTGTGTCAGACAATGGGTCTCGACAGGAAGTCCTCTCCAGGATCGCACAAACAACTGCTGCCCTGACAAGGTTGAAGCCCATTTGGAAAGACAGAACCATCAGTCTACATTCCAAAGTAAGACTGCTGCGCTCTCTGGTCATCTCCATCTTCCTATATGCTTGCGAAGCATGGACCCTCACAGCAGATCTCCAACGAAGAATACAAAGCATGGAGATGAGGTGCTACAGAAGACTTCTGTGCATTTCCTATACCCAACACATCACCAACATTGAAGTCCGACAGACCATCACACAAGCCATTGGACAACACGATGACCTGCTCACAGTGGTGAAGAAACGGAAACTCCGATGGTATGGCCACGTCACCAGATCATCAGGCCTTGCAAAGACCATTCTGCAAGGCACAGTGCAAGGAGGTAGAAGAAGGGGGAGACCGAAAAAGAGGTGGGAGGACAACATTCGAGAATGGACTGGTTTGACACTGAGCGAAGCCATGAGGGCTGCTGAGGACAGAGAAAGATGGAGTATGCTGGTTAAGCGATCATCTGTGGTGCCCCTACGACCTTCGGGTTATGGGACAGGATAGGATAGGATAGGATAGGATAGGATAGGATAGGACTTTGCTTAACCATTTTGGATGTGAAAATGGGGACTCGTTTTGAGACTTAGAACGTAATTTTAAGCGAGGTAGGTCAAGTCCGTCTGCTACAGTAGCGTAAGAATGATCGATGTCGCGCGTTGTACGAAACAAGGGCACGACGACCTGCGAAGTGTTTCGAAAGAAGCCTAAAATATATGGATGTTGGTCGTGACTCCAGGAAAATCGTCTACGGCTCCTGTGACAGTTCGGTGGCCGCGAAAGAAGTGGCAGTTACCCAGAGTGGATGAAATGATGTGCTGTTTTGTTTACACAGGTTTCCGCAATGCAGCTGCTGCCGCCAGTCCACCTGAAAGGAAGGAAGCATGCGTAATAATATATTGACGGTATGGTGTGTGAAGTAGTACAGTTATACACTACAATTTATATACTTATTACTTTAACGCCAGTTCTCGTAAGTTATACTTGTTAAATCAATAAAATTAAAATGAATATGGACTTAAAAGGGTTGTTATCGTGCTACTTTACCTGACGT
Organism: Oncomelania hupensis; assembly: GCA_036898135.1. Taxonomy (NCBI): domain Eukaryota; kingdom Metazoa; phylum Mollusca; class Gastropoda; order Littorinimorpha; family Pomatiopsidae; genus Oncomelania; species Oncomelania hupensis. The sequence goes on from JBAHVR010000336.1 coordinate 199,290, forward strand.
AATACAGTACAATACAATACATTACAATACAATACAGTACTATACAATACAATACAGTATCATATAATACAATACTATACTATACAATACAATACAATACCATACAATAGTTTGTTCTTTTATATCGAACCATAAAGTTGCATTGCATTGTACAAATACAATTACATCCCCACTTTCTGGAAATTTAGTGCTTTAAATTCCCACTGTCGCTGTCTTCCTCATTTGCTCTTTCCCATTCCTGCTCTGTCCTATCACTCTGCTATACTATCTTCTTCTTCGCTAGATCAATGACCTACCTTTTTTCTTGAAAACTCTTCCTGGACAAGACTCCTTGTTTGTGTATGAGGTCTGTTGGATCAGCTTGGGAGTGTTGGACGCTTTCTGCCGGGTGGTCACTGGGGCTTCCTATGATGGTATTATTTAGCACTATAGGCATTTTATATGTATGTGTTTTGTTGATAATTTATAATGATGTTTGTATTCTATTTTGTTTTTGTAACCGGGGGTTCGAGTAGTTGGGGTAAAGCCTCAGCCGTCCCCTGCGTGGGATGTCTTTATTGTAAAGTGACTGGCCGGTGGAGGGCATTCAATTTTCCAACTAGGGTTGTTTCAGCAGATCTTTTATGCGGATCGGGGGTTGTCCGGTCCTGATTTGGCTCGGAAGAGTCCGCTGGACCTAAAGCAACAATCAATCAATCAATATATATATATATATATATATATATATATATATATATATATATATATATATATATATATATATATATATATATATATATATATATATATATATATATATATATATAAGCCGAACGCTGAAATTAAACAAAAATCAAATTGGAACATTGCAACACATCTTTCTAGTCTGATTACAAGAACTGTCGCCGCTATTAGTCCAGCTAGACTACGAGTATATACTGAAGTAGACAAATGAAACTTAAAGCACATTTCACCTATGTAAACATTATTTGCAAATTAACACATTGGTGAAGGAAGTCGAAGGATTACAGTTTACAAAGCGTGGATGAGACTCGCCGAGTACCTCTTACAAATGAACAAGGCAAACGTGAGTATTGGCCTATCTCAGCTACGCACAATGGGTTAAAGTAAGTAATGTTTGGAAACATAACCCTGATGAAAACTCCAAAGACCGCAGCCGTAGATTTTTAAACTAATTTTGGCAATACATTCTTTTTCCAAAAAAAAAAGTGAGGATCCTTCACATTTCTGTTGCAAAGCAGACAAACTGTGGAGACTTTTCTTCGCACGAAGACGTTCTTTCCTGAAGACTTCACCCAGGTGTCTTCTCTTGAGCCCCGCTGATACACTGACGAGCTGAGAACACAGCGAAGTGGCCATCTCTATCTATGGCACACATCCACACATGCAAATCATTAGCAGCAGAGAAGGGGAGATAAATCTGTCCTAGCATGCCCTCATTCCACGGAGGACAGCATCCAATAAGATTTTATCCAAGATGGTATGATTAAACTCCTGTCCCATCTCTTCAGGGCGAGGCACCTTAATCACTGAGTTTTGCACAAACTTCAAGTCTCCCTTAAAATAAGTGTGTAGGTTAGTAAGTTAGCACGTACAAATGTAACTTTGGACGTAAGTAAATGAACATGCAAGTAGTATATAAAATAACAAAAAATATTCCAGTGATCCCAAAATGCCACACAGGCAAGTGTAGGAAATATGGAAGAATTGGCCAATTGCAAATTAAAATTACATTACATTACATAATTGTTGCTTTAGGTCCAGCGGACTCTTCTGAACCAAATCAGGACCGGACAACCCCCAATCCGCATAAAAGATCTGCTGAAATAACCCTTGTGGAAAACTGAATGCCCTCCACCAGCCAGTCACTTTACAATAAAGACATCCCACGCAAGGGACGGCTGAGGCTTCACCCCAACTTATCGAACCCCCGTTTACAAAAACAAAATAGAATACAAACATCATTATAAATTATCAACAAAACACATACATATAAAATGCCTACATTGCTAAATACTAACATCATAGGAAGTCCTAGTGACCACCTGGCAGGAAGCGTCCAATATTCCCAAGCTGATCCAACAGACCTCAAACACAAACAAGGAGTCTTGTCCCGGAAGAGTTTTCAAGAAAAAAGGTAGAAGACTGGTCTAGCGAAGAAGACGATAGTATAGCAGATTGATAGAACAGAGCAGGAATGAGAAAGAGCAAATGAGAAAGACAGCGACAGTGGGAATTTAAAGCATTAAATTTCCAGAAAGTGGGGATACTATTTATACTGAAACCCCCGGCACCCCAACGGGGGTGCAAATTAAAATAACTAAGTAAATAAGTGAGTAATGCAACTTAGGAAGTTAAGGAAGGTAATAGATTAGTGAGTGACTAATTAAGTATGTAGTTGTTAATAATAATAATAATAATAATAATAATAATAATAATAATAATAATAATAATAATAATAATAATAATAATAACACGAAGTTCAGGATCGAGATTTAAGGATAGACACTGTTGAAAATGTATTTTTTCAGTCCAGAGCGAAAGGAAAGCGATAATTCAACAGAACGCAGAGCTAAAGGCATAGAATTCCACTGTATGGGACTGAAAAGCAGAATGAGTGCTCGCCAAATTTTTTGTTTTTATACGGGGAATACGAAGCTGGCGACTATCAGAAGATGAACGGAGAGATCTTGATGGTATACAGAAGTGGACTAACTCGGAGAGATGCAATGGACCAGATTGGAAACAAAGGCTTGCAATTTTATACTGCATTCTGTTCACCACGGGAAGCCAATGCAATGCTTTCAAATGAGAAGTGACGTGGTCTGATTTTGGAACATGCAAAAATAAGGCGAGCAGCATTGTTTTGTATCTTTTGCAGCTTGTGCAGCAAATACTGAGGGCAACCATAGAAAAGGGCGTTACAATAGTCAAGCCTAGACAGGATGAAAGCAAAGACAAGAGTCTGAGTAGCACTGGCAGAAAGGAGATGGCGGATGGAGCTTATGCGACGCAATTCAAAGTTCACAGTGCGGAGGAGGTAGAGAATGTGAGGATGCACAGTGAGATGTGAGTCAAATATGACACAGAAGTTTTTGGCCGAGGCAGGGAAAGGAACAACAATGTTACCAGCAAGAAGAGAATCAGGCAGATAATTTGTTGACATTCGCGGAGATGAAATGATTATAGCTTCTGTCTTATCATCATTTAGTTTACGTTTATTTGAAGTCATCCAGGATTTGACATCACATATATACTCTTGCACAGAACTGATAACAGGGTTTTAGCAGACTTCGGAAGATGAGTGTCATCCGAAAAAAAAAACCCGATGAATAATTGAATGAGCTTCAATAATATTAGAAAGAGGAGTGGTGTAGTAGACAAACAAGACAGGACCCAACACCGAACCCCGCGGTACGCCTTAAAGAATCGGAGCCGGATCAGAGCTGTTGTTGTCAATGAAAACAATCTGTGTTCTGTCGGAGAGGTAAGAAGTGAACCAGGCACGCGCAGAGCCACGAATACCAAAAGTGTGTTGCAGACGGTCGAGAAGAATGCTATGGTCAATTGTGTCAAATGCTGCTGAAAGATCAAGAAATGTGAGGATAGACAGTTTGCCTTGATCAAGAGACAGAAGAAGGTCATTTTTACAACATCAGTCTCAGTGTTGTGGCCAGATCTATAAGCAGACTGAAGTGGATTGAAGAGAGTGTTTGTAGCAAGATGTTTGTTGAGCTGTGAAAGAACAACTTTTTCAGTGATTTTAGAAAGAAACGAGAGGTTAGAGACACAACCTGAAGTTTTTGAGAATCAAAGATAAGGTTTCTTCAGTAAAGGTTCCACTAAAGCAGACTTGTGAACATTGGGGAAAGACTCGGAGACCAGAGAGTTATTTATTATCTTTGTGAGATATGGAAAAACAACAACCAAACGTTCAAACAGCAGAGAGGTGGGTATGGGATGCAGGTCACACGTTTTAGGATCAGATTGCTTGATGATTCGTGCGACATCAGACTCAGTGACAGGAGAGAAACCTGTGGGTGGAACACCATGAAATGGTTTACCAAGAAGCTGAGAGTCAGAGGCTGAGAGTCAAGATCATTCCTGAGCCTTTCAACCTTCCTGACAAAGTGTTCAGAAAAGATGTTTGAGTTTCAAGAGTTTTTATTTCAAGACACATGATTTTAACTATCTATGCAACCATCTATGCATCTATGGTAGTGATGAAGGAGGATACACAGTAGGGAGCTGAGTGGTTTGACTTCTGGCACAGACAGTGTTTGTGATCCAATACAGCTCTTTACTAGATTGCGCTTGATCAATTTTGGTGCTAATAAACTGAGATTTTTCTTTGTGAACTAAAAACGTCACACAATTGTTGGCTTTTTTGTACATCTGTTCATGAACAGTAAGCCGAGTAGCTCTCCACTGCCTCTCTGCAGTGCGATGCTCTCTTGCCGCCTGAAGCACTTCCTCACTAACAAGGCCAAACCAAGAAGAGGGCTTTCTACACGATACTCTTTACGCCGAGTAGCGGGGGCATGGATGTCCTGCACCGGCATTGTTATAAATTACATGTAGTTGTAAAGGAAGAAATACATCAGTTTTAATCAGTTTGTATTCGATCGTTTATTAGTTTCTTTTAAAGTATGTTTTTTTCACTCCCTCTCTTCTACATTTTATATTAGTGTGTGTGTGCGCGTATAATCGCGTGTGTGTAGGTGTGTGTGTGTGTGTGTGTGTGTGTGTGTGTGTGTGTGTGTGTGAATTTCTGTATATAGCTCGCTTATACTGCTGTGTATGCTGAAGTCTATAGTCCCAAAATAATTTCAAGAGTTCGATTGCAAAAGATAATTCACGGTGACGGTCAAGGCCTGATAATTTAGAACAAGAGACACGAAATGACGTGGTGTGTAGGTGTGTGTGAGTGTGTGCGTGTATGTGTGTGTGTGCTGTAGAGGTATGTGAGTGAGAGAATTGAATTTGTAATTTATTCATTAAGGCACCGCCCCTTTATGAAGGGTGTATACAATGTCTTCATGCATTCACAAAGTAAGGACATAATTACATATTCATAATTCACCATATCAGCTATCAGTCGGTTAACATAATGCATATAAGCAATATTATGATAGTACAATTTCTCTTAACCTAAATGCTCTATATAAAAAGATACATAAATTTTTTATTGTAACCCGGTGACATGATGAAATCAAAATGCTCAATTTAAAAATTTGCAGCAATGAACTGCGTTCTTAAATTATGCAGCACTGGACAACATAATACAAAGTGCAATTCATCTTCTTCATTTGTTTTACAAAGTGGGCACAATTTATCAGCTGGTTTAAAATTTCTATATCTATTGTAATGGACAGAAATATTCGAAACACCAAAACGGAACCGTGTCATTATAAATTTTAAATGCCTGTCCATTCCCATGGTCAGATGAGTTCTTATACTGTGATTAATACCACCAATGAAACAATACATCTTATATCTATTACTGTTGTGTACATGATAACTCCAGTCTTGCCATCTACAATCTACAAGTCTTTGTTTAAAAACTCTCAAAAATATTTTTATATCTTGCACACCTTGATTCAGCCACACAAATCCATATCCATACTGAAAAAGACACTTCCGTACATTTGATGCCCACGTAGTTTTCCCCCTATCGTCTAAATGACGTAACATTACATATGATTTCTAGGAAGTCTATGAGCGTCCATACGTGTCAACGTTAGCCAGTACCCTATACAATTAACAATAGCATTAGTCAGAATAGGGTAACGATTTAAATCACCATACACTAAATCATTTGGAGTACGGATATCAACACCTAGGAACTTTTTCAGTGCAAACAGATGAACTTTTTCACAATGTATCGCAGCTTTGTCCAAACCCCATATTTCTGACCCATACAATGCGATTGGTTGTATTTGAGAGTCAAACAACTTAAAAAATAAATCAACAGAGAACACATTTAAACTGTACAGTTTCTTTAAGAGACATAACAAGGCACCCTTAGCTTTACTGCTCAAATCTGTACAAGTGCCAGAAAAACTCAGTCTTGTAGACAAATAAATCTTTAAGTATTTGTACATATTCACTACTAACATAGGATGCCCATCAAAGAACCATCTCTCCCTGGCGCCCAAGAATCCCCCTTTTCTAAATACAACTATGTTACTTTTTTCCTTATTGACCTTAAGACCAATTGCCAACGAGGCCTGGTGCAAACTATTCAGCTGATTTTGTAAACCAACAACTGTTACCGAGAGTAGAACAACATCATCGGCAAGTAACAAGATAAATAGTTCCAGAGTGTCCAACAAAAAATTTACACCATGCTTTCCATTTTGTACAACCTTAAGGGCAAGCTCATTGACATATAAAGAAAATAAAACCGGGCTGATCACATCTCCTTGTTTAACGCCAACTGAACAGTTAATAATGTCAGTCAACTTTTCACCACATCTTACTCTTGCTCTAACAATATTGTACATGCTTTTAAAATACACCGAAACAGTTTACCAGTAATCTGACATTTCAACAGAATCGGCCACAAAATATTTCTGTTGATAGAGTCGAAAGCTTTTTCAAAATCAATAAAGGCTACGTATAACTTTCTATTACCATCAACATTAAACTGTGTTTGAATACAAGACAACAAAGTAAATATATTATCAACAGTTGAATACCCATTCTTGAAGCCAGCCTGGTACTCTCCAGTTATGTTATTGTCCTGAACCCACTTCTGTAAACGTTTATTAAAAATTGAACCATAAATTTTACTTCCAATATTACACAATGAAATACCTCTATAGTTACTTGGATCGTTAATATCACCTTTTTTATGAATAGGTAAAATAATTGACTCACACCAACTTTCTGGGAAAATCCCACGATCAAAAAGTACATTAAAAAATCTAACAAAATAAGGAACTATTTTTACAGCGGAATTCTTGAAAAATTTCACCAATTATACCATCAGACCCAGCAGCCTTTTTATTTTTAAGTTTATTTATTGCAAGCTCCACCTCTTGTTTACTAAAAGAAGAGTTGAACCAAACATTGTCACCGGCATCATGCGCACCATTATTATCACCATATAGTATATCCACTTCCAAGTTATCCAAATCCTTTTCAAGCAGATTTTTAAAATGCTCAAACCACTGATCCACAGTAATCTGGTTTCTAACAGTATTACGCCTTGGCATTGCACTATTTACAGTGTCCCAGAATTCCTTTTGTTTACCTATACTGGCGACTAGTTTGTCACACATCATTTCATTATAATGTTTCTGTTTTCTATTCAACAAATGCTTATATTCCCTTCTTACTGTACAATATAAATGTATGTCATTGTATCCAAACTACGACAATACTTTCGTAATGCCTTTCGCACATTCTTACCGTTACGCATTATTCATAGTACACTCTTTATCAAACCAATTTTGAGCTTTTCTCTTCCCCTTTATCATAATTTTCTTTTCCATACATTCCGCTACATTCTTCATGCAATCATTAAAGGCAGTGAGAGCTAAGTCAATATCTACATCAATTAAAGAAATAGCATTATCTAATTTTATACATACACTTTCTTCCATCAATTTATCATTAAATACACCAATTTTATCATTATCCAACACAAATTTGATTACTGGGTCCGGACACGGATCAGCACCACTAATATTTTCTTTAGGAAACATACAGATAATACCAAAGGTAAGTGAAAGGATTCAATACGATGAAGAACATTTAAACAACAATCATCAATAACAAGAACAAACAAGTCACATTAAAAAGTAATCACAAACACTGCTACCTGTATCACATAAGTATGTGTAGTGACCTTCAAGGTCACCATAGCACATGCCATTTAATATAAACAAATCCAAAGCAGTACACATATTTAAAAGTAATTTACCGTAATCATTAAGTACAGAATCCTGAGATTGTCTACCACCACTAATTGGATGACTCACATGTAGAGATTCAAAATCAAAACTAATATCTACTCTCCGTGAGAAATTACAAGTTCTGCCATTAAGGTCACCAGACAAAAGGATATAATAGTCATTTAAGGTAATCGCACAATCAAATATACATTCTTCCAACATAGAAATGCCATCAGAATACCCTTCAACATACTGATAATACCTAGATCCCTCGGGTGGTACATAGGCACACACATACAGAACATCTTTCACTGTACCAAGCAGATCCTTACCTATCACGAAAAGCAAAAAGTTTCCAACATTTACTGCTAATTGTCTCACATGTGGAACAAACTCCCCTTTTTGTCAAACAAATAACCCCTCCCGAAGGCCTTCCAGGTCCAGATAACTTAGTCGCAGGTTGACAGAAAACTTTATGATTTGGAAATATATTTTCATTAACAGACTGTACAAAGGTTTCCACCATACATACAAAATCAAAAGAAGTAACAAACAACATAAAAGCAGAATCTGTCAATTTAGACAAGAGACCATCGACGTTCCAATGCATGAAGGAAAAGGGAGAACGTTCAGTATTTGAATTTTCCTCTGAATTCAAAAACCCCGAACGTACATTAGGCACATTAGAGAAGGGCTCGTAGTCGCTTTCGCTACTAGTACTACCACTACCACTACTACATGCACCAAACAGCGATTCGTCACTGTACATTGCACCAAGAGGCCTAAGCATGTCATTACGCGACCGAACAACTACTGAGTTCAGCTGTACCGCACAACCCTCTATCAGTCGTACATGAACAGATTGGAGTACAATATCCAGTACATGAAAAGCAATCCTGAACATTATCTCCTCCATCATCATCCTCCCTCTCATCATCGCCGACAGAATCATAAACATCATCTTCATTACAAAACCTACCACCATCAGCAGCAAAATTACCAACCCTATCATCTCCACAACCCCCATCAACATCATCACAACGACAATTATCAACGTCGACATCATAAGCGAGGTTTGGACAAAGACTAGATGTGTCATTTGCAAGCAATGTGGAAAAAACATGCTCATCGTGACAAGATTGAAATACATGAGGGTATTTATAATTCAAATTTTCATCATCAATAAAACAAGCGCACATATTCATTACACATAGCACACAAGGTTTATGTGTATTGACACATTCACACAAATCGTTAGATTGATTAACTTGATTGCTTTGATTGTAAACACAGGGACGGCCAGAGTCCTAGTCTTTCTTCACCAACCCCTCCCCGTCTTTAGACAGAAAAAAACTTCTGATTGTCAATAATTAGGTGATCAAAGACCAAGACCACTCTTTTACCAGCATTTCTTTGTTCTTTCATCAGTTTGGTCAGTTTCTTGCGCGTTTCTCTCACAGACATGGCAAAATCTTCACCGATGAAAATGTTTGTTCCTTTGAGTTTAGTTTTCTCTTTCAGAATTGCTACTTTGTCCTTATAAATAGTACATCGTGCAATCACAGGGGAGTTGGCTTTCATATTTAGACGGTGCACACGGTCAAAACTCAAGTCACTCATTCCTGTTTTTTCTTCCAATAATTTCTTCACAGCGAGTTCACAGTCCGTATTCGTTTCATTTTCATCACGCATCAAGCCATAAAACAGAAGATTGTTTCTCTTTGACCGTCCTTCTAAATCATCCAATTTTCTCTCTAATCGCTCAACCTTATCTTTCAAATCGTTGTTCTTTTCCCCCAACAGTCTATTCTCATGACTCAAACTTCCAACCTTGTCCGTCAAATCTTCCACCTCCTGTTGCAGCTTACTGAACTGACCTTTTATTGACTGCACATCATCCCTCACAGAATCCAGTTTCCCGTTCATAGCGCTGTCCATCGTCTCCAACTTGGCCATTATTTCACTCAACGACGGTTCACTGGCAGCTGAGGCATACGACCGATTTAGTTTGACGTTGTCGCGACCACCGCTGGAGTTCCTGTCGTTCGTCTTTTCCCGACTTGACGATTGTAACCTCGTCTGCACCGTGCCGTGGCTAGAAGAAAGAGTTGAGTTGGGGCCTGGGTTCGTTTCTACATCACCACAACACAACAGCAGAACACTACCCCAAAACATGTACGACATGACCGTACCACACAGCACACTGTCCAACCAACTACGTGGAGTCAGCGTCCGAATTCTCATTTTTTTTCTTTTCAATAGCCCTCAGAGACATAAAGTTAATGAAGACTGGCAGGAAAGAACCACATATGGCTCTAAAACAAGTACTGGCCGTAGGCATATTTCGATCCAAAGCACAATGCCTAACAATTAGTGTGCTTGCAAATAGTGAGCACATGTCAATTAGGCGAGAGACCTCACGAAACACGTCCTACATCTTTGGCTGCTCTGCACACACTCCGTGTGAGTGAGAGAGAGAGAGAGAGAGAGAGAGAGAGAGAGAGAGAGAGAGAGAGAGAGATAATGCCCGCAGGCGCAATACTTTTGAGTGTGGTATCACAACTCCCCCCCCCTCCTTCCTTCCCCTTTTGGTCGTCCCCTCCGTCCCCCTCTTTCCTCTCCTCTCCTCGTTGTACACACTTCGCACACGCCAATAAAATAATCCTCGTCAACTGACAAGATTTACTCGGACGCAAACACAGTAGCGGCGTATTACACTACAACAAAGTTGCATATATATCAAGACAGCAGAGACAGTCATCATAGCCACATACTGCAATGCGACAAAATTGCACTGCATAAGAATGCGTTGAAAATAAAATACGCACTCCAAAGTAGGCCTAATGGAATGAAAACACGTGTAAACTTCGTGAGTCGTTGAAGAGAGAGAAAGAGAGAGAGAGAGAGAGAGAGAGAGAGAGAGAGAGAGAGAGAGAGAGCGTGGGTTTGATGGATAAAGGCGTGTTGAGCAAACGCTATAATTATTCACCTACGTAAGTATCAGAACTTCACGATTTCTCCAACGTGAAGTTTCACACTTCGTAGCTGAGACTAAACGAAGCTTTTGCTTGTCTTAACTGCGCAGTGTGGTGAAGCTTCCGCTTGTCACTCGAGTCACTGCAGAGCTCCTTGACCTAAAAAAATAAACACCAAAACAGTTTGTTTTATTATTTTCCAAAGCGTGCAGAAACTTGCACAAGATAGCATTTTAAAATATGAAGTAGACGAAGCTCTTGCCACACCATATATCGCTTCTTTGCTTTCCTGTTTACACATTTTGAACTATAGAACCGTATATGACCGTCAAAGAAATATATTAAAGAGTAAAGATGTAATATAATTCTTGTTACCCCTACCTTAAAAGGAAATTTATTGCGTGGTCTAATAATTTTTAACCAACGAAACAAAAACAAGAATGCACGCACACATACAATAAAACACGGACATAATTACATCACAGGAACACTAAATGTAGCACAGGTAGTAATATCACGCTGACATTTCGCTCCCACAGGCACCCAACACGACTTATATATAAAAAAAAACTATAAGTATACAAATAAAGTAACATTGAATCAAATAAAATTGCAATAAGCTTACATGACAGGGATGCAACTAAATTTAAAACACGCACTACCAAAATTATTTTGGACTAAGTTTTTTAAAAAAGACAAAAACACAAGTTACAGCATTCACAACTCATTAAAACAGCCATCGATACATAAAAATATATTACTAAACTGTAATAAGGTAAATAATCAACTTAGGATAAAATGTCTGCAAAGGATGTAAGTTTTTATTTTTCATTCGCTTCAATTGATACACACCAAAAAATCATTTTCTTTGCGCGCCTGGGAATAGCACAACAATGTAAAAAAATAAAAATAATAAAATCAGTTAAGAAGACAATAGTTCCCGACACCTATAAATAATTCAAATACCACAAAGCATGCGGCACACGGCATAAAAATGCGGTCACGAAACAACAAAAGAAAAAAATGCTGACTGCCAGCAAACACACACACACACACACGCACACACAGTACAGGGTTCCAACCAGCTACACAACCTCTCACGCTCGTCACGTTGATAACTAGATAACATCCGCTGGACCTAAAGCAATAACCATGTAATGTAATGTAACTAAATAACAGGCCTATTGTATGGTGTAGTTTGTAACATAATATGAGAGGGAGACATACCCGAGAGATAGAAAATTGTGATTTTAGGGAAATCGGGTTCGGTCTGCGTTTCTGTTAGGAGACATGCTTCAAAATAAGAAAAAGAAGTTGTGATATAAAAAGTCCTCTCCAGGATAGCACACATAACTGCTGCCCTGACAAGGTTGAAGCCCTTTTGGATAGACAACACAATCACTTCAAGAAAAGGTTGCTGCGCTTCCTTGTCATCTCCATATTACAATACTCTTGCGAAACATGTCGACCTACCAATAAGAATACAAAGCATGGAAATGAGGTGCTACAGAAGACTTTTAGGCATTTTTTATGCACATCACCAACGACGATGTCCGACAGACCATAATACAAACCATTGGACAATACGAGACCTTGCTCACAGTGGTGAAGAAACAGAAACTCCGATGTTATGGCAACATCACTAGAGCATCAGGTCTTGCAAAGACCATCCTGCAAGGCACGGTGCAAGGGGGCAGAAGAAGAGGGAAACGGAAAAAGAGGTGGGAGGACAACCATTCGAGAATGGACTGGCTTGGCATGAGGGCTTTTGAGAATAGAGAAAGGTGTAGGACGCTGGTTAAACGATCATCTGTGGTCCCCCCCAAACGACTTTCGAGTTACGCGATAGGGTAGGGTATAAGAAATAACACACCGAATTACTTGGGATACTATTACTGGATGTAAAAGTTTCATGAGGGATGTGAATGCTGAAATGTTCACAGGATGTATGATATGCCATTGTTTCTTTTCCTGATAAGGTTTTCTTCCTTGTTTGTTTTAGTGGTGACCGTCACACTGTTATGGCTGGCGTGACCTAGAAGCAGGCAATGGAGGATGTTTGGGTGGTGGTGATAAATAAGGGAGATAATTTGTAAACAAATGTGCCTATTTGACTCGCCGAAGAGGCGAGCGTTGGGGATAGAAGAATGATTCAGTTTCACATGCACACACTGCACACACACAAACACACACTCACACCTACCCACACAAACAGGTTTTTGAAAACATATATGGCATAATATCAATAACATCATTAGGTATAACATAATTTCATCCATGCATACCCACACAAACACATGCACATCCACCGATTTATTGGACTTGTATTGTCACTATTATTTTATGAATCAAATATACTTTAAATGGTGCAAAAATTTAGTGAGGCAGTATGCAAATTGGATTATACTATAAAGTATTAAAAATGGTTAACGTAAATTTTTCGAATGAAATTAAATTCTTTTGAAACTAAATTTTCATCAACATAAAGTTTGTATGTGGTGAACAAAATAATCTTTATCATCTATTATTGGTCTGTAAAATAAAAGTTACTATACTTCCTCAACATGTAAAAGAAAAAAATATGAAGATTTGTTTTTTGAAGATGATTGGAGTGTTGTTGCTATGGCAAAATGTCTGTTAAAACATGGATCAAACAAGGGAAAATGCAACATGTTTTAAAACACGATCGACCCACATCAGTAACATCAATCAAACTTCTAAGTTAATTTTCTACAGAAAATGTCGCCATTGAAGCGCTTACCTGCTTCTTAAAAGTCGCCTTCCTTGCCACTGATGTACATGTACCCAAATCCATGAACCCATGTATTCAAATGTTTTTTGCAGCGAATGTGACCGTTGCCATTCGCAAGCCTGAATCGCCAGAAATGTAGAGGCCAAAACTCATCGGCGCCCATGGTAAACAATTTCAACTACTTGGCTACCAAGCTGCGGCCGATGACGAAAAAGTTCGTAGGAAATTATCCAAGCCCGAGCTGTGTCGCTATGTTGAACAGAAATGGCTGCTGGTTATCGAATTAACATAAGCAAGTTAGTTCTATTGAATCTGCGCATGTGCATGCTCGTGCGCATTATGCGTCTAATATAAACCTAGCGGTGAACAGCCGACAAGAAACCCCAGCAGTCTAGCCATTTAAAACCGGTCTATCTCCCACGTCACGTAGTGCTGTGAATGCTCATGTTATGAATGGACATTGATCGGTATTCTTTAGGGTGGAGGGTTTTGGGGTGGGAAGAATTCCTCGAATCCCCTGCTTCTAAACTTTGCATTTAACAAGCGTTATGAGAATATGCCCTATATTAATACCCTATTTTTGCTCGATATTGGGGTGGGGGAGTAATCCCTCGTACACAAGCGCCCGTATGTGTGTTAAACGTGATTAAAAAAAACAAAAAAAAAACAATAACAATGTCACGCACCGGTTTTATAGTATTTGGGTCCGATGTCTTTATATTATTGTTAGTCTGTTTTTCTTGTGAGAAGATATTGATATAATATTTTTATGAGAGCTGATTGGTTGAGCTGGTCACATGATAGGTCACTAATGTACATTCCAAAAATCTATTCATTCTATTGTTGACTATACTAGAGATTGATTGTTCTTTGATTTCTCGCAGCTGTGCCTGCAGGTATATATTGTTTATTATTTGAAATGTTGTATTATAAATGTAATAGTATTATAAAATGATGATATTGTATTTGTTATGTAATAAAATTAATAATAAATAATGTTTGATATTATTGTGAAGGATGGAGTGGGGAGGAGACGAACATGGTGGTTCACTGTCATTTTTGAATAACTAATTGAATTCGGAGAATTATTTGATTTGAAGTTGAAACTGCAATTGCAGTAATAATATTACGTTTATTTCTATGAATGGAATTAATTGGTGCCATTGGTGTAATAATCAGTTGTTATAATTAGTTGTAGAATTTGTGTTTATGTTGTGAACTGTATTCGACATGGATGAAATTTGAATTGTCTTGCTGCACTGGTCCCGTCACGGATAGAAGAGAGAGGTATATGTAATGGTCCGAAGAAAGTTTACGTGTCTAGAAACTTGTGGTTAACTCCTTTGTCTGCAGAAATCTCTTGCTGCGGGGGCCTCCAGAAGGAGAAGAAGAAGAAGAAGAAGAAGAAGAAGAAGAAACAAGGAGTAAGAAGAAGAAGAAGAAGAAGAAGAAGAAGAAGAAGAAGAAGAAGAAGAAGAAGAAGAAGAAGAAGAAGAAGAAGAAGAAACAAGGAGTAAGAAGAAGAAAAAGAAGAAACAAGGAAGAAGAAGAAGAAACGAGAGGAAGAAGCAGAAGAGGCAGCAACAGCAGCAGCAGCAGTAGAACAAAGAGGAAGAAGAAGCAAGGATAGAAGAAGAAGAAGAAGAAGAAGAAGAAGAAGAAGAAGAAGAAGAAGAAGAAGAAGAAGAAGAAGAAGAGATAAGAAGAAACGAGAGGAGAAAGAAGAAGAGGAAGCAGCAGACAAAGAAGAATACAGAAGAAGAAAGAAAAGAAGAGGAAGAAAAAAAGAAGAGGACGCCGAAGAAGGGACCGCAGAAGGCGAAGAAGAAGGCGAAGGAAGGGAGGGCCAGGAGATGGCGGAGGCAGAGAACGAACAGACTAGAGAATCAAACGTAACCACAGTGAGACTATTTACTGTTACAACTTTCGTTTTCTCTCTCTCTGGTGACGGTGACTGGGAATTGTGTGTTATTTGTGAATGGTGGATATATTTATTCTCTCAACGGATTTATTCTGCGAAATAAGGTGAATAGAAACAATTGTAATTATCCCCTTTTGATTCTTGTTGATTTTGTACTTGTGCCATTTTGCTGATTCATATTTATGGTTTAATAGAGGGTGTGACAACGTAGTTTGTTGTTTGAGTTAGAGAAGTTGTTAGACGGGAGAACACGCAGGTTCACGCATAGGCCTACACGTAGGGCCTACACCAAATTCTTGAAATACCCCCTTTTCGTTACAAACAACACCACACTTTACAGAACTTGAACGGGTTTGATTAATAATTGTAGATTATAGTCACACGACACCGGAATGTACATGCGACTACTGTTCACATTATTGTGACACCAGCGAACCGTTTGATGGTAAGGGGAAAGTAATAGGGTCACACACGTTGTCAAATGTGGGATTCGAACCAGGGACTTTTTGGGTTAAGCTTACTAGTAAGCCGTTCTACCAACTACACTACAAGGTCCGGCCGAACGAGTTTTGAAAATAGACCGCCCATGTTTTTTTTACTTTGAATGTTTGCAGGAATCTCTGTCGAATCGATTGAGTCGCCTTCATCCGAGAGAAATCTTCCAGGTTCTTCATATAGATTTGAACAATGCGATGACGACTTACTTGTACACCTTGCATTATAAGTAGCGTAGACAGCACTCCACTTCGCTCACATAGCCGACTGAGACGAGCATTGATGTCCTCGAATAACTAACGTCTAAACTTTTTGCGGTTTGGCTTAATTAATCCTGTAGTAGTCTTCGGGCCCGGGAACCATGGAGTTCAGTTGCGCATCTAGCTTTTGATCCTGGTCCAACCTCTTGCGTGGCTGGAAAGGCCATTGGGAGAGTAGCCCCTCCCACTCCGCGAGCAGGTTAAGGCTGTCTGGCTGGCTGACTGAGTCTTTCTCTGTAGCCTCAGCCTCCGACTGCTGAGCAAATACTTCCTGCTGTAAGTGGGAAAGGCCTTTTTACACTGCTTGTCACAACTTGTCTCCACGCCTACTCGGTCTCTAAACCCACTGTTAACACATTCTTGTTGGAGATAATAATGTATTGCGGGGAGAACTAGGCTTAATTATAACATCTCATTCATAGAGTAGTTTACTGCATATGGTGAATTTTAATCGCCCTATCATATCCTATCCTGTCCCGTAACCCGAAGGTCGTAGGGGCACAACAGATAATCCTTTAACCAGCATACTCCATCTTTCTCTGTCCTCAGCAGCCCTGATGGCTTCGCTCAGTGTCAAACCAGTCCATTCTCGAATGTTGTCCTCCCACCTCTTTTTCGGTCTCCCTCTTCTTCTACCTTCTTGCACTGTGCCTTGCAGAATAGTCTTCGCAAGGCCTGATGATCTGGTGACGTGGCCATACCATCGGAGTTTCCGTTTCTTCACCACTGTGAGCAGGTCATCGTGTTGTCCAATGGCTTGTGTGATGGTCTATCGGACTTCGTCGTTGGTGATGTGTTGGGTATAGGAAATGCCCAGAAGTCTTCTGTAGCACCTCATCTCCATGCTTTGTATTCTTCGTTGTAGGTGTAAAGTTGCCACTGTGATGGATTAATTTCAGAGAAATAAAGTTGTATTGTATTGTATTGTATTGTGTCGTGTTCCGTTCCCACTCTTGTGGGCTAAGCAAGCACTGTATATACAATATTAAACTTTGTTGCAATTATTGTTGACTCGATAGGCCTATTATAACACAAAGCTAACAGTTGAAACAGCGGCATTGTGGTCCATACCTACCTCTAGACTCAAAAGTATTTAACTTCTTTGATCACGTTTAAAGGGACCGGCTTTGACCACACACTCTCGACAGACCCTTTTAACATTCACTGTGAGAGTTGCCCACTGAAAACTACAAGTTTAGCACACATCAAAAACTAACCATTTTGAAAGAATTATTACTTTTTAAATCACCAAATTCCGTAGTTTTGTGTTTTTAGCAACAGCTAGCCAATCCATCCCTCTTAAGCTAAAAATAGGTAGGCCTATCCTATCCTATCCTATCCTATCCTATCCTATCCTATCCTGTCCCGTAACCCTGATGTCGTAGGGGCACCACAGATGATCGTTTAACCAGCATACTCCATCTTTCTCTGTCCTCAGCAGCCTTGATGGCTTCGCTCAGTGTCAAACCAGTCCATTCTCGAATGTTGTCCTCCCACCTCTTTTTTCGGTCTCCCTCTTCTTCTACCTCAAGGCAGGTAGGCAGAACCCATGAACAAGTTGCTCGGTTAAGTTTGTTCTTTTTAGGTTCATACAATAGATACTTCATTTCAGTATTTTAATTTGACGTCTGTTCACTCTAGTGATATTAGACAACAAAACTAAACTAAAATAAGATACAATTACAACCATCTACCAACTGGTGATTTTTAAAATAACATATAATTGAATAAACCCTACCCTACACTAGACACCAAAGAGGCGCTTTTGAGGTCGCGCAGGTCCTTCAATAAAGTAGGATGAAACGTCATCTAGTTATGATGCTAGTGTACCGTTAAACAGGGGAACTCGCTCCCTGTTAGAACACAAATGGAAAATTCCAACGTTACCGGATGGTTTGAGCAACGAAAGCCCCAACGTTTCATTGTTTAATGTAATAATATTGCGAATTGCAGAGGAACCTCTTTTTTCAAGTTTAAAAAAAATCTTGGAATTTTGACCCTTTAATACTGTGCTTTTATCTACGCGCGTGGCCTGGCGTGTAATAGTACGAATGCCAACGTTGCTGTTTATATATATATATATGAAAAAGTACAAAATCAACAATAACAGAAGAAGAAGAAGAAGAAGAAGATGATGATGATGATGATGATGATGATGATGATGATGATGATGATGATGATGATGATGATGATGATGATGATAATGGAGGTAATACACATTGCTGCGATCGGTAGAAAGTATCTCCAAAACTCCCGCTAGCAGCAGGTGAAAGTATTCCCTCCATCCCTTCAAAGTATACTTTGGGCTCGCTGCTAGCCGCGGATGCGAACCGCAGTACTGTTTAAAAGTGACGAAAAGAGCGGAATATTGCTACAAGGGTTCGGGTAAGGGTTAGTTGTAGACCTATCTCTAACCCTTGCCCTAACCCTTTTCTCTACAAAAATGCTCTTTTTCCGTCCCAAAAGCCCATTTGCCTTCTTGGACTCTCAAATTGTATGAAACCAAGTGAGGACACTATCCGGCGTCAATAAACGCTGCGAAAAGATTCTTAAACGGTTCGTAAAAGACAGTTGACCTAGAAACAAATACAGCGTGACCTAATTCGTCGCCTAGAGGAGACGAAACTTACTTTTAGGCCTAAAGGTCTCTACCTCTATCGTGCAACTTCGTTTACTAAATAAGGTGGGAAACGTCAACACTGTTACACTGTAGGCAGTTAAAATATCACTGAGAACGTTTTTAAATGTTGTCACTGGCATTTATATCTCTTTATCATACCTGTCAAGTGCTACGGATTTTTGCGTAGCGCTACGCATCTTATACATTTTCCCATTGCTACGGCGTATCATAAAGCTGCTACGCAATTTTTCAAAAGTGACGAAAATATTTTTGAACCAAGGGGGTTTTCGCGCGAAAGTAGTCTGTTCCGGGCGAGTCCGGTTTAAAGACACCTAGTAAAAGCACCGCACTTCCGCAACACGTGTTCGTTCAGAACTTCAGTCTATGATCAGTGATTGTCTCCCTTGTTTTTATTTTTTTATTTTTTATTTTTTATGATTGCCTAGCTTATTTTCTGTCTGTATGTTCATCTCCATCTTCCTATATGCTTGCGAAGCATGGACCCTCACAGCAGATCTCCAACGAAGAATATAAAGCATGGAGATGAGGTGCTACAGAAGACTTCTAGGCATTACCTATACCCAACACATCACCAACGACGAAGTCCGACAGACCATCACACAAGCCATTGGACAACACGATGACCTGCTAACAGTGGTGAAGAAACGGAAACTCCGATGGTATGGCCACATCACCAGATCATCAGGCCTTGCAAAGACTATTCTGCAAGGCACAGTGCAAGGAGGTAGAAGAAGAGGGAGACCGAAAAAGAGGTGGGAGGACAACATTCGTGAATGGACTGGTTTGACACTGAGCGAAGCCATCAGGGCTGCTGAGGACAGAGAAAGATGGAGTATGCTGGTTAATCGATCATCTGTGGTGCCCCTACGACCTTCGGGTTACGGGACAGAATATATATATATATATATATATATATATATATATATATATATATATATATATATATATATATATATATATATATATATATATATATATATATATATATATATATATATATATATATATATATATAATTTTTATTTTGCATTTTCACTTTTATTTTGAAAAACGTACATGAAAATGTTAATAATGATAATGGTAATAGCTAAAGTGTTGTGCATTAACAAGATTTTACAATAAATTTGTAAACACATTGGATGTGTGTGTTTATATTGGATGCAGAAGTTTCCAGTTTTGTTGCGAATCGCATGAATCACATTAGTGCTACACCAAACCTCCATTTGCTATGTTTTTCTGTTAAATTGCTACACCACAACCCGAAAATTCCTTGACAGGTATGCTTTATGGGTGAAAATTTGATTTAAAATAGTGAAACTATTATGACAAAGGGCTTAACCGATTCACAACTCTTGTGTGCTGACGTACGAGAAAGTCCGATTTTTGACCAATCAGAAATTCTCAAGCCCGACCGGTGCGGTTTGAAAATGGCCTCACAGGAATGTTGTTTACACTTTCACAACGTGCAGTGTGGTGGGAATATTTGTGCTTTTACAGACATTTCGTTACAAAGAGTGATTGAATTTTCTTCCTAGTGGATAGCTCTTGATGGAGAAGCGCAATCAGTGAGTAGCTCTTTTCGAAATCTGCTGGAAACTCACGGCAATTCATCGTTCGTCGGCGGTACTTTCGGTTTTCACCGCGAATGCTATCAGCGGCTGACAAACAAAACAACGCTTCAAAGAGCCGAGAAACGTCTTTCAAAAGCCACTGCTGTTGATTTAAAAGTGCGTGACAACGATACTGACAGAAAGCGCATGACAAGGCAGTCCAATGTGTCAGCGATTTGCAAATTGAAGTCAAGAAACAGTGCCATCCTGCCAGACATCTGTATAATATGCCAAAAAGATCAATACACTAGAAACAAGAACGGCGCCTACACTATTGCAAAACTCACACTGTGCGAAACAGATGGCCGAACTTTACAAGCAGCAGCAGAAGAGAAACAAGACGAATAGGTGCTTCTTCACATCAGGGGCTGCACTGACCTGGCAGCTGCCGAGGTACAATATCACAAGAAATGTTCTAGGGCCTACACCAGGAAAGTCGGCAGCAGCTCAGCAACGGTCACAAGCGACACAGATGAAGGGTTTGAACAATTTTGTTCCGACATTGTAGCTGGAAAGCTGTACCAAGACAAATGTGTGTTGACTTTTAGTAAAATATTTCAACTCCATGTTGACTATGCAATACAAAGTGGCTGTGCCCCATATGCCAAAAAACAGAATCTAAAGTCTGCTTTGAGGGCACGCTATCCTGGACTGCAGTTTTTCCAACCACATCAGAAAAACAAGAGTGAACTCGTCTATGCACATTCACAGAGTCTAGCCAGGTATGGACATACATGTAATTGTTACAACTTCTATTCATTAAAATGGTTATGATCCATTATGTATACAAATTGGTTCACAATTTGTTGTTGTTGGTGTTAAAAAGTAGTACCGTGGAAAGCACTGTGAACCCTTTAGAGTAGGAGTGCTGCATATAATAAGGAAATCAATATAAATGAAGTTATCAACATATTATTGTACAAATCAATTGATTGAAATTTGAGTTCCTGTTGTGTGTGAAGTAATAGATGCAGGGTGGGTGTGATGCGGGGTAAGAGGGTAAGAGTCGAGGGGGGGGGGACGAGGTGGTGTGTTGACAGATAATGCCCAGAAATAGAGTAAGAAATTTAGTAAATAATAGTCCTGCTGTTTGTGTTTCTGACTGAAATAAAGTCCATGACAAAGCACATTTTCTTGTTTTAATTGGATGATTTAATCTTTTTTTTTTATCTTGCAGGTACATGGACTCACAACACACAAGTGATGAAAGTGACAGTGAATCCGAGACTGAGGATGAACACCCAGCTTTTGAGCCCTCATCCTCTGCGTCTTGTGACATCAACACCAGAAAAGAGCTGTACATGTCTGGCCTTCACTTGAAGGCAGAGCTTGAGAAACAAAACCCATCTATAGTGAAGTGGCCTGTTGAACTGGAAGATTTAACTGCTGCTGCTGCCAAGTGTTCAGTCCCAGTTCATCTGTTCAACACTGTGGCATTGATTACAGGGCTCTCAGAAGATCCTGTCTTTGATGACTATGCACAGATTGAGGACATTCAGTTGGAAAGAAAACTTGTCTCTATCTGCCAAGATTTGGTGTATCTGCACTCGCGTGGACAGAAAACAACACCTAAACATGTGGCATTAGCCATGACTGTGCGACATTGGACTGGATGTGCAAGGCTGATTCATTTGCTAAACGGGCTTGGCCACTGTGTCTCAAACACCTATGTTTTGGAACTTGACACTGCACTTGCAAACCAACAGCTTCTAGGCAACACACTGGTGCCTGACAATTTTCAGGAAGAGAAGTTCACTACTCTCGCTTTTGACAACAGTGACTTCCATGAAGAGACATTGTCAGGGAAAGGGACAACACACTGCACTTCAGGCATCATCATCCAGGAGACAGAGAGCAGCAGTTCCAGAGTGGTACAGCAGCCAGTTGCTTGTGAAGGAGGTGATGCTAGCAGACCAAAGAAGGCACGACTCAGCAGCATCCCTGTCCCCGAGGACTGCATCCCTGCATATGTAATGGGGAAACGCAGAGGTCCTGATCCAGCTTTACATCCTATTGATAGCTCTATGGACATTTGGAGGGATGTGTCGGTAAGTTGTTTTTGAGCTTTTCTTTAATATGAACAAGATGGCAAGCCATTCAAAATCATTACCAGACTTACTTGATCAGTTGATGCACATCTTAAGTGTATACATGTGCACACACAGTGCGCAATGTTTTTGACCACTGACAAATATGCTGCATGGTGCCATGTATGCATACACCAAATGCGCACATAGCAAGTATAGGATACTCTTAAAGCAAAACATGCCCTTTGTCACCATGTACACACCACATTTGTGTGCTCTGAATGCATGGTTTCAGTGTATGTGCACTGTTCGCGCAGTTTTTGAGAAAGTATGTAGCTTTGCATTTATTTTCTGTGCGAATTCATTCAAGGTAATATGCAGGGAGACATAGGTGGCAAATGTATAACAAAATTCAGTTGACCAAAAATTAATATATATATATTTTTTAATCTCCAGGGGATTGTTGAGATAAGGGAAAATAAAGAAACATATAATGAGTCAGAGAATCCACACATCTGCGAGTGATGTATGCACAAAAAGTCAAAGTCAAAGTTTGCTGTAAAAATGAGTAATACATGTAATTTGTATTCATTGTTTCAGTTTCTGTCGCTGTCACTAGACCTGCTCTTCAGCCTCGCAAAGGTGCCTGAAGAACTTTGTCAAGTGTTACCAAGTTGGACAGGATTCAACATTGCATTGAGGGAAGGCATTGTGCCACCAGTCTCAAAGGTATTTTTTAAAGTGGTTCTATGAATCAGCCACCTATTCGTTGTCAGTGTCATTTTGACTGATAGAATTTCTAATAAAAAAATCTTTTAATTTTCCTATCCTATCCCGTAACTCGGGGGTATTAGGGGCACCACAGATGATCGTTTAACCAGCGTACTCATCTTTCTCTGTTCTCAGTAACCCTGATGGCTTCGCTCAGTGTCAAGCTAGTCCATTCTTGAATGTTGTCCTCCCACCTCTTTTTTGGTCTCCCTCTTCTTCTACCGCCTTGCACTGTGCCTTGCAAGGCCTGATAATCTGGTGACGTGGCCATACCATCGGAGTTTCAACAAATTAAGACGCGCCCTTTTCCTTTTACATTTTAAAATTTGTTTATAAATAAATCTATGTCAATTTGTCAGAGCAAAGAAAAATGATCGAAGCAATTTATAACCCAATGTTACTGTAACTTTTATCTTAATCCTGCCGATACAAATGTGGTGCTTGTTTATTATTATTATTTTAATTTATTTTTTACTTTGCCTAATTTCTCCGCATTTTGTTGCTGTTTCAGATTGGATACCTGCCCATGATAGACAGCAGTCCAACTGAAATGTCTACAGTTCTGGCAATACTCCAGAGGGGTGTTCGGATTGCCGATGAGCTAAAACTGCAACATGTGGTCATGTGCTTTGACCAACCCATCTATGCCAAAGCGCAAACCATCAGATGGCAAAACCCAGACTTTAAAGAAAGACTAATTCTCCGGCTTGGAGAGTTTCACACCAGTGCAGCCTTTATAGCAGTCATTGGCCGAAGATATGAAAACTGTGGGCTGATGGAGATATTTGTGGATTCTGGTGTTGTTGCTGCTGGATCTGTCACTGGTGTGCTTGGGGGCACGTTCTACAACAGAAGCATCCGGTGCTACAAGTTGCTTGCAGACTGTCTTTGTCGCCTACAGTGGACGGAGTTCCTGGCTACGCTTTCTGCAGAGGACCAGCAGCTAGCTCTGCAATTTGCTGCCGAACTGAACGAGTCCTTTCCTGAGTCATTCGAGGAGAAAACAGCTTCTGACCATGGAAAGACATTGGTGCAAGCCTTCCAGAATCACAGAAAACAGCGTGCTTCATTAAATCCAAACTATGGCTATTGGAACTCTCTCCTGAATATGCTACAGACCCTGTTGTTGTTTGTGAGGGGCACACGGGAAGGCAGTTTTGAACTGCATCTGGCAGGCGTTCGCATGATGTTGCCATGGTTTTTTGCTTACGACAGACAGAATTATGAACGATACCTGACTGTGTACTTCGCAGAAATGATGCAGCTGAAATTGTCGCATCCACATGTCTACAGAGAATTCTGTGAAGGGCGCTTTGCTGTCCAGCGGCATCCTGACAACTCATTTTCTCAGTCTGCGTGTGATCTTGTGATCGAGCAAACAGTCAACAGGGAAGCCAAGACTGGGGGAGGGTTGAAAGGCATCACAAGAAAGAAAGGTGCAGTTCACCGGTGGCTTCTCACCCGAGTGACTCGAGCTCTCATGGCTGCTGCATGCTGTCAAATGGCAGGGCAAGTGCATGCTGAACAAGGTAATGTATTGTTCTTTTTCATCAATTTTTTTTCCGTTATTGTGTTAAGTCAGATTTTCTTGTCATTTGCAAGTGGTAACTTCAATTTTAAAGACAGTTACAACTACATGTGTATATTTCTATCATACCCACGGTATTCATTCACACAGAGACCCTTAATACAGCTTGTACGCAGCATGTATTGTGATAATACAATACAATTTTCTTTTAAAAAATATTTCATTCATTTTTGAATTGGCCACTTGTTTTTACTTAAAATGATGCATTATTGTCTGATAGGACACAGGGACTTGGAGATGTCAAGGATTGAGGCTGACGAACGTGATGTTGGCAAGCTCATGAAGACCATCACAGACATGGCCAACCCCTTCGCAAGTACCCGTGCTGTGCTGTTCAACATTGCCACAGGCTTGTTTGTCTATCTATTTATTTTTTACCTCTAAAGATTTTTACCAACAACGAACGTTGTTTAAAGAAAAGTAAATCACATTAGAAATTAATTATTTGTGTGCTGAGTTTAGTTTGGTCAAGTACAGAAAAGAGAATGTGTGCAGGTACTTACCTGCTAACGTATCATTATTTAGTAATACATTTTGTAATCATTATGCGCTAAAAGTAAGGAAAAAATGTCTTTGTGTGAAGGCTTGTATGGCTCCCTTGTGCTTGCAGGTGTGGTGGGTAAACCAGGAGTCATGGAGGACATGATGTCGGCTAAGGAGAAGGGAAATGAGGCATGCAAATGCTTCATTGAGGAGCGTCTGAGAACTTGCAACAAGGATGACTTCGCGCCAGTCCACCAGCTGAAGTTGAAAACATTTGCGGAAACTAAAAAGAACCCAAAGCAACAGAAACTCAGTGCAGTGAAGGCAAGTCGCACCATGATCACCAGGATCTTGATTGCTTCCAGGGTGAGAAACATTAGTCTACAGTCTGTTCTCAAGTACAACCTAAGTGGCATGCCCCTGGCAATAGCAAACGAGAATGGCACTCTTGCGAGAACTGACAAGTCAAAACTGGGTACAGCTCTTAGGACAATGACAAACAATGTTGAAGATCTTCATGCTGAGGTGGTCATTATTGATGCTATGGCCATTCTGCAGCAGCAAGTGTATCTTCCAAAGACCTTCGGAGAGCTGGCCAAGAAGCTGCTACGTCAGATTGTCAACATTGCTAGAGCATGTCAGTCAGAACGCGTTGACTTTGTTGCAGACCGGTACATTCAGCCAAGCATTAAGCAGCAGGAACGTGACAGAAGGTACAAGAAAGAAACGCGTGCAATCCACATCACACGTAGTGCACAAGATGTCCCAACTCCTTTTAGTCGCTTTCTGTCATCCAATGACAACAAGGAAGAGCTCCTTCACTTCTTGGCCCAGGAATGGGTTGGCCTCTGTGCATAAATTCCTCCTGACCTGGAAGTGTTCTATGCTCACGGACTAGTATGCCAGCGGTTGACTGCAGGTGGTGTTGAAGCTGTTCCTGAGCTTCAGTGTGACCACGAGGAAGCCGATACACGCATGCTTCTTCATGCACAGCATGCATCAGCAACGTACGGGAGCATCATTATCAAATCCAAAAACACAGATGTTTTGGCTCTCTCAGTTTCTTTTGCAATGGACATTAGTGCAGAGCTATCAGTGCAACAAAAAATGTCAGTGCCACTGCCATTGGACTCTCTGAGGAGATGAGTGCATCTGCATGCAGTGCGTTGATCGGCATGCACACCTTCACTGGTTGTGACAGCATCAGTGCCTTTAAGTTCAAGGGCAAGTCAAAAGCTCTGGAGCTGATGCTATCCAACCAGAGGGTTCAGGGGGCATTCCAAGAGCTTGGGACAAACTGGGAGCCCTCTGAGGAATTATTGTGTGCCCTTGAGCAGTTTGTCTGTGCCCTGTACGGTGAGAATGACTGCTTAAACATCGACGAAGTTCGATACAGACTGTTTTGTCGAGACTTAAGAAATGAGGACGCCATTCCCCCCACCCAGGACAGCCTTCGTCTGCACAGTAGGTGAGCTAACTATTAAGCTGCCATCTTCCGATGAAGCCTGTCCCCATACATCAACGCGCCTTCAGCTGACAATCACGGTTGGACGCTGACAGACGGCAAGTTGGATGTCAAATGGATGACCATGCCCACTGTGCCACGTGACGTGTTAAACATGGTGACATGCAAATGTGCCAAATCAGGCTGCACTCCCCAGAGTAGGTGTGGCTGCCAGGAGGCCGGCTTGCTGTGCACTGAGCTGTGCAAGTGCAATAACTGTGTAAATATCGAGCGCCAGCATCCAGCTGATGATGTGCAGGATCTGGAAGACTCCGACTCCGATTCAGATATTGACATTTAGTAACTGTGTTGTGTGAGGTGCGTACCTCAGACTTTAAGTAGCATGTACATGTATCAATTAGGATTTGGTGGTGCAGTGGGAAAACAAACTATAACAAGCTCTCCCAAGCCCGAGTGCTTCAAAGTTGTCTATTCTAGTGGTAGTATTCTTGGATTAAACACCAATTCCTGAGGTATGTAATTGCTTTTAAAATCCCTTGTTGTGATGTCCTGTCATTATTTATCATGAATAATACATGATTGATTGTAACAGTCCTCTTGTATAAAATAGTTTGTCTGTTTCTTATATTTTGTGTCTGTTCGTCAGAGCGTGAATATCTTTTCTTAATATTTTGCGTTCATTATTTAATTTTGGATCTTTGCCATTTAACATAAACTTCATAAAACCATAAAACTGGATAATGTTATTGTGACAGAGCTATGAATCAACAAAAAAGCTATGAAATGTTTGATTATTCTGATCAGTACAGCAAAGACTGAAGGCGCCACGACTGTCTTACATTGCGTAACTTTAGGGGTCAATATCTACAAAGAGATATGATAGAAATGACAACATTGCATTTTTAGAAAGGCCAAACTACATGTTTTTCCAAAGAGCAATGTTTACATTCCCCACTTTTTGGGTAAACGAACTTTTTTTTTAGGCCTCATAGGAGCACATAACTTCTGGTCTATTTTCCGTTTCTAGTCTTTCAGCGACACTGTAACTAGCAGGCTGCTAACCTCGCCAAAGTATCCCTTCAAGGGACAAGGGACATACTTTGGCCTGCTGCGCAGCGTGTGCCTGGAGTATACTTTCTTTCGATCGTAGCTATGTGCAATAGGTGGATGATGATGATGAAGAAGATGAAGAAGAAGAAGAAGAAGAAGAAGATGATGATGATGATGATGATGATGATGATGATGATGATGATGATGGTGATGGTGATGATGAAGAAGAAGATAATGAAGAAGAAGAAGAAGAAGAAGAAGAAGTACAACAACAACCAAAACAATGTTCAATTAATTTAAGTTGTTTTATTTAAAGATACAATTGTTTTTAAACATTACCCATACATGCACATTACTCATTAAAAAAATCCGGATTAAATACAAACATGTATTAAACATTTCTAAAAAAAAATCACATAATTGTTTCATCGTTTTGTACATGCACATTTTCCATTATTTTTTGTGTTTTTTATTTGTGTGTGTCAAAAGACGCTAAAAATAAATAAATAAATACACATTTGCGTTGAGCGCACATTATTGTTTTTGATTCTTGCATTAGTTCATTTATTTATTTTAATTTTTTTTTTTAATTTTATTTTAATGCTTTATTGTCTTTTTTTATCGGGAAATTCTGGGCCGCCTTCCTTGTGGAAAGCGTAGTCGCAGCCTGTGGCGCGCCCAAACCCAACCTACCTAACATTAGTTGTGAGTTTTAAAATTTAGAAATTCTTTAAATTTTTGAAAGTTTTGATATTTTTGCTGGGGGAGCAAACCGGAGTACCCGGAGAAAACCCCCGAGACGTTGCCCGATTCGAAAGTAAATAATATTCGGAGAAATATAACGCCCCGATGCAGGATCGAACCCACACTTGTCAGGCGCCATTGGTTTCTGGCCTGTGGACAAGGCAAGTTAGTCCCGCCTTAGCCCACTTGGCCACAACGCTCGCTTAATTTAATTTGATTTAAATTTTAATTTAATCTCGACCATCCATTTATTACTCATTACGTTAGGTCAACAGTCGAACTAATAAATACACTATGCTAACCTAAACGTTCATCCAGACTTCCTAACTTAGAAATGCCTATTCCAACAGTCATAAAACAATCAGAATGCTCATTTCCACAGTCATAAAACAATCAGAATGCTCATTTCCACAGTCATAAAAAATCACCCTATCAGACAACGGTAAACCAAAGAGTACAAACACTAAAGGAATCCAAGATCACACGTTTTTTATTTTTTTAAAAAGTCATACTGAAATGGAAAACAACTGACTAGTTCATTTACTATTTTTAAAAAAAATCAAGTTAAATGCATATATGGAATTCATTAATGCGCCTATTGCAAATGCCAAGCTTGTGAATTAATGCAAAATTGGAAACAATGGAATATTCTGTGGTCTAATGGTAGTGCTTCGGCTTGCGGATCGGAAGGTCCCGGGTTCGAGCCCTAGCCGGGCCATTGTGTTGTGTCCCTGGGAAAGACACTTTACTCCTGTTTTCCTACTCCTTCGGATGAGAGTATAAACCGAGGTCTAGTCTGTGTCGCATACATTCCATCATAACGGACTTTAAAGATCCTGACGCTCATGTCCTAGACGGGTGAATGCCGGTGACAAGAAAACACCCAGCATGCACTTAGGTCCTTCTCCCCCATCCCTGGCTGCCCAGGATTGTGCTCAGTTGTCCGGGCGTCAGACCAAGCGCCCAAAGGCTGCGGGTGGGCGTCTCGGGCGGCTTGAGTTAGATCCTGTATCGGCCAGCGCCTTGAGCAGCTCTTGAGCTGGAAAAGCGCTATATAAGAATGATTAAATAAAATACACATGCTGAACTAATACCTCAGAGTTTTGAACGTAATATTTTAAAGTTAATATTATGCATGTAATTGTTACACATTTTGTAAATTCTTCAGTATGGACGCCGTACTCAAATGAAGAATAAGAGAATTTCAAAACGAACCTGCTTTTGTTTGTCAGTCTCATTTGATTTTTTGTTTTTTGTGTTGCTTGTAGTTTATTTCTGCCATTCGACATGAGTAAATCTGACGTTGTAGACACATTTTGGAAAACCTATTTAATATTTATCATAACAACAGATCTTTTGAATTCAGGTGAACAAATTTTGATTCGAGTGATAGATTTCATTCCGTTTCAGACTCAATTTCTCCATTTTACGTCAATATAGACAAGATTAATTTTAACCCTCGGGGCACTCGTGAGAATTGGGACAAAGTGGGAATGTTGACAGAAAATGTAAAAGACGTTTAGAGTTAGTTATTGAACTATTAATGACCGTATTTTTTTTTTACAATTTCGTGTACATTTGTTTTGGCGCTTATGGAATTGTACACTGGTGGAGAGCAGTGCACGTGAGTGCCAAGAAAGCATCACGCACGTGATATGAAAGACAATGGAGGTCGTGTTTTGAACAAATATTTATATTGAACGCTTGAAATCACACGACCAGAACAAACCAGAGAGACACAAGGTCAATAGATCTACATTATAGGAGCGAAAGAAGTCCTTGTAGCAACAGAACAACCCTGTCTTGGAGAAAAAAAAAGTATAATTTGTGTTACATGTAAGACAGCAAGGATTATTAGCTATAATAATCCTTGCTGTCTTACATGTAACACAAGTCATACACGTTAAGCGAGTTCTATCTCTCACTATTCTACTTTCTTGTTCAGAGGGCTCTCTTACATCAGTGTAAAACTATTACTTACACATTGTAGGGTAAATACACTCTTAAACTCCTCAAATTTGCATAATAACTAAAGCAATTAAGCCTAGTCTCTCGTTATTGAATGGCATTCTCAGCACAGCATATTCTGGTTTTCTTGTTCATTGTGCTATTTTGCATAAAAAAATGAATTTTTCCAGCAGTTTAACATTTTAGAAACATTTAAAATTCATTCAAATTAAACTTTCGTACTACCATTACATTCCTTAACAAACTAATTGTGACACTTCATACAATAAAAAAAGGACTGGCATATCACTGATATTCGATATTCCTAGAGTATGGTATTTCTTTCTCTTACATTAAGTGTTTGTAAAACAAACTTAGCAGTGCAGCTCTGTAGTTTTAGGCGCTATTTTCGTATTCAGAACGCACATTTACAGCAGTAACAATTAAAAACTTTTACAACATCAAAGGAAACTTTAAAACTCTATCTAATGTAAAAATAATGATGAGTACAGAATTTCCCTAACACATATCTGCATCAAAAACACACAGCAGTTAGAGTAGGTTTATTTGTTGTATCGTCTTGTTCGTTGTGCATTCCAGATTGAAGATTTGATCCCCATGCTTTGACCATTTTGGGATGTGGAAGATGCAAAAAACTTAAGCCTAACAATTATAATTCAATTTAATAAATAACAATAACATTACTAGCAGCAGAATACAAGTTTCAAAACATTTAACAAATTGTGACTCTCCTCAACAGTGCAACAATTAGAAAAATATAGATCACATTTCGTTAGGATTTTGTTTCGTTAATTTTTCGTTGCGTGAAGGAGGCGCGCGCAGCCTACTCTCGTAGAACTTCGCGTCGCTGAAATAAGGGACGCAACCTTTTGTTTATTGATTCCCTTGTGTGTGATACTCTCTCATGTGACGAAACAACAAAAATCAAAGTAGGTGTTTCAAATTCTTCTACGGCATCAGTATTGTAGGCCTAGGTTTAGAATACTGTTTGGCAGAGTATATACAAGTACTGTCCATTGGAAACACGATTTTTCGCAAACAAGCCACATTAACATACCAGTCGATGGGTTTCCCCTGGTCGCCATTTAGAATCTCTCAATTCCAATGCTTTCGACAAATGCCTACAATCTCATAACAGCATTTTGAATGGCTTAAGACGAGCGAAACAATAGTCCGAATATCAATCTTTTTTTTTTTTTTTTTTTTTTTTTTTAAAGAACAAAATGACCCAGATTAACATTAAAAAATACGCTTGGATCTCTTCTTGGAACGAAAATCTATATCGCGTAAAGTTGTTTCAAGACTAGCTTTTCAATGACTTTAGATAAAAATGAAAGATTAGATACAGGTCTGTAGTTGTTCAGGTCATTCTTATCCAGACTAGGCTTCTTAAGCAAGGGTTTGCCTGACTTACATGAAAAAGGAAATGCGCCAGAAGACAAGCTCTCGTTGACTATGTGGGTTATGGTTGGGAGCAACTGATCTAACTACTCAACCAACAGTGGAGTGGGAATGGGATCCAGGGAACATGACGATGGTTTAGATTTAAGAATGACACTTTTGACTTCTTGTTCTGATACAGGGTTAAAAACATCAAAGCGTGTTAGTTAAAATAGATTAACGTCCCCGGACGCAAACTTGTTTTTTCCAACCTAGTTCCAGTCATTCGCCCAAAAAGGCAATCACCGAAGTCGAACGAAGCTCTCCGATGTGTTACGAAATGATGCTTGCATGACTACGACTAGCTGACATTAAAAATGATCGCTGTTGCTTCTAATTCTGTTCGATTTACACAGATTTAGCATATCGCAACGGTATACTTTGTTAATATGAGCATAATATGAGCACAATTATTATCGACCATATTTAATAGTTGCGTTCCTTGATTTACATTTTGTTAGTTCTCAGCAGTAAAGGCTAATAATAGCATTGCCCATTTCCTGCCTAGAACCAAGTAGACACTGTTATACAGTATACATAGGCTTAATCTACATTATTATATTATAAGTCAGTCTCCGCGCAGCGAAGAAGCTCACTAGCTGAATATAATTATTAGACCTGTATTGTTTGTTTTATACGTAAATAAATGTATAAACTATATCTATTCTAATTAATAATATTTAGGCCTATACTTTATAATATTCGAATCTTGAAATTTCCGGAGAAGAACGAGTAGGCTAAGCGAATTTTTTTTTTTATAACTCGTGATCAGAGTTAAATTAATAGTTAGTTATTCATTGCTTACAGGGTCCAGCGGACTGCAAAGAGCCGAATCCGAACCACAAAATCAAGACAACTCGAGATCAGAGTTAAATTAAAAGCTTATTAGTTATTCATTGCTTACAGAGTCCAGCGGACTGCAAAGAGCCGAATCAGGACCACAAAATCGAGACCACAACTTCGCAAGTAGTAGTAGTAGTAGTAGTAGTAGTAGTAGTAGTAGTAGTAGTAGTAGTAGTAGTAGTAGTAGTAGTAGTAGTTGTAGTAGTTGTAGTAGTATAGTTATTTAGTTAAATCTTTAATTTATTTATTTGTTTTGTTTGTGTGTTATTATTATTATTATTATTATTATTATTATTATTATTATTATTATTATTATTATTATTATTCATACTTTTAAAAAAAAGAAAAAAGAATAGTGTGCTGCTGTGCGTGCTCAATGGTGTAAATATGGTCAGTGACGTTTTGTTTGTTTTTGCTGAAGTTGGGTGTAACCCGAAATATTCAGATAGTGTTACTGATTATTTTTTCTTATAGATTTACCAAAGTTTTCAGATGATTTATAGAAATTTCCGCCCGTTACGCAACATGTTTTTAATACGTGTTTCTCATTAAAATACATATAATTGAAATACACATAACAAATGTACTGTATCAGTTAAAAAAAATAATATTAGTTAAATAAATAATTGCTTTGGTGCTTGCAATAAAAATGTCACTGTTTTTTGAGACCATTATAAACTTGCTTTGCCTTGTTGTGCTGAAGTGACATCAACGTATCCATAGCGCATTGAAGTTTTGTCATGGTTTTATTGTTGATATAGATGTGAAATCGTTGTATGTGTGCTTTATGTGTTATGTATTACTTTTACTCCTTATTACTAATTGTGTCAGTATATTATTCATCATAAAATGATAATAATGATAATACTAACTGCTTCAAAATGCAAATCTCGACTTGAGCTTGAAGCTGTGCAGATCGAAATAGAATTAGATCTAGCAGCGGCTATTTTTATGCACGGATGTTTCACCACAGGTTCTGAAGTCTTTTCTTTTGTCTTTGTAAACTCCTAAATACGTACGTAGTATAGTATGTAATTGAGGCCTACGAAAGACGAGAATTCCCAGCCTGTGGTTTCACGTAGTCCTGCCAGCATTCGTTCGTAAAACATCGGATAGCTCCGCTAGACTCGGAGAGCTTCGTTCGACTTCGGTAATTGCCTTTTTCGGGAAAGTGACTGGAACTAGGTTGGAAAAAACAAGTTCGCGCTCCCCGGACACATAAGCGTATGGGGGACGATATTGTGCCAAAGCGTGAACTAACTATCACCGCTTTATAGCGCTTTTCCTCAGTTCACAGCGTATTTCTCCCGCATTCACATAACAAAATCATTACGATTTAAAAAAAAAATAACAAACTAAAAGGGATATATCAAAGTAAGAGAAAAATATGAAAAACAAAACAGTTTTTATACAATACAATGGCATATGTGGGTTGGTAGCGACTAAGCGGAACAGACCATTGTTGTGGAAGATGGACAGTCAAATACTCACTAAATGTTACGATCGCTTCGCCTGACATAGGTGATGAGAACAGCTGTCGCCAAATAAACAAGACAGTACTTTCTTCTAATCTATCTTGACTGTATACAGTCTCACGACTGCACGTACCTATATACAGGTCTTGAAGATTAAGTAACAGCAAAGCAACGTTTCTTGTATAGCTCACTCGCTAGCTCAACGTATTTGCTTGGATTTCAAAGTAAAAGACAGTTGAAGTCTTGAGCTGTGCTACATAATATGAAAACGTATCGTGATCTCTCTGTCTCGTATGATTTCTACCACACACACCGATAAATTATCAACAACAACAAAACAGAAGTGACACATTTTAACATGCAAGCCAGACCATCTCAAAAGTAACCTGAATGAAAAATTTAAAAAAAATACATTCAAGAATTAAAAAAAAACAACCACGTAATGTAAAAATTAAAAATAATCACAACTACTATAAAAACATAACAGAAAAATCATCAACAACCAACAAAGACAGATCACAACATACTAGCCATACTTAAACAACCCAATAGTTATTAAACAACTTAAAGCAGCGTGTATGTATAGATTACACGCTCACATGAAATGGTAATGCTATTCACACAGAATGTGTTATGCCTCAGAAACGCACAACCTCTGACTTTGCATATAAATCGAGGTGAAAAGTCAGTTCAATTTAATGAACACTTGCATAGCTCGGAAAGCTAACTTGATGTTGCATACCACAATAGGAAGAAAGAGAATAAAGAACAAGTTTTTAGGTACCACAATAATCCACACATTGAAAACGGGCCCTCAACTGAAAGCAAGAACTTGCCTACACAAAAATGACATTAAAAAAAACTACATTCAAAAGTAAGTTTGTTTTTCATTTTGTAATATTTCATTTGTTAAGTACGAATTGTAAAATAAAAATTATTGTAATAACTGAAGCAAACCTATTGACTAAAACCGTTCTGCTTCTGGGATATTCACTTATTTCTACTTGTTTCTGTAGTTTGCTTTGCTTTGCAATACAATACAAAACAATACAATATAACTTTAATTTAATCACTTTATTTATATAGCGCTTTACCAACTCATGCTCAAAGCGCTGGCCGATACAGGATCTAACTCAAACTGCCCGAGACACCCACCCGCAGCCTTTGGGCGCATGGTCTGACGCCCGGACAACTGTGCACAATCCTGTTCAGCCAGGGATGGGGAGAAGGACCAAGTGCATGCTGGGTGTGTTCTTGTTACCGACACTCACCCGTCTAGGACATGAGCGTCAGGATCTTCAAAGTCCGTTATGATGGAATGTATGCGACACACAGACTAGACCTCGGTTTATACTCTCATCCGAAGGAGTAGGAAACGGGAGTAAAGTGTCTTTCCCAGGGACACAACACAATGGCCCGGCCAGGGCTCGAACCTGGGACCTTCAGATCCGCAAGCCGAAGCACTACCATGAGACCACCGTGCCTAAAGGCGATTTAGGCCACATCTGAATTCGCTCCAGTATGAAAATCAATGTCATTCATAAGAGGAGGTTCCCCTTCTAGCCTGTAACAAAATCAGAGAAGTGAGGATGATGATGTTCATTTGCTCGTGGAGGGGTTCGGTGCGTAGGTGCAGAGGGGTGCCTGGAACAATCAGTTTTTACCTCACAAAAAGATAGTAGTTTCCGAAAAAACTTAGATTTTGAATACAGAGAAGTATATCCTCTCTTGTTTGATATTTACTAATATTTTTGAACATAACAATTCGTCCCTCTCAATCTTCTTCAAGTTTCCAGCTTTGGTACTCTTCATCTTCTGCCTTGTAGCATCACACACGACAAAACTTTGGCAGCCGCCCTGTCTCAGAAACTGTCGAGAAAGCCATCTTTTCTTTGTCTCACCGGCATCGCTACCACTTTTAAGCCGCTCACAGAGTATAAACAGCTGTTTAGTCAGGATGGCTAACAAATACAACCGAGGAATATTTTCAAAACTGACGAGCTGAGAACACAACGAAATGGCCATCTGAATGTCAAACGTATGGTCCAACTACCCAATTGTAAAACACTGGCAGTCCTTGGATAATAGCATCTACACAGCCTTATGTTCAAGATGCTGTAATTACACTCCAGTTCCATCATGTAGGCTAGACAACTTCATCTTGTGCACAAATCGTTTGTCTCGATTCTTAGAACGACTATCTCTCTCACTTCGCTTACAGTTCAGACAAGTTTGTAGTCAAGTTAATAACACAGTTCCCAGTCGTAAAGTTCACAACTTGACCACTTGCCAGAACAAGACGTTTTTCTTACAGTTTGAGCGGGAAAACGATGGACGACGAGGTTCAGTATAGAAAGAATGATGTCAAATTTTATTTCAAAATATAGGGAGTCACTTCCACTACAAAATGTAGAGAGTCGACATCGACTCACACACACCGATAAGTGGAGACCAGTAGTCGAGTTTATGGGAACACAAATTACAATCTGTAAGTTCTCAACCTTCACAGATAAAACAGTTAGAATGCCATACAGCCTTCAAAATGTACAATTGATTTTCTTTGCTTAACACATTCACTGTGTATTCAACCTTTTGTTGTTGTTGTTGTTATTTTTGTTGTTGTTGTGGTGGTGATGGTGGTTTTGTTTGTCATTGAGGTTACATGTTAAAGTGTAGTTCTTCACAATGTAAAGTCTCCACCATAGTGACATTAGACAACAACAACATAAACAAATAAAAATAAAATGTTAACATTAAAATATAACGAAATAAACATCAAATAAACGAATGATGAATAAAATGTTAAGTTACATGATAAATGTTATATGATGTGTGGTTATAAAATCGTTATAGCTACAATCAAAATTAACTACCCTTTGACATAAACACATTAATCGAATTTTTTTGTTTCATATACCGTTAAATCAGGAGTAAACAAAATATTTCAAAAAATAGCAAATACAACTGTTACCCTATCATGAAGTTTACCCTCCTATTCCCAGAACTGAATTTGCCAATAAATGTAAAGCATGTGTAACATATTACAGCAAGATCTTACACTAACAAAAGACATCATCAGCTCAAGAACTATAGCATTAAACCCTAATATCAACATTGATAGGACTTTACTACTATATAGTATACAATTCTAGGTGTAACAATCACAAAAATAATGAAAACGATTGTTTTGTGCTTTGGCAAATACAAATACATGATGTGATGATACGTATTCACAGATGAAAGAATAAATAAATAAATAAATAAATAAATAAATAAATAAATGTCACCTTACAACAATACAATAACTAAAACACTAGCATCAAACATTTCCATCACTAACCAGTCTAATTAATCATTTGTGGCACAATGCAATACAGTACAATATTATACAAAACGATATATTCTACTCTTATCATTCTTATAAGTTATATAGTGCTTTTTCAGCTCAAGAGCTGCTCAAGGCGCTATCCGATAAGGATCCAACCCAAGCCCTCCCGAGGCACCCACTTGCCACTATGGGCGTACAGTCTGACGCTCAGATAACTGAGCACAATCCTAGGCGACCGGGTAAGGGAAGAAGGGAAAACTATACCCTGAAACAACCATCATACTAACAGCAACAGTAAGATGGCCTGTGCTCACAGCCAATGTTTATGTCCGGGCCACCGGGAATCGAACCCGCAACCTTTGTAACACGAGCTCGAAGCTCTACCAACTGAGCTATACCGTGTCCGTGATATAAGTACATATTTACAATACAATACAATACGGTACAGTACAATACTATACAGTGAAACACTACTTTTTGTTATGATTCTGATATGACTTTATCATACATAACATAACATTATCTAAGGAGTAGAAAGACCTCTTACTGAGCTAAGTGATATATATGATTTGGGCAATTCCTATGAATAATATTTAAAGCATAAGAATCAGCAGGGATTGTGGAGGCAGTCTTGAAAACGAATGACGACAGATATGTTTAGAGATATGCTTTTAAATCAGCAATTTTTAAATTGTTTTGCCATGTTGGCCTTGTGTCTAAATGACCATTTTACATTTTGTAGGGCCTTGGCAGTATAAATATGGAAATAAATACATACATACAAATCAGCAAGATATGAATATGAATTACTGATCACAAAACTAATAAAATGAATAAAGACATGCTTATAAAATGATCTTCTACAATAAAAAATGGGAGTGATTCAGGATTTCAGCTTTATTTATTTGATATAATATCTGAGATTTCTGACAAATGGGAAGAACAATAGATTCTATAATGGATTGAGATTCCGATCTATGGTTTTCGTGTTCGGATTTCAGATAACATGCTAGAAACGTATAGTTTTAAATGTGGGTAATTGAAAATAATTGTAATGTATGAAAAAAAAAGAAGTTATAAACACAGGTCAAAACATTTTAGTTTTTAACCTGAAATCAAATTTATTTAAAATATTAAAACCACAAGAAGACAATGCTAGAACTATTAATATGTTTGTCTTTACCAAAATCCACGATATATACCCTACGTAATCAACATATTTTTAATACATGTTATGAACGGTGATACACAGAATTGGTCAAATGTAAGAACACAGTTGATATGAAGATTAGGGTGGGATTTCAGAAGCCATTCTCGAACTTTTCTAACTGACTTGACTAGATGACTTTACATGGCATGTGGGTTAAAAATGTTATCTTTTATTTTCTGTGATTGAATAAGCACTGTCCTAAATTACATGCTACTTTTTCCTATATGGTTAACCTAACGAGACAAAAGACAGGGGTCTGAGACTCTTGGAGTTTGCCAGATACAACAATATGATACAGGCAAACACGCTTGGTCTCCACAAAAAATCCAGGCGATAGATTGGCTTGACACTGAGCCAAGCCATGAGGGTTGCTTAGGACAGAGAAAAATGGAGTACGTTGGTTAAATGATCATCTGTGGTGCCCCAACGACCTTCGAGTTACGGGATAGGATAGGACAGAATATGATAGGATAGGACAGACCTAATCACCTTTATTTATAAAATGTGTGGAGACTAATCCTAAGCTTGTTTTCAACTATACAGTGTTCTAACAGTAAAATCACAGGCGTTTGTAATATCTGGTCAAGCTAAAGGAAAAAATATCAATTCGTTATAGACTAGTTAGTTAGTTATTCATTGTTTACAGGGTACAGCGGACTGCAAATAGCCGACTCAGGACCACAAAATCAGGACCGAAACTTGGTTGAAAGAGGATTCACCTCTGATCCGTATAAAAGATCTGCCGAATCAACCCTAGTGGTAACACTGAAGGCACTCCGCCAGCCGGTCACTTTGCAATAAAGGCGTCCCATCCCACGCAGGGGACGCTGAGGCTATACTCTAATTTATCGAACCCCAGTTTACAAAAACAAAATAAAAACATCATTATAAAATATTAACAAAGCACATACATAAAAAATACCTACACTGCTAAATAATAATATCATAGGAAGCCCTAGTGACCAGTTGGCAGAAAGCGTCCAATATTCCCAAGCTGACCCCACAGACCTCATACACAAATGAGGCGTTTTGGAAGTTTTCAGGAGAAAAGGTAGGTGGCTCGTCTAGCAACGAAGATAGGTAAGCAGATTGGTAGAACAGAGTTACATTACATTACATAATTATTGCTTTAGGTCCAGCGGTATAGAACAGATTAGGAATGAGAAAGAACAAAGGGAAAAGACAGCGACGGTGGGAATTTAAAGTATTTAATATCAAGAAAGTGGGGATACTATTTATACAGAAACCCCCGGCACCCCCACGGGGGGAACGTTATAGACTAGAAGGAACAGCCTGCTATGGACTAGAAGTAATATAAACACCATGTTATAGCCTAGAAGAAACAGCAATCGTGCAAATTAATTATAAACATATTACATGATATACACAATTTTAAAACGACTTTTATCAATATGAACCATTTCAGGAAAGACTTCATTAAATAGGAAAGACAGTATGCATATTTTATAAATATAGTTTAGAATTTAAAAATGATTTTCCTCAAGAGAAAATATCCAATTTTAAGAAAGACTGGAATTAAATAGGAAAGATCTTTATGCGACAAATATATAGCAACAAATGTTACAAATGTATATATGGGAACACATTTGTGGGTTTTTTAAAGGCCGGGTCCCCAATTCGAAGGCTTCGTTTTATTTTAGCGAAAATGAGTTTAGCCTACAATCTATATAGTTTGCGCAAGAACGGTAGCTATCAATAGATATAAATAGGCACACCTGCAGAGGATTGGGCCCTGCCAGGTCTTTCTTGTCCAAAATACACCATATGATGAAAATGACCATTCACTCCATACCGGATCGGTCGTCGCCCGGATCACCAATGATTGCGCCTTC
Source organism: Oncomelania hupensis (assembly GCA_036898135.1). NCBI lineage: Eukaryota > Metazoa > Mollusca > Gastropoda > Littorinimorpha > Pomatiopsidae > Oncomelania > Oncomelania hupensis. The sequence continues at coordinate 240,090 of JBAHVR010000336.1, forward strand.
CGTTGGCCACCAGGACGGAGGTGATAACTGATAGACAACTTAGCAAGATCCGCACGATAGACAACATCGTCATAGGAACCTGGAATAGGACCATAACTGCGGAGGGAAAATTAGAAGAACTGGCCCACGAGCTGGAACACTATCGATGGAACATTTTAGGTATCAGCGAACAATTTTCAGGAGTGTCCAATATTGCCGATTACATTGAAGAAAATATTTGTTAAGCTATATTTTTAAAAAAATCTGAAAATAACATTGCTGGAAGACATTTTCAGAATTTATAGGGAGACTTCCATTACAAATATTGCTATAACTTCTATTACTGCAAACAATAGTAGAGATAATTAATATAACACCAAATTTAAAACTGCTGCCTTATGCACAAAAAATAAATCGAACTCTGAGAGTTGTCTTCTTTCCTAGACCAAAATAGTGTGCATAAAATATATAAACAGACTATTAATATCCGTAACTGGACATCAAATATATAGATTATAGAAACTGGTAACAATTGGGATTATAGTCTCTAAAAAAAGTGAGGGATGTTTCAAGAAGGACAAAAACACACTCACGCGTATCTGCACACACACATACCTAAGCAAGAACAATGCCAACAGCGAACTTCACAATCGCAACCACAACGACACCAACAGATTACTGGTTGCCAACAACTTATCTATACCCAGGTTTTTGTTTGTTGTTCTTTAAACTAAAATTGCCGTCAAATGTATTCAGAGTATTCACAGGTTGACAATATCAACGACGTAACAAAGGAATTTGAACACAGTTTATAACAACAAATGCCTTTTTTTTATACACAATCCATATCTATGTCATCCCTAGATCTAAAACTGAAAACTGTTCTTTGTCTTGCATTACGATATCATGAAGAAAATTATAGTTGATTCTTTAAGCAACCCACTCACATCCCAGTTAATTATTTACCGCTAATGGAGTTTTAGATGTTAAAAAGAAATTGATGATATAAGTTAATGAAAGACTAGGCTTCTTGAGGCAAGAGTTGCACCATGTCTGCCTGCAGCGTTAACACTAACTACGACTGTCCGAGTTTAAAATGCATTCACTGGTAACAACACTGCACCATATGAAGTATTTCTAGATTTCCTCAAACTGGTCAGGAATGTCATGGTCTTACATTTGTTAATGTTAACTCAACTGTAATTCTTTCTACAAGTACTGGCATCTATTGTATACATGCATATAGAAAAGCATCTACGGCATTGTTTTCTAATCCCAAACACAAATTATATACACATTTACAAAACTATACAATGCTAAGTAACAGATCCAAATGGTCTTTGGTTAACCCCCCCCCCCCCCACAAAAAACACACACAAAAAACCACAAAAAAACTAACAAACAAACAAACAAACAAAACAACGTAGTGGTTAAAAACACAAACATGCAAAAATACTTACAATGTGTGAATTGTCCTTGCAATACTAAATTAAACACATTAATACTTTAAGCTAAAATACTTTTTTTGGTCTACCTTATTTCATAGACAATTTTGTATATCACTATGTGAAATCTTATTTAATTTTAAGTAAAACAATTTTGTTAAATGCTAAAAATACAATTTTGTTAAATGCTGAAATACCGTACACTATATAACAGTAGGCCTATATCTTAGTTTGAGTTAAAATTAATGAGCATTACTTCTAAATACATCTAGCTATACACAAATATTATCTTAATATCCCTCATAAAATAATATCATAAAAAAATATCATTAAAGGAGTGGCCACACTTGGCTTATGTTTTGCGGCTTATGCATTGGGTAAGCCCGGCTTATAAAAATTTGCAGAAGACATCAAACATGCGCTATCCTTGTTAAATTTTACGTTAGCCAGTACGCAAGGAAATACATACAAAATTCATAGGCGTAAAACAAGTGTGGCCGGGCCTTAACTTTCTTGTAAGAGAATGAAGTATATATAGCCTAGGTCGTGTGGTACAAGCAGTAATGATGCTGAAAAATTATATAATATTTTTTAAAAATAATTTATGTAATACAACTCAACACTGCCATGTTTAATTGTATGTAATTGACTTGAGTACAAATCGACATTTTTTTATGTATTTCGATTCAGATAACTCTACTAAAACACATGTGAAATATAAAAATATAAATCTGTGTAAATAGTTTTTTTTTTCTTAACAAATGCTTCTTTAATGCTACTTTTAAAAGTTTGTTAGTGTGACTATTGTATTAATTTTGTTAGTATTAACTATCTCTTATTTTAATTTTTATTTGTATGTATCCATGTGCTGCTGGCGTTTATTTTTATTTTTTATTTTTTTATTTTTAGGAATTAAGAGTTGACTTGACTTTTTAACTGCAGAATCTTAAAACATGTGACAAGTATAAAACCAATGCAGTATTGAAACCATTTAATGGTAGCAAAATGGTCAAAAATTATCAGAGGAAAAAACAACAGGTAAATTAAAGCAAGGAAATATTATCGATTTGATAAGACAGTTTTTTGAAGGTGAAACACGTAATACAAAATTTAGTTATAACATTTATCAACAAAGTCAAAATGTAGGCTATAACGATTTTATCCTTTTCCAAAACAGCTTCAAAATTGAGCGTATGCAACATGGAAATCCATACACACTGGACACACGTGATTTGGCACGAGGTCAAAGCACGCTTGGCAGGAAACATGCAAGCAGTTGAAGGTGACGATTTCAGCTGGCCTTACGTTGCATCGCTGGCACATGGCTCCTCCGTCTCTTTGGAACCACCCATAGGCTCTACCAAGAGCGTCAATTTGTGCATCTTCAACTGAAAACAAGGAAGCCATGATATTAATGTTATATAATTTTCTGAGAAATAATGTTTTGGGTAATATTATACTCCACAAATTTAATTTGTCCGAGACCATACGTGTCACTGGTAGATCTATCTAAGGAGATTGGTATATTCTTTTGTTTAAGAGTGTGGATGTGTGGGGAGTATGTCTGGAGGGAGAATGAGGAGGGGGTAATATCACACTTTTTGCGTAAAAATGGCGATTGATTGATTTAGGTAGGTCATTCTTCTGTTTAATGACTGTACATTTTCTTTAACTGAATACATTATACCGAACCACCATCATCAACATCATCATCAACATCATCAGCATCATAACGTTGGTGGTCTAACTTTTGCTTGCACCATCTTTAAGAGTTATTGGAGGTATTAACGTTTTATTTATAACTGAACGGTATACACTTAAAATTTTATTAACATAGATTAGTCTATGTGCAAAAAACATAAACAAAGAACTATAAACATCAACTGCATGCAGCAATAAGAAATAATTAATCTGAAAATGCACAAAAAAATAAGTACATACTCATTTAAGCTGCGCTCTTGTTTTTTGAGTACCTATAATGTGATCAATGTTACATTACTGGATTTGTCTCATACATAAACGTATGTTTAATTAGTCCAAAGAGAATACAGAAACTCTAATCTCTCAGGCGATACCCACCTTAAGTTTTTTAAGGAAATTAAGAGTCATTTGACTTTTTAACTGCAGAATCTTAAAACATGTGACAATAAAACCAACGCAGTACCAAAAAGGTAGTAAAAATAATCAAAAAAATTTATCAGAGGAAAAAGAAGGAGTAACAACAATATTTGATGTTATAACGTTAGTGTTATAAACAATTTATTTATAAAATTTATCAACAAAGTCTTTCAATAATTTTTTTCCAAAAATTCAAAACATTCAAAATCAACAAAAAATAAAAAACTGGACACACAACAAAACACACAAAAGCAGGTAAAAACATGCAAGCATGAAACAGAAATTTGCAAACCACATGGCTCCCTTTGGATCCAATAATCCCACCAAACTCACACCCTCCCCCCACCATCTTAAAACTTGCTTACGCCCCTGGACAAAGGTACGAAAATGCATTCTCTCATTCTCATTACTGTTTTCAAAACGCAAATCTATGCCCACTGTTTTCATCACCCATGTTGCGTCTTGATCTGATGTTGCAGAATAGCTGTTGTGCATGAGTATTAGTAATGTGTGGTCGAAATCATTTTACACAAACAAACAACCCTCTTCCTGCATGAGATGTCTGGTCCCAACCCACGACTATCGACTTTAATGACATATGCATGACTTACAACTTTACAGTAAACGGGATTACATGATTCCTGCTTGCTAATATTATACTCACTTGTCAATAGCTCAAGGGGAACATCTTCGTCTTCATAAAACTGAATGTTGTAAAGAAACAAAATGCGGGAGTCACTGTCGCCTGCAAAATACATAAATTAAACATTTCATCGATAATGACCTGAGCTGAGCACGCACTTTCTCTCTATCTCTCACTCTAACACCCACCACCACCCCTACCCCCGCCACCACCAACAAGATCATCATCACATTGCCAACATCAGCAGCATGAGCAGCTTTAGCAGCAGCAGCATGATCATGATAATCGTCAGCAGGCTTTATCAAATCACGATAATAACGACTAATTTTTTATTTTTAAACTGACCACATCACTTCGTTTTGTCACAGTTATCGCGGTCGCTATTCATTATAACCCCGCGAAAACTAATCCAGACTGCAACGCTAGATTTAAGAAATAATTCTGCATGTAAAGTCTCTTTCCCAAAGATATGCTTCTTCCCGTTTCTGTTGCCTGCAAGCCAGTTGGGGGATATTTGTTTCCCACGAAGATGCTTTACCTCCGGATTTCACTCAAGCAATCTTTACAAGCTATTTAAAATCAGACACTTGGTTTTCAGCAAGCCCAGCTGATACACTGACGGGGCTGAGAACACAGCAAAATGGTCATCTGCATCTCTGGCACAATTCCACAAACATAAACCCTTTGGCAGCAGAGAAGGTCAGATAGATCTGTCCTAATTTGACCTTTAACCCATGAGGCTAGCTTCCAATAAGGATTATGTGCAGGATGCCGTCATGTAATTCTGGTCCCCTTTCATAGGTGAGACAATTACAACCTAAAGTATTTTTGTCTATCGTATGTAAGCTGTGATGATGATGATGATGATGATGATGATGATGATGATGATGATGATGATGATGATGATGATGATGATGATGGTAATAATGACGAATTACAGACAATAGGTTTGCAATAACCGGTAATTCCCGGTAAATTACCGTTTCACAAAGGAGAATACCGGATTTTGTTTTAACCCGTCAGTATAATGGACCAGTTCTTTCCGACTGTACCGGTTCTTTTCTGACAGATATAGAGAGATTGGATGAGATGAGATGCACTGCAATGCTATACGATGCGACGGGGAGAGAGAGAGTGAGAGAGAGAGAGAGGGGGGGGAGGGAGGGAGGGAGGGAGGTAAGGGTTGGTGAACCGACCTGCATCCTGACGTCGGTTGAACACCTCCACTGGTTGGCCAGAAACTTCGATGTGGGGCCTTAAGCGCAGACCTGGACGAGAGGATGGTCGTGGAAAAGCAGCTGCCAAGGCTTCTTCCTGCACTCCTCCCACTGCTCCTAATTCCTGTACCTCTGGTGGAGTAGTTAAGTCATCTGTATGTTCTTCTGCACCGCCTGTAGTATCCGCATCATCTGGTGGCTGCTGTAACACACGATGCTCATTCAGGGACAGATCTGACGTCAGGATGTCACTTTGGTTTTCTGTACTAGCTGCCTGCTGTTCGACAGCGGGGATGGCCACATCTACATCTGAGTGTGGATTCGTTGGCGGATTGGCCCGCACATCAAACGCAAAGCAGCCCTGATGACCACCGCCAACTGCAAGCTCCGTATGAATGCCAAAAGTCGTTTCTTGCTGGGGGTAAACACCAGCTGTAGGGTTTTGGATTTGACTGTTGGTTCCATAATTGCCAGGAAGGACCTCCGTTGCAGTTTCTTGCTGTTGGATAAATGAAATGGAGTTGTTCTCCACTTCCCCCCTGTGTCTATATCGGGCATTTGTTTGTCTTAATACACGTTGAACTTCCCCTTGTCTACGCCGAGCTTCCATTTGTCTAAACCGAGCTTCCATTTGTCTAAACCAAGCGCGAGCTTCCATTTCCTTTTGCACAGCTTCCATTTCGACTTCAACGTGTCTACGCCGAACTTCCATTTGATTTTCAGGCACTGGTTGTCTTTGGTCGTTCTCTCTGGTAGGATCATATTCCGGTTGCCTCTGCGGTGTCTGATGATCAGCCAGCTGTTCTTGCTCCATCAGTGGCGGTTGTTCTTCTTGCAGCGGACGCTGTTGTGGTTGCTCTTCTTCTTCGTCATCTTTTTCCTCGTGGTTCATCTTATCCTTTTCCGCCATTGCAGGTCCTCTTTAATAAATTATATGAGTAAGCTGACAACTTACTCGACACAAAGAGAAGGCTATTCTAATATTAATGTTATACAAAATATTCGTTCACGTCTTTCGCAGGTATAAATATGAGTCAGTTTGACATATAATAGGCCTATATATGAAATTTGCAGAATCATCTATTGGCAACTGATAATTATTTTCAGAAAATGTGCTTCCGTTTTACAAGTACCTTTTCACGGCATTAACTTATGCATCATAGGCACAGATGATTAAAGATCTAATAAAGGTGACACACAGTTTCCATTCTCCACGTTTAAATCTCTTACACACAGAAATGCTCTAGAATACAACACAGTCCACTCAAAGTCCCAGTGATTTGCTTCATGATGCATAAGAGGATGGTTCGTTAACTAAATGGAAGATGATGACTTTTCGGTATCAAGGGAGGGTGGCTCTTTCTGTTCCCATGGCAACTGCGACTGCTGGAAATGGAAACCCTTGACATATTTTGCCTGATTGTCAAACCTGAAACATTAAAGGCTCTATTAAAAACGTGTGTATATGTATGTGTGTGTGTTTGTGTATGTGTGTGGGTGTGTGTGTGTGCGTGTGTGTGTGTATGTGTGTGTGTTGGGGGGGGGGAATGGGGGTGTGGGCACACTTACACGGTGTTATCAGTACTAACCAGCGAACGAACATCTACATAACTTGTTTTGACAGACCTACTTGTTTTGACGTCCGTTAGGTTTAGGGCTGGGTTAGGGTTCGAACACTTAAAAATACTTAAAAGGGGGACGAAATATGACCCACTTTCAGCACAACGTATGTGGCGTTCCAGGAAAGTCATGATAATATTGTGTACTCTCGGCTGTGTGTGTGTGTGCGCGTGCGTGTGTGCGTGTGTGTGTGTGTGTGTGTGTGTGCGTGCGTGCGTGTGGCTAGGTAGAAACGACGTTACTCTGACATACACTTGAAACTTTACGTACTTTCTTTTGACGGCCCAGTTATTTTAACGTCAAAATAGTGTTCCGTTAGGGTTAAGGCTGTGCTAGGCTTAGGGTTAGGGTTTGGGTTAGGGTTAGGATTAGGGATAGCTTTAAAAAATGGCAAAATGGCAAAATAATTTCAAAATGATGGTAAGTGTGTCAAAATAATGTATGTAGAGTTTCACGACAGTCATCACAACGTCGTTTCTACAAACATGTGTGTGTGTGTGTATGTGGGGGTGTGTGTGTGTGTGTGTGTGCGTGTGTGTGTTTGTGACGTTTGAGACGCGCACGGTGGATCTGATCGATTTGTTTGGCAAAGCATGCAGAGTGACGAAGTGTATTTAATTTTGATTTGATTTTGCGTTGTTGTTAGAAGAAGCTTTATATAATGTTGATGGTTTTCGTTGGTCGATGTTGTTGAGAATTTTGTAGAATTACTTGTTTGTTATCGACCGGGACTACGTGGCTGCCGCAAGCGAGCGTTGTGGCCAAGTGGGCTAAGGCGGGACTAACTTGCCTTGTCCACAAGCCAGAAACCAATGGCGCCGACAGGTGTGGGTTCGATCCGGCATCTGGGCGTTATGTTTTTCCGAATATTATTTACTTTCGATTCGGGCAACGTCTCGGGGGTTTTCTCCGGGTACTCCGGTTTGCTCCCACAGCAAAATTTCAAAATCACAAATAATGTTAGGTAGGTTGGGTTTGGGCGCGCCACTGGCTTCCCTGGGGAAGGCGGCCCAGAGTTTCCCGATAGAAAGGAATAATAAACTGTAGTAAAAAAAACCATAAAAAATAAAAAATAAAAAACTACGAAGGACAGTCTCGGAGCTACATCGCCAGTATTACACAGAGCGACGAGCGGACGTCGCGTCTACTTCGGCACAAGAGCGTATACATCAACACCAGCGTGCTCGCATACGACGAGGACAGTGGGGCCTGCGTCAACGAAGGCGACAGACAAGCATCAGCGCTACTGCAGAAAGCGTGCTGTTCTAGAACAGTCTAGAAAGGTGCAGCATAGTCAAGAACTTTCCAGAAAAGCATCAAGATGGCTGACTTCTGGCAGAAAGGACATGAACTGAATCTAAAAGGCAAGCAGCTGACGGAATACGTCAAGTCTCAGGAGATAATACAAGGAAGAGTACTCGAAGAGCAAACGTAGGCGTGAAGAAAGAGAATTGAACAGCAGGGCAAGAAAGAGAAGTACAGCGACGGCGTGAAGAAAGAGAATTAAAAGAGCAGCGTCAAGAAGGAGAAGCGCAACGTCGCCAAGAAGAAAGAGAGGAAAGATATGCTGAGCGTCGGTTCGAGTTAAAGATGGCGCGCATCCAACAACAACAGCACACGCCACACGTTATCAGTGACCACAAGGCTCAATGATGTCCATGTTGATGCCATTGGTGTTGTTGGTCATCATTTTTGTCTTCTCTGCATTTATTTCCATTCCATAGGCTCTGGAGGTGATGTCAAGCCTCTGTACCAGATGTTCAAGTTCTTGTTCCTCTCCAGCCAATCCATCAATGTCATCCGCAAAACGTAGGTTGGAAATTGTTCTACCCCATATATCTGCAAAGGGATCTGACATGATGCGCTCTAGGAAAATGTTGAAGAGTGTTGGAGAGAGTAGGCATCCTTGACGCACGCCGATTGTTGTTCTGAACTAGTTCCCGATGGCGCTGCTGTGGAGGACTGCACTGGTAGCCTTGTCATAAAGGCTTTTGATGACTTCAATAAATTTAGGGCTGATGTTGTACACTTTCATTGTTGCCCATAGAGCTGCATGCCAGACTCGGTCAAACGCTTTATTGAAGTCTACAAACACATGATGTTGGTGCTGAAGGTATTTCTTGCAGATTATTCTGAGGTTGAAAATCTGTTCAGTGGTACTTCGCCCTGCCCTGAATCCTGCTGTGTGCAATTGCACATGCATTTGCACTTGCGCAGTTTGACGTGACAGTTTTCGACCAATCTGCTATTAGATGGGCGTGCAGTTGCGTGTGCATTTTTGCGTGCAATTGCACACGCATTTAAGGCTTTCTGCGTTCCATACGATTGAGACGTGCACGATTATTACGAACATTTTGTCGCAAAGCGTGCAATGATAGCATGTAGGCCTAAGTACCTTTTCATTAATTTTGGTTCTACTTTGTTTCTGGAAAAGCTTGTTGGTTTTCGTCGGTTGAAGTCGGTCCAATCTTGCAAGTTCGTAAAACTTTCTGTGAGTTATTTTGATTGGTTATTGATTGCTGATTCTATACCTTTCTGTATTTGTCGACATTGTTGATAGGCTATATAAAAGGTGCTGGCTGCGTGTTTGGATGGCGTTTAAAAAAAAGTGTTTTGTTTTGTGGAGAATTTTTGACTGCAGTACTGTTGTTGATACTGTTTGTATCTTTTGCTGACTAAAGCTGGAACACTTCATAACGACGGCTCTTGCCTTGACATTGAATCGATATTTGCCGTGTAACACACACCAACAACTGTGTTGCGCCAGCTTGCTCCTGTGCACTCAAACATAGGCTATATCGGTTGGTGTTTAGCTTTTCACGTTCAGGTTGGTTTTCAAATACACAAACAACTGAAACAGGTCTAAAAAATCTCGCAGAGGACACTAGCACTGGGACGTATAGGCTTTTTGTTGTGGTTTTACCTGTGCGTGCAATGTGTGCCCCCTTAACCCTACCCCACCCCCCACCCCCATTTCTCTCTCCATCCCCATCCCCCTCGCATTCCCACATACCTTTCAACCTGCACACACCCTCGTCTAACTCTGGCAAGCCCTACTACCTACTTTTCCCTTGCGGTGTCACGTGTTCCATTCATAAAGATTGTCAGCTCTTTTAGTAATGGAATGCATTTCATGTGTAGCTCTCGGAGGAGTCTAATATTAAGCCACCGGTTGATGCCAACAACACCTCGTTGGACAAGCGCTGCATGCAAAGGTCTGCTCTCTTCTGCGAAATCGCAATGAAACATTGTACTCAGGGTTGTCGTTATAGTTATTGTACCCGTTGTTGTTGTTGTTGTTGTTGTTGTTGTTGTTGATGTTGTTGATGTTGTCGTTATAGTTATGGTACATGTTGTTGTTGTTTTCTTGTGTTGAAATAAGCTGCCATGCTTTAACATGAACATAGAGGCCTGTACGTTCTATTTCTTCTCTTTTTTTTCTTACTTCGTCTTCTTCGTTTAAACTTCCCCACCGTCTTCTTTTTGATCTGTAGACCTAAATTAAATATGCAAAACCTGTAGTCGTAAATATGCAAAACGACTTCGGCTTCTTCATATGTAGACCTATGCAAAACTCACAGAGGTTAGCCCTGAATGATTAAAGACAAGTTCGCAAGCCATTCAAATGTATTTCTAGACACACATAGCTGAGAAAAATACTCCCCAAAGGGCTCATGTTCGTGGGCCTGTTCTTTCACGGGATTTCCTACAGAAGCAAAATGAAAATGTGAATGTTAAATAATTGACCACTCCTTGAACTATCTTCAAACTAAAATGTATCAACATTGTTTGAGGTTTAGATATGACTCATTATGGTTTCCGACTATTTCCGAGAATTTCCAGATATTATCCGGAAGTACAAATACTATCTCCTATTAGCTGATCATCTATACTGACAATAATACTTCTACCGAGCAAGTACAGAAAACTTGGGGGGCACACGCACACTAGACACGCATGTAAAAACTATAACAATTGCCACACATGATATATAATATTATTTAACCAAGAACTAGAAGAGAATGCAAACGGCATTTGCATTTGAGAAATTATTCTAAAACTACAAACTACATACTGTGTTTTCTGCGTAAGTTGAATGGAAGCGGGTGCGTGAACTGCACGGTTTGTAAGACCAGCGTGTTTGTAACCTGAGATCTTTTTATATTGCATAATGACTGGCAACTGTACTGTATACTTGCACGTCCTTTTGTACCGTGCACCTTATATCTTTAACCCTAGCTTGACTCTTACTGAAAATCTGAAGGTTTGAACTGAGATTTGTATTATTCAATTTGTTGATAAGTGATCTGCTAGTGTTTTCTGTGATAAAATATTCTTAATCCATAATGATGCTAACGAACATGTTTATGCAGCGCTTTATGAACTTTAATAAGTGTTTGTGTGTGTGTGTGTGTGTGTTGGACTGCCTTAATTTTTATCTCCACCCCCCCCTCCCTCTCCAACTGTTATAACTTGAGGACTGTTTTGTGCATTTTTATTGTACCCTACTTTCGTTGTCTGTGGCTTCGTTATGGTCTATGCATTGATCAACCTTTTAATGAATGAATGTTTGTAATTGCCCTTTCTTATACATTTATTGCAATTTGTTTTAGTACTGATTGCAAAGCATATCTTAATTTCTCTGTTTGAGATAATAAAGTATTGTTGAATGTTGTTATTGCCTTTGTGCTGTCAACGTGTTCATCAGTTTTAGTGTTGTCCTTATTGTGCTGTGGCAATGACCAAATGCATACTCCTTAATGTGTGGTCTTTCACATGGCAATTCAATGAAACTTGTTGTTGCCTTGTATCCGCAAATGACGTAAAGGGTATATAATTCATAATAGTGTATTTATCTAGGGCTTTTTCCTAAGTATAAAACAGTCCAAAGCGCAGATAATTATTAAATGCAATGTAGTATATTACGTTTTTTGAATAAGAAACGTCTTCAATGTCATTCTACGAAGCAAAGGATGTATTCATTAATAACAAAAACATTACCGAATTATGCAATAATTTCTGCGGGGGAAAAACAACAGCATCAAAGGTATTTAGAGGGCTTTCGATGGCTATATAACATGGTATTGCAGTGGTTAAGAGCTTTCGATGGCTATATAACATGGTATTGCAGTGGTTAAGAGCTTTTGATGGCTATATAACAAAGTATTGCAATGGTTAAGAGCTTTCGATGGCTATATAACAAAGTTGTGCAATGGTTAAGAGCTTTCGATGGCTATATAACATGGTGTAGTAGTGGTTAAGGGCTTTCGATGGCTACATAACATGGTGTTGCAGTTGTTAAAGGTATAGCACTATAAAATCGTAATATTGTATGTGCCACATAGCATGGACAGTAAAAAGAGGAGGGGGATACATACATATTTATGTTGGTAAATCAAACTGTGACGACTTCTGTAATCTCTGGGTCAAGTTTTGTAAGGTTTCTATCAATGCCTAAGGTTTGGTTTGGGTGCCGTGTTTCACCAAAATGTTTATATATGGCACCACTGATCTTTCTTACACCGTAACATTCCTCAAATAGCTTCAAGATTCTTTATTGTCCAAACACATGGCATGGATATTTGTTTAGCAGTGCAAGAAGGAAGGAGATAACAACATCTAAACTATGAAAAACATAGACATACAATATTAATACATTTGATATTACTATCATACACAACTTCCATACCGAAATACAAATCTATGTACACTAGCACACATGCATAAACAGATATCCAGTCACATACCCATGCGTACACATTTAACACATAGATCCACAATACATGTATACACAAAACTACTTACACCCACCCATTCTTCCATGCCTTAGATCCATCCTAGATCATAATAATAATAATAATCATCATCATAATAATAATAAGAGAAATAATAATAATAATAATAATAATAATAATAATAATAATAATAATAATAATAATAATAATAATAATAATAATAATAATAATAAGAGTAATAAAACAAAATAATAATCATAAATTCATAATATTAATAATAATCGTAATCATAAGAGTAATTATAAAAATAATAATAATAACAATGCAACTACTAAAAAAATAATACAACAGCAGCACCAACAGACAAATAATAATTAATATATGGTAACAATGATAATAATAACACTACTACTACAACTAATAATAATAACAACAGGAATGATACAAAACCAAGCTTCATGATGATCTAGGGGAACAAAATTAGTGAGAAATTAGTGAAATAAATATCCTCGTTTACAAAAAATACGTACATACAAAGACATGAATATATAAATAAATGCATAGATAAATGTCTAATTAAAATGCATAAGTTATTGTTTAAAAAACTGCTTAGCTACACAATTTAAAATAAATAAATAAATAGACTAAAGAAATTAAATATTTGCAATAAGTTGTGTTGTATGTGTTACCGGCAATATATATCTATATCTATATATATATATATATATATATATATATATATATATATATATATATATATATATATATATATATATATATATATATATATATATATATGTGTGTGTGTGTGTGTGTGTGTGAAATCCCGGTATAATAGAATGCCTAGGTAAAGTATAGAACATTCTAGTTTACCTAGGCATTCTATAGAATTATTCAGTCTATACTTTACCTAGGCATTCTATAGAATACCTGGATTTCACACATTGCCGGTAACATATACAACAGCAAGATACAACAACTAAAAGCTATACACAACAGAAAAAATATAACAGTACCTACTATAGAAGTAATACTACATGGCAGCAACATTATTTTACCATCATCTTGATGTTGGAGATGTCTACGGTCTTTCTTTCACACATTCATCTTAATGTGTTTCGTTTTCGAAGGTTATCCACGCATAGAAGTTAAATGCCAGATTCGCCAAACGTTGCAAAATTCATCCGCGAATACTTTTTTCAAAACGTTAACTTTCGCCTTGATGCAAATAGTCAAAGCCTACCCTAAAACCAAACTGGCGGAGTATTCTATGTAGTACTATAACTTCCTGTGCAGTATACTTTCTGTATAAACTTGCTGAGTGTATCCTAATCTTGTTGCTAATACCGACATTCAGATGATAAATAAAGACTATACTAATACCAATAAACCTATTGGTACTTGTGATTTTATTCTAAACAAGGGGGTTCGTAAGATGTGATGAATCAACGTACACTTTTTTTAACCTTTATTTGCTGCCGATATCGGTCAATCGTTATTTTGCAAGGTCGCCATATTTTGTCGATAATTTTGTTGACGGAAGTCTGATTATCGATCGGTCATGTGACCTCTTGTAACACCAACAGTAGTAGGCTTACCAAGCTAAATATCACATGAACACTGCGTAAACAAAACCTTGATGCTAATGTCGAATTCTCTATTTCCTAATTAGTATTTTTAAAAGCCATTTATGATGGTAAATATGACATAGAAAGACCCTTGCCAGTCTGTTAATATTATATTCACTTCAAGATGTAAGTTAGAGCAGTAGCCTACTTATAATCAATGAATAAGTTTGAACAAGAGTGATTTGAACAAGCAGACTAAAGAGTTTAGGTAGTATTATTGTGATTTTATTTACGTTTTAAAGTGTAAATGTAAATCTTTGTATCAAATTAACTTCCCCAATGTTCCAGTTGAATTTTGTTTTTCGTTTTGTGTTTATTTGCTTTTTGCTTTCTGGAAAATGAGAAATAAGAGGTGAATCTAGGGAAGAGGAAATAGCAGAGAAAGAGAAGCAAGAAATTACACAGAGGACAGAAAATACCAATATGGAGAAGGAGAATGGTAAAACATTCTATAAAAGAAGAATAAGAAATGAATGAAGGAACATTGAGGTTTAACGTCTACACCCAGACGGGGATAACTATCCCATGGAACAAGGGGTAGGGATCTAAATGAACACTGAACAACCAGAGTAACCATACTGCTAAAATTTACAGTGAAAAATGGCCGCTTTTTATTTTGCCCACCCTGGGTTCGAACCTGTGTTATCGGTGTACCAGGCGAACGCTCTCCCACTTGAGCTACAGCGGTCGGTAGAAGAAGAAGAAGAAGAAGAAGAAGAAGAAGAAGAAGAAGAAGAAGAAGATGAAGAAGAAGAAGAAGAAGAAGAAGAAGAAGAAGAAGAAGAAACGTTCAGCATCAGTGTATTATTTTTGCAAAAATATTTATAGGTTCTTCTGTTGGTCCACTTCTCTAAAAAAAAATGTTAGCAGACCCCATATTTTACTTAATGATGTGTCGGTAATATTAGTTGTAGTACTGGTGATGATTTAATATTTGTATTTGTATTGTTAACCCACAGACAACAAGTCTTGTTATTTCGATGAAAAAGTCATTAAAACAACTAAAAGAAGAAGAAAAGAAAAAGAAGAGAAATAAAGCAATTTCTTACCTCCAGATCACTCCACGAGTTCGAAAACGGCAGCACCGACTTCGAAGGTAAACACAAACTGATGCACCCACATCTGCAGTTGCTTCAGCTGACAAGACACTCTAATGTCATCGTTCTCGTAACGAAGGCTATGATACACGGGAGCATTACGCTTACTGATTCCATGTTCTGGTTTGACTCCCATATTTCAAGGACTGGGGCAGTTCTTGAGACTCTTGGAATCTTGATTCTCTGCAATGGTGACAAAACAATGGTTTAATGTTAAAAAAAATATTATTATTATTATTATTATTATTATTATTATTGATTTTTATGATGGTGACGATGACGGTGATGGTGTTTATTTATTATTATTATTATTATTATTATTATTATTATTATTATTATTATTATTTTTTTTTTTTTAAATTTTATTTTGTCACATAGTATCAATAGAATGTTCGCTTAGAGCGCAGAAGACCGAACTTCAATGGATTTTTCGATGGAGACAAAATATTGTTTCTTACAGTCGACGTTCTGTACCGACTCTTTGTACTGTGCTTCCCTTTTTCTCGTGTCATAAGGTTACGTTCAAAAAGTACAGGTGTACGTAGTATATCCAATTATGAATGTGAAAGTATGAAAAGTGTTACGAAATGTTGTACTGATTTTTGAACACCCGTTTATTATTATTATTATTATTATTATTATTATTATTATTATTATTATTATTATTATTGTAGCAGCAGCAGCAGCTGTAGTAATAGTAGTAGTAGTAGTAGTAGTAGTAGAAGTAGTATTAGTAGTAATAGTAGTAGTAGTAGTAGTAGTAGTAGTAGTAGTAGTAGGAGGAGGAGGAGGAGGAGGAGGAGGAGGAGGGGAAAAACGAAGCTTAATATCCTATTGCGTGAGCGTGAACGACGAATCACCATGTCTTGACAACAATGATAACACTATGTAACAAATTTTTACTTTTGTTCTGTTCCTGGGTTGAAAGTGTGTTTTCCTAACCCGTTAGGTCTAGAACAGAAAGGAAATCGCTGTTATTCCAGAAAAACTGCTTCTGTGACCGGGACAATGAAATTTGGAAAATCGCGTGTGTTCGAGAAAATTATCGATTTGCTTTCAATGCCGAGCTTCCTCCCTGAACTGCTAGAGTTGTCCACATGTTTCTACAATTCTCCTGAACACTCTAGAACGTTTAAGAAACTCCCAGAACTTTCGAGAAACTCTCAGAACTTTCTAGAACGTTCTTGAACGTTCCAAAAGTAGCTGTACAAGTATCAAAACACACGACTACTGTGTCCTTGGGTGTCTGGCCCTGGAGCCTGACTTCTCCGCGGTTAGGATTGCCTGCCGCGACATGCATCTGGACTCCATGGCCGACCTGGTAGCCTACTCCTTGTCGACTAACTTTGGACTGCTGTTCATGAACGCGGTGTGCACCTACCGCTCACGAGTGTCTGTACACCTTTAGACCCAACCGCCTGGCCGGTTCTCTCCCAGGAACTCGTCTTGGGTTCCTTTGTCTTACAACTACTAATGATGACTATCCCCACTCAGTTACCTGTTTGTAACTTATTCCCCCACCTGGCCCATGGGCCTTGGGTTCGACTCTACCTTCTCGGGTCCTGGGTATGCTCTACTTAAGTACACGGATTGTACCCTCAGCTGACCAATTGGGTCCTGGGTATTACTACCAGGTACTGACTTATACCGCTCAGCTACCTTGCTCTCATACTACATGGCTCATTTAGCCAGTCGACCCCATGGGTCCTGGGTATCCGTTTCCATGACTGACCACACCCCTCACATGACTCATGCCTTTAGTTGATCCTCGTGTCCTGGTTATTAGATACCACTACTAACATTTCTCACCACATGACTTATACCTTAGTTGATCCTCGTGTCCTGGTTATTAGATACCACTACTAACATTTCTCACCACATGACTTATACCTTAGTTGATCCTCGTGTCCTGGTTATTAGATACCACTACTAACATTTCTCACCACATGACTTATACCTTAGTTGATCCTCGTGTCCTGGTTATTAGATACCACTACTAACATTTCTCACCACATGACTTATACCTTAGTTGATCCTCGTGTCCTGGTTATTAGATACCACTACTAACATTTCTCACCACATGACTTATACCTCAGTTGATCCCTTGGATCCTGGGTATTCGTTTTCATGATTGACATCCCATACCACATGGCTCATACCTTCAGTCGACCCCTGTGTCCTGGGTATCCGTTTTCCTGAATGACTTTCCCTACCTCACGATCTGTACCTTTTTTTTCCTTCCTTGTTTTATGGGTCCATCCTTGATTGTTTATAGCTTTTACCCGGCCCTCCTCGACTTTTAATGTGGTCCTGAAGGATTTTTATATAATTAGGTACGTTCCCCTCCCACCACCCTCCTGGTCACTGCTAGGCCTTCCACCCTTCCCCCTCTGTGCTTGCCCTCCCTTGGCCTTTGCGGCCTCCCTGGCACCCCGGTCCTACCCCTGCCGCCGTTCGTTCGTACTCCTTCCCCTCATGCCTGCCATCGATCCATCCCCGTCTTCTTCCGGACGTCGTAGCAGCGTCCCGCGCTCCCTCTTCATATGACCTCTTACTGCAGCACGACCTCTTATATCAATGGACATCATAATACCAAAGTCTCCTATACGCACACTGTGTTGGGGACTATAAATTTATAAACTGAACTGAGAGATTCACTGTACAATCGTCAATCTAGAAAATCTACACATTTCTGAACCTTGTTGAGTGGTTTCCGACTGTGTTTGTCTATTCCTTGTGCAATTTTTGTTACCTGATCATAATGACGAAAATGAAAAAAAATCGTTCAATTTTCACCAAAAAACGAGTTTTCTTCGTGCTGTTGTCGTGTAAGCAAAGTTTGTGCTTAATGAAGTCATTTGTTCACGTTCTTTAGACATAAGCAATTGAAATATAACACTTAGAAGCCAGGAACAAAAATTGTGTAACATAGTGTAATTATCATCATATCGAATAACCATTTGGTAAACCATAAGTAATAGTAGTAGTAGTACTAGTAGTAAGGAACTGTTTTAAAAGACCGCGAGGTGAAGCCTTTTTTGCGTTCAATCTTCAGCAAACCTTAAACGATCATTCCAATCTGATATGCAATTGCATGCAATATACTTAACAATGCACAATTATTTGTCATAGCAGTAGAAGAGGTCTTTTAGTGTTGTTTTTTTGTAACCTTATCCAACTGATTTTGAACTGCTCAGTGTTTATGTAGAAGGCACTTTCTAAACTCGAATCCTGTTGTCTTTGACTTGGTAGCGCAATTTCTCAATTGTCTAGGCTATTCAAATATTTTATTAAATGATTTTGCTTTTGACTGTGTATCGTAAAAAGCTCTGATGACACCTAAGCCAGGCGACTTTTTCTTCCACATGTAAAAGTCAAAATATCAAAACATTAAACATCGTGAAAACCTAACTACGGAAGTAGGCCTACGACATAACAAGGCCTTTAGTACACCTATTATTATAAGCCTACTGTAATCGCCACATTCACTCAAAATTTAAATAAATAAATAAATAAATAAATAAATGAAGTCTTTCCGGGCTGTGAATGCTCAGATAGTGCTTTCAGCTGTTGGGCAAATCTACTTCCTCAGCCTCTGCTTTCGACGCCATCTTGAAAGTTGTAAGAGGATTGTCTTCTTTTGACGCCATCTTGAAAGTTGTAAGAGGATTGTTACTGAACGTGTTACGACACAAATCATTTAACGTCGTCAAAGAAACGACTAATGCAGGTATACTCGACGTAGATGGTAATATTTAAAATGCTATTTTCCAAGAAAACTTTAAAACCCGTTTGTTAATATCAGAATTTAGGACAGGCCATGAGAGGGCACAAGACCGGTCGGTTTTATGTACGAGTTCCGATTCTTTTTAACAATAGAAAGCGCACCCAATGACCGATTAACCGCTATAATAGTTCAATGAATTTTCTAACACACGCAATCGACAATACATAGCAGACCAGGAAGCTAGAATGTTTGTCAAAATCAAACAGTCTTCACGTTTACAGATACCACTCAAAACATGGCGACTGACTTTGTTGCCATTGCTAAGTCGAGTAGAACAGTCATACTATTTTTGCAAAACAAGTACATTGATAATTCACGTAATTCGTTAATTACCTGTTTTGATCACACAACAATTCCGATCTGAGCTGTGGCACAATGCTAGGTAATACTGCTACACTATACCAATACACTAGCTGTGTACTCGCAGCGGCACAATCCGCAAACGACTGACTGTACGCTACCTTTTTCTCGCTATACAATTCATATCCTCAGAAATCGGGCTGTATAGCTTCAGCTGGTTCAAGGGAAAGAACCTTTTGATTACGCTTGCATTGCACATAATCGATTCTTTCTTCACGATTAGAATAGAACTGGATTTGTTCCTAAATAGTGCGGGGGGATTTTTCCAGCTCACAGATCTGCTCAAGGCGCAGACTGAGAATAGAATCCAACACAAACCGCCCAAAGCATCAACTTGCCGCTTAGTGAGCATTGTCTGACGCCTCAGACAACTGAGCAATACAGTACGCCGTAGGAGAAATTGCATGGAGCTAGGCAGTGTGAGTTTATTATTACTCTGGCACTCACACCGTCTAGGACATGAGCGTCAGGATCTTTAAAAACTCCATGCGATGAAATGGATGTGTGCACAGGTTACGATACCTCAGTATAAACTGTCGTTCAAAGTGGGCCTGTATAACATTACTACATTTAGGCCTATGTCCTTCAGATATGAACATTATGCTGGAGACGACGAGATGTTTAACAATGTGTGTAGCCTATGTTTGGTTGCAATAGATCTATTTTTCTTACAGACCCATCTACTTGAAGTTTAAATCTGTAAATATTTGAAAAATCAACATTTTCTGGTTTAAATGTTACGTGTCTCTGTGGTCTTCTTTTGCTCTATTTATATTGAGTTATCGTGTAAAATGTTCCGTGTGTGGATAGCGTTTGGGATTGAACAAGAATATACTGATTTCAGTTAATTAATATTCTCTAATATGTCAAACGATTTTTCCTCAACTTTGAAAAAGCGGAGCCAGTAGCCTGAAACTTCTGTTTATGTTATACGGGGCCATTCTTTGAGCAGTGATATTTTAAATTGCGTCGGCCAAACTTGTGTTTTATATACGAGTATGTTATTTTATCGTTATTACTTAACATATAGTAAATTTACAATGAAACTATTTTTAAGGGCGCATGTTTATGTCTATGTATCTATGTATGTATGTATGTATACAACAGTTTACTGATGTATGTGTTGCGGAATGTCTCTAGTTGTAACTAGTCATGTGTATAGTGTCCATGTAACACCATTTAATTTGCTCAGTAGCCTATTGTCTGTTACTTATTTTCTTATAATGTATGTAAAACCTCCACTCCCCTGTAGTTAGTGAAGAGAAACAACAACGTTGACATAGCGTTGACAATGGAAGTGTGTAATGTGTAACCCTAGAACGATTAGCGTAACTACAGTGAGCCCCTTAAATGTATTAAGGGTGTGTGTGGGATGAGTCGGTGCATGGATAAGAATGAACGTGCAAGGATTAGCATGGTCATGATAAAGCGTGATTGAATGAGAACGTGGCAGTACTAGACAGAATTTTTTTTATTTTTTTTTTAGAATTGTTATGCATTAAGGTGTTATAATATCCGCTTCCGTTTCTTTATTGTATACATGTACGCTAACCTTTGTGTTGTCTTCTTAATATGTTAACAGTTACTGTGCATCACACAGAAATATCCTTGTGCAAATGGGGACAATAAAGATTCGTTATTCGTATGTTTGTACAGTATGTATATGTATTTTGGGCGAGTGGGAGCGGGGGCTGGGGTTGAGTGGCTGGGGAGGGGGGAGAAGGGAGGGGGTTTGTGTATTGTTTTTCATGTCTTCGTTTTCTCTCGCCTTCCTAGTTTTGAATGTATTTTATTTAATCATTTATTTTAAAAGGTGCACTCGCTTACACATAGACAAAGTTAAACAGAGAGAGAGAGAGAGAGAGAGAGAGAGAGAGAGAGAGAGAGAGAGAGAGAGGGAGAGTCAGAGAGAGAAAGAAAGAGAGAGAGAGAGACAATATATACAAGACAAAACAACTTTTGATGATTAACATTATTATTCTTAGACAACATTTCTCACATTAATATGCACTTCGAACAGCGCTTTGAGGTAATATTCTGAACACACACTGGAAGAAGTGTCTAATGAAAGAAGAAGAAGTGAAACGTGTCTTTATAACATCAAAACACATGCTATCTAGAAGACGGCGTAATAATTATAATAATGAAATAATAATGAAGAATGTTTACATAGGTCTAGCGCAATTCCCTGTAACCAGCACGCTCAACGCGCTTTATTTATAGATATTAACCTTGTAGCCAACAATTGTTTTACAGGCCAAATATAACCCGACAGCTTAGCCAGGCTGGCTGGGTGAAAATAATAGGACAGCTGGGACAGCCGGCCATCTTGGAATAGGGCGGAGCCAATGCCAAGTCTAAAAGGTTTCCTCGTAACCTTTTCACCTCAGACCGTTACTGCTGAGGCCTGCGCCAATGGTACAAGCCTTGATGATTCTCAGTATGCTGTCACTCCACAGAGAGGGAGGCGTTAGCCGTGGCTGGCTTAGCGTAGGCGGAGCTCTTTCTCTACCGCAGCTGCTTTGCCCTAGGACTATACTAACATTATAGTGCTGTCACTGTACAGTAAAATGACATTACATTACATTACATGATTATTGCTTTAGGTCCAGCGGACTCTTCCGAGCCAAATCAGGACCGGACAACCCCTGATCCGCATAAAAGATCTGCTGAAACAACCCTAGTGGTAAAACTGAAAGCTCTCCACCAGCCAGTCACTTTACAATAAAGACATCCCACGCAGGGGACGCTAAGGCAATACTCTAATTTATCGAACCCCCGTTTACACAAACAAAATAGAATACAAACATCATTATAAAATATCAACAAAACACATACATACAGGGGCGGATCAGAGTAAATGCCCCGGAAGGGGGCACTGCAATTTTTTTTTACATTTTTTATCCGGTATACAGATTCGTGCTTGCACTCAAACACAGTAAAAGAAAGGTTGAATTGAGTGTGGTTTGTGTGTGTGTGTGTGTGTGTGAGAGAGAGAGAGAGAGTGTGTGTGTGTGAGAGAGAGAGAGAGAGAGAGAGAGAGAGAGAGAGAGAGAGAGAGAGAGAGAGAGATCAACACGTGCGTGTTTCGTGTGAAATTAGAAATTAGTTGTGAGAAAAAAAAAAGGTTGACACATTGGCCCACAGCCAGAACACTTACTTTCTCAGGCGTTCAGCATATTGCGAGGTTGAAGAGCCATGATGGTGCGGTATCTTCCCGCAAACCGTTCTACGACATCGTCAATGTCCACTGTGATGTTTCGGTGAGCCCTCATTACAGCGAGCCCGTTGAGCCTGGTCTCACCCATCGTTGATCTCAGATAGGATTTCAGCGTCCTGATGCCGCTGATAGTTCTTTCACATTCAGCTGTTGTGATCGGAAGAGTGCACAAAAGAGTCAGTAGCACGTGAATGTTCGTGAAAAAATCCACATTGCATGCTCTGAGAGTCTTGGCCACAGTATCAGGAACGGCCCCTGCATCAGCGCTCTCCCACTTGTGCATCCATCGGATGTACTCGGTGTCCAGCTCATGAACACTTGGCAGATCTGCTTGCCATAGACTGGCAAGTCGCTCGATACCCTCGGGTACCTTCCGAAAACCTGCCACTGGCCCGTTCCTGCTTTGCACGATGCACGAGGGTACAAGACCAAGCCCGTCAACAGCAATTTTAGAGCCGGTGGTGAAGCGAGAGTCCAGCTGGGCGATGAGGTGATCAAAAACGGGATACCTATGGACCTGCGGAAGTAATCTTCAGTTGTCTCTGCTGTCGGGTTACCCCGACATGTCTGTCGTTCTGCACCCCTTGGTCTGCGCAGATCAGAGTCGGCTGTTGCTGCCATCCGACTTGCTTCCTGAAACCAGCTGCTGAAGGTTGCAATGACGTCATCCCTGAATCCCTTAACTGTTGTCTTCACTGCGCTTATTTCTCCGTACGCAGCCACAACATCCTTTGCTTTTTGCTGAAGTTTCAAAATCAGTGGACGGAGAACTTGCAGGCATTTTCTGGTGACAACAAAAGCAACCAGAAAGTCACCCGACTGGAAAGCGTGCAAACCCCCCCCCCCTCCCCAGCTTTGGTGAGCGTTTCACTGTCCCAATCTGTGTTCTCCTGCACCATCTGGCCAAGGCAGTCATAGACCACAGGGAAGAGTTTGGCGAAAGTTTCAAAGGCAGAGTGCCTCTCGACCCACCGTGTTTTACACAGGTCGACCAGTTTTCTCCTCTTGCTTTCTGCTTGGGCTGACTCCACCACATTGTCAAACTTTCTCTGTCATTTTGGAGAAAGAGAGAAGAACAGGGACACTTCTTTCAGTACTTCAAACATATTCTTCACTTCTAGAATTCTGCAGCAATGAACAACACAAAGATTCAAGCAATGAGATGCGCAGTGGAAGTACAGAGCCTGCTTGTTAAGTTCTTGAATGCGTGCCCGAGGGCCAATGAGGACCCTGAACAGGTGGATGGACTAGTGGGGAAGGAGGGCACGCTTTTCTTCTTTCCACCTTTTAAAATTTTTGTATTATTTTTATTATTTTTGTGTGTGTGTATTTTTCCCCCCTTTTTTTTTCTTCTCATTTTTTCTTTTTTCTTTTTTGTTTCTTCCCTTTTTTTTCCTCCTTTTTTATTTTTTGGTCGCCTAGGGGGGTGGGTGGTGGGCACGTGCCCATTGTGCCCCCCCCCACTCCCTCGTCCGCCCCTGACATATAAAATGCCTACATTGCTAAATAATAACATCATAGAAAGCCATAGCGACCACCTGGCAGAAAGCGTCCAATATTCCCAAGCTGACCGCATACACAAATAAGGAGTCTTGTCCCGGAAGAGTTTTCAAGAAAAAAGGTAGGTGACTGGTCTAGCGAAGAAGAAGATAGTATAGCAGATTGATAGAACAGAGCAGGAATGAGAAAGAGCAAATGAGAAAGACAGCGACAGTGGGAATTTAAAGCACTAAATTTCCAGAAAGTGGGGATACTATTTATACTGAAACCCCCGGCACTCCAACGGGGGTAGTACAATGACAGCGTCAGGCGACATCAGACGATAGGCAACTATTACACTCTATTATATTGAAGGATAAGTATGTACAGTTGTAGCTAGTCTCGTTCAAAAGTGGAAGAACTGGAGATATATGACGGCATTTTGGCACCTTATTAAATAAGGATTGTGTCCACCCCCCCCCCTAACATACAACATTTCATAATATAATCATCACCTGTGGGACACCGACGTTTAATAGTTTAGTTATATCTTATGATTAGGCGCCACGCAGGGTAGCTGAGAATCACCAAACAGAAATGTAGCCTACATGTAGCTCTACACTTCAAATATAAATGTAAACCTTAACAGATCAATCCAATTTTTTTAAAGTTTATTTTTAGTTAAAAGTCTGCTTTAAGCGCTCACACGCTTACACACACAGTCACAAGAATAAATATTTAAACAATATAAAAAAAACACATTATGTTAACATGATGGTGGAGAATGTGATGATAAAGACAGGAAAAGGTGGGAGAAAAGGAGAGAATGCTGGAGAGTGAGGTTCTTACAATCATGTTCAATATAAACGTACACAACAAAGGTCAACCAACAATGGAATGAATGTGGCAAGGTGAATTTTAATATAATTATCAACAAAAGCAAAAGAACTTAATAATAATGCATTATATAACATAAAATGTCATTCAAACTGAGCTGTGTTAGGCTTACATGCAAAGAGTGAACATAGAATGTACATCCTTCAGGATACCTTTGTATGAGTTTGTGCTTTGCTACATTTTGGATCACAAACATCATCCTTTTGTGTTTTTGAAAAAACTGCATGAAGCAGCAACGCTTCAATTTTGATTCATTACGTTTTTAAACAAATGTGCCATTTTTGTTTTAACAAATCACTGCAAAAAGGAATTTTTTTTAATTGTAAAAGGAGTTAAGACACATTTTTTTTCTTGGGATACGTAGGTTTTGGCAAAAATAAAGTATTTGCAAATAGCATCCAATTATACGTAATTATTACACAACCCCTTGGGGTCATGAGCAATCTTGCCACTGTAGATTGTTCAAACCTATAAAGGGAACAGTGAAAGTCACAGTTGAAAACCTGTCTTTCCTTTATAGGCAAGACGCTTCACTGCGGCAACAGTACCCCCGTTGGAGTGCCGGGGGTTTTCAGTATAATTAGTATCCCCACTTTATGGAAATTTAGTGCTTTAAATTCCCACTGTCGCTGTCTTCCTCATTTACTCTTTCCTATTCTTGCTCTGTCCTTCACTCTGCTATACTATCTTCTTCTTCGCTAGATCAATGACCTACCTTTTTTCTTGAAAACTCTTCCTGGACAAGACTCCTTGTTTGTGTATGAGGTCTGTTGGATCAGCTTGGGAGTGTTGGACGCTTTCTGCCGGGTGGTCACTAGGGCTTCCTATGAATGTACTATTTAGCACTATAGGCATTTTATATGTATGTGTTTGGTTGATGATTTATAATGATGTTTGTATTCTATTTTGTTTTTGTAACCGGGGTGTTCGCGTAGTTGAGGTCAACCCTCAGCCGTCCCCCGCGTGGGATGTCTTTATTGTAAAGTGACTGGCCGGTGGAGGGCATTCAATTTTCCCACTGGGGTTGTTTCAGCAGATCTTTTATGCGGATCGGGGGTTGTCCGGTCCTGATTTGGCTCGGAAGAGTCCGCTGGACCTAAAGCAACAATAAATCAATCAATCAATCAATTATTACACATACTTGATTAGTTGAGCAGATAACGACAGATTTCTCTTTGCAACTGAAATTGTACACAATGTTGGGGTGCCACACAGTGATTCTCTCTTGCTCTGCGCTTCACTTTCACAGCAGCCACTATGACCCCTAATCAACCCATTTTTAAGGGACACAACTCTTGTAAAAGCAACGCAACATGACGGGAGTTTTCCGTCTGTGTATACTGTCGCGATACAAGCTCCATTGAGATACGTTGATAAGCTGTATATTATAACGCTGTTTAAAAATGATATTGTTGAAGGTAAAAGTTTTCAATAATTATTCTGTTTCGTAAAGTACCGAGACGAACACCAAAATATTGAATGACGTAGCAGATGCGTCATTTTGGAGCTTTCGTCATTTGTTTTTATTTTTGTATTGTGTCAATTCGAGGACCAATGATTTGCAGAGAAAAGCCTTGTCGCGTAGGAACGCAAATTTTTCACAGTTGAAAATCAGTCTGCAGGAAACTCTGGAAGAGGGAGACTCACGTGCAATAGGCGCTGGCCTAACAAACGGTTTTTTTCGACTTTTTTACCACTAAAAAAGCGTTGTGTTGTAAATGGATCACAGCCTATGTTGATGTGGAAACATGTTGGTTTCAAATAGGACAACTGTGAAGAGCATTTAGGCACGAACATTGGAAGATTTGGTATGCTGAGGTAGCTACACTTCCATCTTGGCAAATTCTGTCAGCAGCGATAAGATGGTTGGCGATGTAAGCAACGATTCAATGCTACAGATTATTTGTGTGAAAGGCGTACTGCAGCCGTAATAGCAGGAGAGTCATAGCCAGTTTATTCAGACACCGTTTGGGTATGTAATTCGTCGGTTGCGTGCAATTCGTGGCTGGAAACGTCCGTGAAGTCATAGATTATCTATAGGACGAGGGATCGAGATGCGGCTTCGGCGGTATTTGTGTCGGCGATGATCGCGCGAGCGGGGCATTGGTTTCCAGTTGCGAATGAGTGAATGAATGATTTGTACGGTTCGTAAATCCGATCGTTTCGTGCATGGTTGCATGCTTATTCATTCGGTTTTTCAGCAACGAGAAAAATGTATACTTTCGTTAGCAGTTAGGGGATTGCGTAGGCGGAAGTGATGGTGAGACTGATTGACGTCATCGCGCGAAAATGGCGGCGTCTCACTATCATTTCCGTATGTATCATTATGTTTCAGGTGTTTTTGTTTTTTACTACTTTTCAGTTTGTTTTTATAAGAGTTCGAGTTTTAGTTTGAGATCTAGTTCTATTTGTCGAGGACGATATGGACATTTGCAATTTTATGAATTCTACGATCCTCGATCATTTGAAATGAACATCATTCAAAGACATCATTCCAAATGCTGAACTTTGTGAATCTACATGTGTGATTGCAGTGACATGACTATAGTATTCGTATGAAGATTCTGTAACGACAAAACGATATCATCGGTGTTATCTAAAGACTATCTTTTACTACTGATATCAACAAATAACCTGTCGTGTGAATAACATTGAACTATAAAGATCTACGACTTTGAGGTTCAACATATAATAACTTTTATAAACGAGTGGAGGCTGGGCTCTAAAAGGAGTTTGCATATTGACAATACGGAGAAGTCATATCCACTGAAGAGCTACGACAAGGAGCTATTCTACGTGTGAAAGAAAATGCAAAGACCTGACTGTCTGACCGAAAACACTCATTCTTTTATTATTACGTGTTGAAGCTGGAGCTGACAAACTGTGAGTAGATTCATAATGCTAATTATGTCTTGAATGGATCGTCGAGAAAAACGATAAAGTACTAGTCCATATTAAGATAAATAAGTAATAAGTGATACTTTGTAGCATCAATATATATATGTGCATGCATTATACCATTTGACATCATTCACTCCACCTCATTGATGTGCATGTTGTATATATGTGTATGAAAGAACAGAAATAGTGAAACATCAAAAAAAAAAAACTCAGCAAAACGGTGTGGTCTTGTAAAATTTATGAGTAGTTGTACTTGAGGTCTGTGTTGTTTATGTGTTTCACGTAAATTGCACGGGTCACGTGACATATACATAGTCTGTGTTCGAATCCATGTCGCCCAAGAAGCACTTACACAAGTCGTGCGGTTCCACCACTAAGACCGAAAACAAAAACTATTTTCTCATGGAAATACAATAAAATCTCTTAAAAGACTGAAAACACTGAGATGGAGACAGACCTCTTGCCCTATCAAAACAAAACAATGCAATTTTTCTCTCATTTAAAAATAATGTATAAAATCGAAAATGAAATTGTTTCTTGTAGAAAATATTCGTTCTCTCAAACAATAACATTTAAATGTAAAAATAATGTTTACATTTTTTTTTGTCGTTTAAATATGACAAAGTCTCTCAAAAGATTTTTTTAATACCTGGAGACAAACAATGACAAAAATAAATAATATAACAGCCAATTTATACAGCGCTTTCCAAAATCACAAAGCGCTTTACACAAACAAATGTAAACACAACATGCGTACATTGGTCAATAACACGCAACCATACACATCCCAACACCCAAATAACTAACAACACTCACTCATGGTGCCTCAGAAAAGGCCTCTCTAAAAAGATGCGTCTTCAAGTTATTTTAAAAGACGCTGGTGAAAGACTGTGACGGACGGACCGAGGTAGCGAGTTCCAGGTCTGAACGGAGAAGAAACTGAAGGCTCTACCACAGTGTCTCACCCTGTGGTATTCTGATACACGGAACATCCTTTCATCTGCAGACGAGCGGACAGGCCGAGAAGGAACATAGACAGTCAAAAGTTCGGAAACTTAGCTGATGTACCCCATTCCCCCAAACTACAACAACAACCAAAAAACACTGCAACAACAACAACTAAAGTTTCAAAAGGCAAACTGCCTCATATACTACACCCTTCTTGATGCAACAAATATTCTAATTTAGGAGTGCACTTATTAGTTGTGTATCAAGTTTGTGTTTAAAGAGACACAAAGGTAAGCCACTATTCAATCCAATATAAAATAATGTACCATAGGTAAAATGGTACATTTAAGATACTAGTTCGGTGACGTTTTGTAAGTGCGATGCACAGTTAATCTTCTTGATCTTGATTACGATCTTGATTGATCTAAGGCATGTTTTACTCCGGCAGTGATGCAACGTTGGCATAAGATCAGCGATGCGACTGGGGAGAGTGCTAGAAGGTTGCCACGTGGGAGACCACTGACCTATACAGTTCCAAAGTTAAACCTATTTTACGCTATCAGCCGAGATGGTTTTATTGTCCAAGTTAACTTTATGTTAATTATTTTTGTTGGTAAGAAATTGCCTAGAATACTTCGTGGAATGCGCAGCAGGCTTTTCATGTTAATACCACTTTGCTATTATTTGTAGTTTTCTACAGAGATCCTAAGACAAAGAGTCACGGTGAAAATAATTAAGAATATTTCAAATCTAATGCCACAGTTAAAATGTAACAAGCCTATCAAGTAACACGTGTATCACATAATTGGATGTAGAGAGTGGGGTGGGGACTACTGTATGATTTATAAAACATAATTTAAAAGTTTGATATTCAGTTATGTACAGCACAACATGTAATTAATGTAAGATACAACACATCATAAAAAAAAATTAAATATATACCGTATTTCCTCTAATTATTTTTTTAAAATAACTTTTTTAAAGTTTTTTTTTAGGTGCACATTTTATTTTTTACATTAAAATTTTAGTATTGTTAGTACATGAATATGGCCAAGTAATAAAGAGTATCATTGCACATTGAAAGAAAATGTTGCTAAATGCTGCTTTAGCAGGAAGAAGTTATCATCATAAGGCAACTTGTGGCAGTGATGCAGCAGGTTGCCTTGAACACTTTATCAACAACTCCAAGCAACACTCTCAATACATGCACGCACAGGCACACACACACACACACACACACACACACACACACACACACACACACAAATACATAGCCTATGTATACAGAACATGCAAACCTGCATACATTAGACCAGAAACTACACTTTGGCTATACATGTTACCAATTGCACAATAAATTCATAATACCATTTTTTTTAAAACAAAATGAGGCAAAAACCTTTTCTAAAAAAAAATTACAAAAAAAGTTTCAAAAACATTGCACAAAAATTTAAAAAATGCAATGACAAAATCACACTAACAAAACCGGAAACCTGTTATCCTGAATACAACCAATAAACAAAACAACAGTTCGTTTCATTAATCTGATCCAGAAAAAGGTAATAGTCTAATTAAAATAATATTGAACCAAACGAATTATGAAAAATGTTACAGCAGTGCTATTGACCCAAGCAAATGAGCTGCGCTGTATTATTTTTCACTATTTGTTGGGGTCAATTTGTTTTGTTTTTTTTTATGGGCAAAAAGTTTACAAATAAAACACAGCTCAAAACACTTTTTGTTTCTCTCTGTAAATCTCAACAGATCATAACTAGAACTATTATAAATTTAGTTAGTTTATAGGTTCCAGCGGACTGCAAACAGCCGAATCAGGATCACAGTTCGTTATTTATTGCTTACACACAGGGTCCAGCGGATTGTAAAGAGCCGAATCAGCACAATCTCAGAAACATAACGTGGTTGAAAGTGGACTCACCCCTGAACCGTATAAAAGATCTGCTGAAACAAACCTGTTTTTTAATGGTCAAATTGTACAAATTGATTTTTCTTTTCTATTTTTGCATGCTTCGTCCTAGCGTCTTCCTTGCTGGGTAATCACTCGTATATACCCTAAGTTTTGTCTGAAGTTTTTTTTGTCCTCTGTTAAGGTCCTCAAAAGGCTTTTAACTTTTTAATCCACATTTAATGGGGCAACATAGACTTAATGGACTTGCTTTACTGAAAGTGCACAGGGATGTTGATATTGACTTCAAAGAGGCAGTGAACTGTTTAGCCAGAAGATACAATTCACAAATGGTACTAATGCCGAGGAACCTAATGCAGCAAGACTGAAAGTGAAAGCAGGGCGGTGATGTTCATAAACTACAAGGTAAAGCTTTATACCGTTAACGATCAACAAAAAGTAGTGAATAATAAT
The DNA here is from genome assembly GCA_036898135.1 of Oncomelania hupensis. Classification (NCBI taxonomy): domain Eukaryota; kingdom Metazoa; phylum Mollusca; class Gastropoda; order Littorinimorpha; family Pomatiopsidae; genus Oncomelania; species Oncomelania hupensis. Next base: position 271,541 of record JBAHVR010000336.1, read on the forward strand.
AGTATACAAAACATTTCTGCTGATAAATACATGTTGATGTGTGTGTGTGTGTGTGTGTGTGTGTGTGTGTGTGTGTGTGTGTGTGTGTGTGTGTTGTTTTTTTAATGGAGGGGCAGATGATAATTTTTGTACCCCAGAGTTTGTCAGTTCAATTGTTCAGAAAGCTCAAAGTCCCAGACCATCACAAATGGCTTTTTCAAGGTTCAGATTGCACCAGATTGCACCTTGAAAAAAAAAATGTCCGGGGGGGGGGGGGGGGGGGCATGCCCCCATACACTCGTAGAAAGCTCGGCGCTTCGCGCCTTCGCTCAATCTGTTACCCTCCCCCCCCCCCCCCTCGACTTTTCCCAGGTCCGGCCTGGTGGTGGTGGTGGAGGGGGGAATGAGCGTTGAGGCGGTTCACGGTTCTGGCGGATAGATGGAAAGTTACCATCGTTGTTTTTTTTTTAAACCGCACTGGTTAATCTTTGAGAGTATTATAAATACATAAATATAATTATCTCCAATAGATAAACTCTTATCATAACAAATCTTGTCTCAACAAAGAACAGTACAGTGCCCTTCTATTAGTATTAACAATTTTTCTTGCATAAGCAATATGTACCAAGTTAGTAGTAGTAGTAGTATTAGTAGTAATAGTAGTAGTAGTAGTAATAGTAGTAGTAGTAGCAGCAGTAGTAGTGCATGTAGTAGTAGCAGCAGCAAAAGTAATCAAAAAGCAATTTTGGACATCAAAAGAGAAATATGCAAAGCTGTCTAATCAAAAGCGTAAACAATGTATCAAATTTGAAGATCTGAAACGAAGTTTCAGCTAGCACGTAACATTTTGATGACCTTAGGAGGAGGCTAAACGGATAAACCTCAAACAAAAGCGCACTGAAAACGCAAATGTTATTTACCAGTATGCAAAACCGGGATTAAATTTTTTTTTACATTGTAGCCATCTTGTTTTTTAACAAGATCGTAACACAGCAGCCATCCGTCATAAATTATATCATACACAGGCTGTTCTTTGAAACCATTTCAATGACAACATCGGCAAGGTTTACTAGACTTTTTGAACTAAGAAGCGTCCGCTGCGCACTCCCTAAAGTCGTAATTATAGTAAGGAATAGCTCCTACCGCGGCTCCATCAACCAACATCCAGATCCAGATAAAACGTAACAGCTTAATCAGGCATTACGAATTATTTTGACATAATACCCCAGAGTTACAAAAACGACACATAATCAGAAACGGTCAAACCACAAGCGCAGGTACATAAACCCAAAAACATCACAAACCACGTTTGTGCATGGAATTCCAGCATTCCACCGCGCCGCGCGTACCGCCATGCACAGGAGAGGGGAAGGAATGAATGTGGAGTGGAGGAGGAATTCAACTTGATGATCAAACATTACCTTAGTGTACTGGTAATGAACAATTCACTTTTAGAGAGAATAATACACGTAGGAAATACTGAATCGTGTCACGGTGTGTGTGTGGGGGTATGTGTGTGTGTGTATGTGTGTATGTGCACTTGAATAAACGCACAAATGGGTAGCAGACCTTGTCTTTCTTAGTAACAAATGGGTTTATTTGCTTGGAACCCACTTTTTTCCAGGACCCCACTTTTTTCTAAGTGCGCGGGAGTGCTCTATTAGTGCATGGGAGTGCAGTTGTAGTGCATGAGAGTGTTTTAAGTACACAAGAGTGCTCTATCCTGGACGGACAAAATACAGTTCATTTTCGGAGACATTTTGAAGAAAATTCGACCTATTTCGTCGTCTATAGGAGACGAACTAGGTCAACGTTTTAGGCAAGGGTTCGGGTAAGGGTTAGTTGTAGATCTATCCCTAGCCCTTGCCCAAACCCTTTTAATTTTCCGTCAAAAATTAACTTTCCGATTCCTACATTCTTAAATAAACCCAGTTGTGATGTATTGCAAATAATGTCTGGGTGTGTATGTGCATGCAATAAACGGATGTAAAGAACTACATGAAACGGCGCGATGGGGTGTTTGATTTGGTGTTGAAGGAGGTGCAAAAAACTACCGACTATTGTAGCGTGTTCTGTGACAAACGTGTGCAGTTTCAGGTTCAGGACTAGGAACTAGCAACACACCTTTACAGTTGTTTTGTGGATCGTGCAAATAGCCTGTCATTTATTGTCACGTCAGCAGGTACCTATCAACCAGTGCCATGGTGTGCTCTAGCTGGGAGTAGAAAAGGAGAAGATTCATTGTGGGGGTGGCATAATTGACGAACTGTGCTGAGTTCATTATAATGATGGTTAGAGTTAACGGTTTTGGTTGTAATAAAATTATTAAATGTGTGTGTGCGTGTCTGTGTGTGTTAAATCCAATTCAATCAATTTATTTGAAGTCTGTTGACAAATTATGTGATTTTAGACTATAATTTATGGTCGTATGCAACAACAAAACAAAATAATTATTTGAAGAGAGAAAAAAAACATTAATTAAAATAAAATAAAATAAAAACTACCACCACAAGAAACTCATAATAACATGTAACGATTAAACACTGTAACTTAACATTGACATACCATCTTTCTATTATCTAAAATAAATGGTGTAAAATAATTTTAATACTTTTTTTATCCAATACATGTGACTGGCAACATCAATTAATTATAAGCTATGTTTCTATATCAATATACAATGTGATAAAAGTATTAACATTATTGTTGTGTAAATAATGTGTTCAGACATGGCCAATGTAATATCAAATGTTCAACAGTTATGGCATTTGAACTTGCACATTGAGCGTCTTTAGAAAATTTAGTTTTCCATGAATTTAATTTTAAACTTGTTGACAAGCGTGTTCGTGCGCGCGTGCGTGTGTGTGTGTGTGTCCTCATACATTCCTCCTGTTGATAATTAGTTTTTACAGATTATTAAAGACACTCGTCTTAAACGCATGTTCGAGGCTGACTCTGACACATACTCGTATGTTACCACTGCCGTAAGACCAGTTATAACAGGCATCAACAGCAGAGACCTTGATATTTTCATTGTAGAGGTGGCGTGAAGCTGAGATTGATGTACTAACCCCCTCCAACCACCCTTCCTGCCCCCTCTTCTACTCCACAACCAACCGATTTGAGGAGGTAACAATGTTTTCAATTCAAAATTATTCAGGACCTTGCCTTAAGGAGTTTTCAGCCAAATTCTATCCTATCCCGTAACTCGAAGGTCGTTGGAGCACCACCGTTAATCGTTTAACCAGCGTACTCCATCTTTCTCTGTTCTCAGCAACCCTCATGGCTTCGCTCAGTGTCAAACCAGTCCATTCTCGAACGTTGTCCTCTCATCTCTTTTTCGGTCACCCTCTTCTTCTGCCTCCTTGCACCGTTCCTTGCAGGATGGTCAATGCAAGGCCTGATGCTCTGGCGACCTGACTATACCATCCGAGTTTCCGTTTCTTCACCTCCGTGAACATGTTATCGTGTTGTCCAATGGCTTGTGTGATGGTGTGTCGAACTTCGTTGTTAGTGATGTGCTGGGTATAGGAAATGCCAAGAAGTCTTCTGTAGCACCTCATCTGCTGTGAGCGTCCATGTTTCGCAAGCGTATAGGAAGCTGGAGGTGACAAGGGAGCGCAGCAGCCTTAACTTGGACTGTAGACTTATGGTCCTGTCTTACCAAATGGGCTTCAACCATGTCAGGGTCGCAGTTGTTTGTTCGATCATGGAGAGGACTTCTTATCGGGGCCCATTGTCTGATACAATGGCTCTTAGATATTTGAAGCTATGCACTGTGTTGATGGATTGGCCTTGGACTTTGATGTCCATGTTGATGTCCATGGTTATGTTATATAAAGAAAAGAATATCGATGTAAATAGTCAAGAATCAATTGACATTTTGTTGTATAGTCCAGCTATGATAGATATTGCCCGAATAATTTACAAGTCTGCAGTTGGCAAACTTCTGTAATAATGTTAGATATTTTGTATGATTATAGTTCAACTTTAAATTGTTATATTATATGTTTGTGTACATGCGTGAGAATGGCTGTATGGTCTAAAATCACATATGTGAAAAGACGTTAAAATAAATTATTGAATTGAATTGAATTGTCCATGTTGAAGCCTTTGGTATTGTTGGTCATCATTTTGGTCTTCTCTGCACTTATTTCCATTCCATAGGCCCTGGAGTTGGTGTCAAGCCTCTGTACCAGCTGCTCAAGTTCTTGTTCCTCTCCAGCCAATCAATCAATGTCATCCGCAAAACGGAGGATGGGGATTGCTCTACCCCATATGCTGACTGTGCCTTCGTGATCTGCAAGGGCATCTGACATGATGCGCTCTAGGAAGATGTTGAATGTTTTAGAGAGAGTAGGCATCCTTGAAGCACGCCGATTGTTGTTCTGAACCAGTTCCCAAAGGCGCTGTTGTGGAGGACTGCACTGGTAGACTTGTCATACAGGGTCTTGATGACTTCAATAATTTTTGGGCTGATGTTGTATCCTCTCATGTTTGCCCACAGAGCTGCATGCCAGACTCGGCCAAACGCTTTATTGAAGTCTACAAACACATGATGTTGGTGCTGTAGGTATTTCTCGCAGATTATTCTGAGGCTGAAAATCTGTTCAGCGGTACTTCGCCCTGCCCTGAATCCTGCTGTGTGCAATTGCACATGCACTTGCACTTGCGCAGTTTGACGTGACAGTTTTCGACCAATCAGCTATTAGATGGGCGTGCAGTGGCGTGTGCATTTTTGCGTGCAATCGCACACGCATTTAAGGCTTTCTGCGTTCCATACAATTGAGACGTGCACGATTATTACGAACATTTAGTCGCAAAGCGTGCAATTATAGGATGTAGGCCTAAGTACCTTTTTATTTGGTTATACGTTGTTTCTGGAAAAGCTTGTTGGATTTCGTCGGTTGAGGTCGTTGTAGCAGTAAGGAGAGTTTTCTGGAATTAATTGTTTATCACTGACGGAAGATTCGAGATAAATCTAGCAATAGCTGCATGGTACAATCTTGCAAGTTCGTAGAACTTTCTGTGACGTATTTTGATTGGTTATTGATTGCTGATTCTATACCTTTCTGTATTTTTCGACACTGTTCAAGTGTTGATAGGCTATATAAAAGGCGCTGGCTTAGTGTTTGGATGGCGTTTTTTTTTAAATTTGGTTTGTTTTGTTGAGAATTTTTGAATGCAGTTGTTGATACTGTTTGTATCTTTTGCTGACTAATCCTGGAACACTTCATAACGACGGCCCTAACCTTGATATTGAATCGATCTTTGCCGTGTACCACACATCAACAGCTGTGTTGCACCAGTTAGCTCCTGTGCACTCAAACGTATAACGGTTGATGTTCAGCTTGTCACGTTCAGGTTTGCCTTGCTTGATATTGAATCGATCTTTGCCAAGTAACACACACCAACAACTGTGTTGCGGCAGTTTGCTCATGTGCACTCAAAATATATATCGGTTGGTGTTCAGCTTTTCACTGTCAGGTTGGTTTTCAAATACACAAACAACTGAAACAAGTCTTAAAAATCTCGCAGAGGACCCTAGCACTGGGACGTATAGGCTTTTTGTTGTGGTTTTACCTGTGCGTGCAATGTGTGCCCCCTTAACCCTACCCCACCCACCTCCATTTCCCTTTCCACCCCAATCCCCACCCCCCTCGCATTCCAACATACCTTTCAACCTGCACACACCCTCGTCCTACTCTGGCGAGCCCTACTACCTACTTTTCCCTTGCGGTGTCACGTGTTCCATTCATATAGATTGTCAGCTCTTTTAGTAATGGAATGCATTTCATGTGTAGCTCTCGGACGAGTCTAATATTAAGCCACCGGTTGATGCCAACAACACCTCGTTGGACAAGCGCTGCATGCAAAGGTCTGCTCTCTTCTGCAAAATCGCAATGAAACATTCTGCTCAGCGATGTTGTAATTGTCGTTATAGTTATTGTTACCGCTGTTGCTGTTGATGTTGTCATTATAGTTATGGTACATGTTGTTGTCGTTCTCGCTGTGGGTTGTTTTCTTGTGTTAAAATAAGCTGCCATGCTTTAAAATGAACTAAGAGGCCTTGTACGTTCTATTTCTTCTCTTTTTTTCTTACTTCGTCTTCTTCGCTTAAACTTCCCCACCGTCCTCTCTTCCTTCTTCATTTTTACCTGTAGACCTAAATTAAATATGCAAAACCTGTAGGCGTAAGTATGCAAAACGTCTTCGGCTTCTTCATATGTAGACCTGTGCAAAACTTCTTCATATAAAACTTCTTCATATGTAGACCTGTGCAAAACTTCTTCATATGTAGACCTATGCAAAACTTCTTCACATGTAGACCTATGCAAAACTCATAGAGGATAACCCTGAATGATTAAAGACAAGTTCGCAAGCCATTCAAATGTATTTCTAGACACACATAGCTGAGAAAAATACTCCCCAAAGGGCTCATGTTCGTGGGCCTGTTCTTTCACGGGTTTTTCCTACAGAAGCATAATGAAAATGTGAATGTTAAATAATTGACCACTCCTTGAACTATCTGCAAACTAAAATGTATCACCATTGTTTGAGGTAAGTTTTAGCTACTGCGATACACGACAGACAGACAGACCCAGATATGACTCATTATGGTTTCCGACTATTTCCGAGAATTTCCAGATATTATCCGGAAGTACAAATACTATCTCCCATTAGCTGATCATCTATACTGACAATAATACTTCTAGCGAGCAACAACAGAAAATTTGGGGGGCACACGCACACTAGACACGCATGTAAAAACTATAACCTATGAGGCTATATCTGGTTTTATGCCCAATTTGTAGGCAATTAGAGCAAACAGTAATTGGTAATAGTTTAGTTTGTGTACCTGTTTGGCTTGGGCATAAAAGCAGATATTGCCTCACATGGCATATAATATTATTTAACCAAGAACTAGAAGAGAATGCAAACGGCATTTGCTTTTGAGAAATTATTCTAAAACTACAAACTACACACTGTGTTTTCTGCGTAAGTTGAATGGAAGCGGGTGCGTGAACTGCACGGTTTGTAAGACCAGCGTGTTTGTAACCTGAGATCTTTTTATATTGCATAATGACTGGCAACTGTATACTTGCACGTCCTTTTGTACCGTGCACCTTATATCTTTAACCCCAGCCATATTGACTCTTACTGAAAATCTGAAGGATTTAAATGAGATTTGTATTATTCAGTTTATTGATATGTGATCTAAGCCTACTAGTGTTTTCTGGGATAAAATGTTCTTAATCCATAATGAACATGTTTATGCAGCGCTTTAAGAACTTTAATAAGTGTGTGTGTGGGTGTGTGTGTGTGTGTGTGTGTGTGAGTGTGTGTGTGTGTTGGACTGCCTTAATTTTTTATCTCCCCCCCTCCCTCTCCAACTGTTATAACTTGAGGACTGTTTTGTGCATTTTTATTGTACCCTACTTTCGTTGTCTGTGGCTTCGTTATGGTCTATGCATTGATCAACCTTTTAATGAATGAATGTTTGTAATTGCCCTTTCTTATACATTTATTGCAATTTGTTTTAGTACTGATTGCAAAGCATATCTTAATTTCTCTGTTTGAGATAATAAAGTATTGTTGAATGTTTTTATTGCCTTTGTGCTGTCAACGTGTTCATCAGTTTTAGTGTTGTCCTTATTGTGCTGTGGCAATGACCAAATGCATACTCCTTAATGTGTGGTCTTTCACATGGCAATTCAATGAAACTTGTTGTTGCCTTGTATCCGCAAATGACGTAAAGGGTATATAATTCATAATAGTGTATTTATCTAGGGCTTTTTCCTAAGTATAAAACAGTCCAAAGCGCAGATAATTATTAAATGCAATGTAGTATATTACGTTTTTTGAATAAGAAACGTCTTCAATGTCATTCTACGAAGCAAAGGATGTATTCATTAATAACAAAAACATTACCGAATTATGCAATAATTTCTGCGGGGGAAAAACAACAGCATCAAAGGTATTTAGAGGGCTTTCGATGGCTATATAACATGGTATTGCAGTGGTTAAGAGCTTTCGATGGCTATATAACATGGTATTGCAGTGGGTTAAGAGCTTTTGATGGCTATATAACAAAGTATTGCAATGGTTAAGAGCTTTCGATGGCTATATAACAAAGTTGTGCAATGGTTAAGAGCTTTCGATGGCTATATAACATGGTGTAGTAGTGGTTAAGGGCTTTCGATGGCTACATAACATGGTGTTGCAGTTGTTAAAGGTATAGCACTATAAAATCGTAATATTGTATGTGCCACATAGCATGGACAGTAAAAAGAGGAGGGGGATACATACATATTTATGTTGGTAAATCAAACTGTGACGACTTCTGTATCTCTGGGTCAAGTTTTGTAAGGTTTCTATCAATGCCTAAGGTTTGGTTTGGGTGCCGTGTTTCACCAAAATGTTTATATATGGCACCACTGATCTTTCTTACACCGTAACATTCCTCAAATAGCTTCAAGATTCTTTATTGTCCAAACACATGGCATGGATATTTGTTTAGCAGTGCAAGAAGGAAGGAGATAACAACATCTAAACTATGAAAAACATAGACATACAATATTAATACATTTGATATTACTATCATACACAACTTCCATACCGAAATACAAATCTATGTACACTAGCACACATGCATAAACAGATATCCAGTCACATACCCATGCGTACACATTTAACACATAGATCCACAATACATGTATACACAAAACTACTTACACCCACCCATTCTTCCATGCCTTAGATCCATCCTAGATCATAATAATAATAATAATCATCATCATAATAATAATAAGAGAAATAATAATAATAATAATAATAATAATAATAATAATAATAATAATAATAATAATAATAATAATAATAATAATAATAATAATAAGAGTAATAAAACAAAATAATAATCATAAATTCATAATATTAATAATAATCGTAATCATAAGAGTAATTATAAAAATAATAATAATAACAATGCAACTACTAAAAAAATAATACAACAGCAGCACCAACAGACAAATAATAATTAATATATGGTAACAATGATAATAACAACAGGAATGATACAAAACCAAGCTTCATGATGATCTAGGGGAACAAAATTAGTGAGAAATTAGTGAAATAAATATCCTCGTTTACAAAAAATACGTACATACAAAGACATGAATATATAAATAAATGCATAGATAAATGTCTAATTAAAATGCATAAGTTATTGTTTAAAAAACTGCTTAGCTACACAATTTAAAATAAATAAATAAATAGACTAAAGAAATTAAAATATTTGCAATAAGTTGTGTTGTATATGTTACCGGCAATATGTGAAATCCCGGTATAATAGAATGCCTAGGTAAAGTATAGAACATTCTATACTTTATACCTAGGCATTCTATAGAATTATTCAGTCTATACTTTACCTAGGCATTCTATAGAATTATTCAGTCTATACTTTACCTAGGCATTTTATAGAATACCTGGATTTCACACATTGCCAGTAACATACAACAGCAAGATACAACAACTAAAAGCTATACACAACAGAAAAAATATAACAGTACCTACTATAGAAGTAATACTACATGGCAGCAACATTATTTTACCATCATCTTGATGTTGGAGATGTCTACGGTCTTTTTCACACATTCATCTTAATGTGTTTCGTTTTCGAAGGTTATCCACGCACAGAAGTTAAATGCCAGATTCGCCAAACGTTGCAAAATTCATCCGCGAATACTTTTTTCAAAACGTTAACTTTCGCCTTGATGCAAATAGTCAAAGCCTACCCTAAAACCAAAATGGCGGAGTATTCTATATAGTACTATAACTTCCTGTGCAGTATACTTTCTGTATAAACTTGCTGAGTGTATCCTAATCTTGTTGCCAATACCGACATTCAGATGATAAATAAAGACTATACTAATACCAATAAACCTATTGGTACTTGTGATTTTATTCTAAACAAGGGGGTTCGTAAGATGTGATGAATCAACGTACACTTTTTTTAACCTTTATTTGCTGCCGATATCGGTCAATAGTTATTTTGCAAGGTCGCCATATTTTGTCGCCAATTTTGTTGACGGAAGTCTGATTATCGATCGGTCATGTGACCTCTTGTAACACCGACAGTAGTAGGCTTACCAAGCTAAATATCACATGAACACTGCGTAAACAAAACCTTGATGCTAATGTCGAATTCTCTAGTCCTTAATTAGTATTTTTAAAAGCCATTTATGATGGTAAATATTACATAGAAAGACCCTTGCCAGTCTGTTAATATTATATTCACTTCAAGATGTAAGTTAGAGCAGTAGCCTACTTATAATCAATGAATAAGTTTGAACAAGAGTGATTTGAACAAGCAGACTAAAGAGTTTAGGTAGTATTATTGTGATTTTATTTACGTTTTAAAGTGTAAATGTAAATCTTTTGTATCAAATTAACTTCCCCAAAGTTTCAGCTGAATTTTGTTTTTCGTTTTGTGTTTATTTGCTTTTTGCTTTCTGGAGAATGAGAAATAAGAGGTAAATATATGGAAGAGGAAATAGCAGAGAAAGAGAAGCGAGAAATTACACAGAGGACAGAAAATGCCAATATGGAGAAGGAGAATGGTAAAACATTCTATAAAAGAAGAATAAGAAATAAATGAAGGAACATTGAGGTTTAACGTCTACACCCAGACGGGAATAACTATCCCATGGAACAAGGGGTAGGGATATAAATGAACACTGAACAACCAGAGCAACCATACTGCTAAAATTTACAGTAAAAAATGGCCGCTTTTTATTTTGCCCACCCTGGGTTCGAACCTGTGTTATCGGTGTACCAGGCGAACGCTCTCCCACTTGAGCTGCAGCGGTCGGTTAAAGAAGAAGAAGAAGAAGAAGAAGAAGAAGAAGAAGAAGAAACGTTCAGCATCAGTGTATTATTTTCGCAAAAATATTTATACGTTCTTCTGTTGGTCCACTTCTCTGAAAAAATGTTAGCAGACCCTATATTTTACTTAATGATGTGTCGGTAATATTAGTTGTAGTACTGGTGATGATTTAATATTTGTATTTGTATTGTTAACCCACAGACAACAAGTCTTATTATTTCGATGAAAAAGTCATTAAAATAACTAAAAGAAGATTAAGAAGAAAAGAAGAAGAAGAAGAAGAAGAAGAAGAAGAAGAAGAAGAAGAAGAAGAAGAAGAAGAAGAAGAAGAAGAAGAAATAAAGCAATTTCTTACCTCCAGATCACTCAACAAGTTCGAAAACGGCAGCACCAACTTCGAAGGTAAACACAAACTGGTGCACCCACATCTGCAGTTGCTTCAGCTGACAAGACACTCTAATGTCATCGTTCTCGTAGCGAAGGCTATGATACACGGGAGCACTACGCTTGCTGTTTCCATGTTCTTGTTTGACCCCCATATTTCAAGGACTAAGAATAATTATGATGCTGGGGCAGTTCTTGAGACTCTTGGAGTCTTTATTCTCTGCAATGGTAACAAATCAATGGTTTAATTTAAAAAAAATATATTGTTGTTATTATTATTATTATTATTATTATTATTATTATTATTATTATTATTATTATTATTATTATTATTGTGACACATAGTATCTGAATCAATAGAATGTTCGCTTAGAGTGCAGAAGACCGGACTTCAATGGATTTTTCGATGGCAACGAAATATTGTTTCTTACAGTCGACGTTCTGTACCAACTCTTTGTACTGTGTTTCCCTTTTTCTCGTGTCGTAAGGTTACTTTCAAAAAGTACGGGTGGACGTGGTTATGTCCAAGTATGAATGTGAATGTATGAAAAGTGTTACAAAATTTTGTACTGATTTATGAACACCCGTTTATTATTAATAATAATAATAATAATAATAATAATAATAATAATAATAATAATAATAATAATAATAATATTATTATTATTATTATTATTATTATTATTGTAGTAGTAGTAGTAGTAGCCGCAGCAGCAGCAAGAGTAGTAGTAGTAGTAGTAGTAGTAGTAGTAGTAGTAGTAGTAGTAGTAGTAGTAGTAGTAGTAGTAGTAGTAGTAGTAGTAGTAGTAGTAGTAGTGGAGAAAAACGAAGCTTAACGTCCTATTTTGTGAGCGTTAAGGACGAATCATCAGGTCGCCACCTTGACAATGACAATCATCATCATATCGAATAACCATTAGGTAAAACATAAGTAATAGTAGTAAAACGAGGTGTCGGATAGCGCGGAGGTTGGAGCACTCGCTACTGTGTCGCAAGTTAAGCACCGTCCAGTGCGGTTAGCACTTGGATGGGTGACCGCAAAACGTGAAGCGACAAATAACAACGCCCCCAGTTGACTCAACTGTGACTGAGTACCTACTCTCTTACGGGTGGGGAAGGTAAAGCAGCGAGGGAGAGAGATGGGCATCACCCTCATTACGCTGGCCCAAGATAAGTGTGATCTCCAACATCACGCTCCCCTACGGCTACAAGGCTATGGGACCACCTTTACCTTTACCTTTTTTTTAATAGTAGTAAGAAAATGTTTTAAAATACCGCGAGGTGTAGCCTTTTTTGCGTTCAATCTTCAGGAAACCTTAAACTATCATTCGAATCTGATGTGCATGCAATATACCTAACAATGTGCAAATATTTGTCATAACAATAGAAGAGGTCTTTAAGCGGGTTTTTTAAAACTTATCCAACTGATTTTGAACTGTTCATTGTTTGTTTTTTTGCGTGTTTGCGCGCGCGTCCCTGTGTGTGCATAAAATAGTAGCTTATTCTAATGCTGTGCTTGTTAGAAAATGACACTTTACCAATATTAGTATTATAGTGCTACACTTTAAGAAATACCAACTGAATTTCTTCTTGTATTTTTTTCTCTCCACAGTACGATCTACTGTCCCCAAAGAATGAGATAATAAAGTCTTCTTTTATTTTATTTCAAGAGGGAGACAGAAAAAGAGGTGGGAGGCCAACATTCGAGAATGGACTGGCTTGACACTGGGCGAAACTATGAGGGTTGCTGAGGACAGAGAAAGAAGTAGTACGCTGGTTAAACGGTCATCGGTGGTGCCCCAACGACCTTTGAGTTACGGGATAGGATAGGATAGGATAAGATAAAATAGGATGTATCTTATATATTAGAAGGTCCTTTCTATACTCGAATCCTGTTGTCTTTGGCTTGGTAGCTCTATATTTCCCAATAGTCTAGGCTCTGTGGGTTCGGGCAAATAGAATAGACCCAACGTTTCCCGGCGTGTCGTAAGAGGCGACTAACAGGGGTGATGTTAGCACGGCATCACTGGGCGAAAGTCTTCTACACAGAAGTCACCGGCCAGGGCGGAGGAACCTCACGTTACTACAGGTTCAACGACCACGTGCTCAGGGCCAAGGCGAGCCACACTGTATTCGTGGATTTCGGCTGTGGCCAACAGCCTGGAGAGGATTGGGCCCTGCCAGGTCTTTTTTGCCCAAGACACAACACATGATGAGGCTATCCACTAATTCCATGCCGGATCGGTCGTCGCCCGGAACAAGGACCGCGCCTTCCGTTGGCCACCAGGACGGAGGTGAAAAGTATGCTACTGATGGACAAATTAGCAAGATCCGCACGAGAAACAACATCGTCATAGGAACCTGGAATGTCAGGACCCTAACTGCGGAAGGAAAATTAGAAGAACTGGCCCACGAGCTGGACCACTATCGATGGAACGTTCTAGGTATCAGCGAACTGCGCTGGAAAGGCCTAGGTGAAACAACGACTGACAAAGGCCACAAGCTCTATTTCAGCGGTAGAGATGACAGGCACGAACACGGCGTTGGATTCTTGGTCCACAAGAACATTCTAGCCACTGTCATGGGTTGCCGCCCAGTCTCCAGTAGACTCATTACCATCCGTCTGAGAGCAACCCCTTTCAACATTACCATCATCCAGGCCTATGCCCCAACATCAGACTATGAAGACAGCGAAGTGGAGGATTTTTATGAAAATATACAGGCGGTCCTTGACCAAGTGCCGAAGAAGGACATAGTCATAGTGCAAGGCGACTGGAATGCCAAGGTTGGCCAAGATGCGCACCACAACTGGGGAGACACATGCGGACCCCACTGCAACAACGAGACAAATGACAGGGGTCTGAGGCTATTGGAGTTTGCCAGATACAACAATCTGGTACTGGCAAACACGCTTGGTCTCCACAAAAAATCCAGACGATGGACATGGCACAGTCCCGGCGGGGAACATCACACAACCAGATCGACTACATCATGGTCAAGAAACGCTTCAGATCAAGCATCAACATTGGCAGGACACGCACTTTTCCAGGAGCAGACATTGGAAGTGACCACGATCTCGTGATGATGTCTTTCCGGCTCCATTTGAAGAGAGTAAATACAGCAAAGTGCACTAGGCTGAAGTTCGACCTGGACAAACTGCAAGACCCGGAGGTGGCAAAAATATTTCAGGCCACAATTGGAGGGAAATTTGCACCACTGCTTATTTTTGGGGCAGGCGAAGTAGATGTCAACACCATGACCAATACCTTCAACTCAGCTGTAACAGATGCCGCCACTGAGATCCTTGGCAAGCACCGACCAAAGAAGAAGCCGTGGATCACACCTGAACTTTTGGATCTGTGTGATAAACGAAGAGAGTTAAAAAAGAAAAAGAACACCTCACAGGGAGCTGATGTCTACCGAAAAATCAACAATGACATCCGAAAAGGCATGCGCACAGCAAAGGAGAACTGGATAGAAGATCAATGCCAGGAAATAGAGAACAATCTGAACAAGAACAACAGCAAGAAGGCCTACCAGACTGTGAAGCGGCTGACAAGTGTTAAACAGCCCAAAGTCCCCACTATCCAAAGCAAGTCTGGCATTTGCCTTACAGAAGAACAAGAAGTCTTGGACAGATGGACAGAGTACTGCTCTGACCTTTACAACCATACACCAAATGGAGACCCATCAGTTCTAGCATGTCCCGAGAGCAGAGAAGAAGAAGAAATCCTCCCAATTCTCCGGGAAGAAGTTGAGGCAGCAGTGCAATCGCTGAAGAAAGGGAAGTCAGCGGGAGTGGACAACATACCAGCGGAACTGCTACAAGCAGGAGGAGAAGCGATGACTGATGCTCTCACCATTATCTGTAACAAGATCTGGCAGAGTGGGGAATGGCCTACACCATGGACCCAGTCGCTTGTCATCACTCTTCCCAAAAAAGGTAACCTTCAGGAGTGTGAAAATTACCGCACCATCAGCCTCATCAGCCATCCCAGCAAGGTCCTCCTGAAAATAATACTCAACAGGTTGAAACCACAAGCTGAACAAATCATAGCTGAAGAACAAGCAGGATTCATGGCAGGGCGAAGTACCACTGAACAGATTTTCAACCTCAGAATAATCTGTGAGAAATACCTACAGCACCAACAACATCTATATCATGTGTTCATAGACTTCAAGAAGGCATTTGACCGAGTCTGGCATGCAGCTCTATGGGCAACCATGAAAGTGTACAACATCAGCCCTAAAATTATAGAAGTCATCAAAAGCCTGTATGACAAGGCTACCAGTGCAGTCCTCCATAACAGCGTCATCGGGAACTGGTTCAGAACAAACAATCGGTGTGCGTCAAGGATGCCTACTCTCTCCAACACTCTTCAACATCTTCCTAGAGCGCATCATGTCAGATGCTCTTGCAGATCACGAAGGCACAGTCAGCATAGGGGGCAGAGCAATCTCCAATCTTCGTTTTGCGGATGATATTGATGGATTGGCTGGAGAGGAACAAGAACTTGAACAGCTTGTACAGAGGCTTGACACCACCTCCAGAGCTTATGGAATGGAAATAAGTGCAGAGAAGACCAAAATGATGACCAACAACACCAATGGCATCAACACGGACATCAAAGTACAAGGCCAATCCCTCAACACAGTGCACAGCTTCAAATATTTAGGAGCCATTGTGTCAGACAATGGGTCTCGACAGGAAGTCCTCTCCAGGATCGCACAAACAACTGCTGCCCTGACAAGGTTGAAGCCCATTTGGAAAGACAGAACCATCAGTCTACATTCCAAAGTAAGACTGCTGCGCTCTCTGGTCATCTCCATCTTCCTATATGCTTGCGAAGCATGGACCCTCACAGCAGATCTCCAACGAAGAATACAAAGCATGGAGATGAGGTACTACAGAAGACTTCTGTGCATTTCCTATACCCAACACATCACCAACGACGAAGTCCGACAGACCATCACACAAGCCATTGGACAACACGATGACCTGCTCACAGTGGTGAAGAAACGGAAACTTCGATGGTATGGCAACGTCACCAGATCATCAGGCCTTGCAAAGACCATTCTGCAAGGCACAGTGCAAGGAGGTAGAAGAAGGGGGAGACCGAAAAAGAGGTGGGAGGACACCATTCGAGAATGGACTGGTTTGACACTGAGCGAAGCCATGAGGGCTGCTGAGTACAGAGAAAGATGGAGTATGCTGGTTAAACGATCATCTGTGGTGCCCCTACGACCTTCGGGTTATGGGACAGGATAGGATAGGATAGGATAGTCTAGGCTATTCAAATATTTTATTAAATTATTTTGTTTTTGACTGTGTATCGTAAAAAGCTCTGATGGTACTTAAGCCAGACGACTTCTTTTTTCCACATGTAAACGTCACGTGTTTTATGTTTATTTCAAAACAGTAAACATCGTGAAAACCTAACTACGGAAGTACGACATAACAAGGCCTATAGTAGACCTCTTATTATACTGGAATCGCCACATTTACTCAATATTTAAATAAATAAATAAAGTCTTTCAGGATTGTGAATGCTCAGATAGTGATTTCAGCTGTTGGGCAAATCTACTCAGTCTATTCTTTCGACGCCATCTTGTAAGTTGTATGTTACTGAACGTTTTACGACAAAATTCATTTAATATCCTCAAAGAAACGATTAATGCAGGTATACTCGACGTAGATGGTAATATTTAAAATGCTATGTTCCAAGAAAAATTTGAAACCTGCTTGTTAATATCAGAATCTAGGACAGGTAATGAGATAGGGCACAAGACCGGTCGGTTAAGTTCGAGTTCTGATTCTTTTTAACAATAGAAAGCGCACCCAATGACCGATTAACCGCTATAATAGTTAATTGAATTTGCTAACACACGCAATCCACAATAAATAGCAGACCAAGAAGCTAGAATGTTTTTTCAAAATCAAACAGTCTTCATATTTACAGATAACAATCAAAACATGGCGACTGACTTTGTTGCCATTGGCAAGTCTCATCTACTGAATAGAACAGGCTTACTATTTTTGCAAAACAAGCACTTTGATAATTCACGTAATTCGTTCATTACCTGTTTTGGGCACAACAATTCCGATCTGAGATGTGGCAGAATGTTAGTTAATAATGCTACACTATACCACTACAGTCGACTAGCTGTGTTCTCGCTGTCAAACAAGCTGCGAACGACTGCCTACGTTCGTATGTGCTACCGTTTTCTCGCCATAGGGCCTACAACTCGTATCCTCAGAAATCGTCTTCAGCTGGTTCAAGGGAAAGAACCTTTTGAAATACCTTTGCATTGCACATAATCGATTCTTTCTTCACGATTAGAATAGAACTGGATTTGTTCTTAAATAGTGCGGGGGTATTTTTCCCGCTCACAGAACTGCTCAAGGCGCAGGCTGAGAATAGAATCCAACACAAACCGCCCAAAGCATCAACTTGCCGCTTAGTGAGCATTGTCTGACGCCTCAGACAACTGAGCGATACAGTACGCCGTAGGAGAAAGTGCATGGAGCTAGGCAGTGTGAGTTTATTATTACTCTGGCACTCACACCGTCTAGGACATCAGCGTCAGGATCTTTAAAAACTCCATGCGATGAAATGCATGCGTGCACAGGTTACGATACCTCGGTATAAACTGTCGTTCAAAGTGTGCCTGTGCGCGCCTTCATG
Organism: Oncomelania hupensis; assembly: GCA_036898135.1. Lineage (NCBI taxonomy): Eukaryota > Metazoa > Mollusca > Gastropoda > Littorinimorpha > Pomatiopsidae > Oncomelania > Oncomelania hupensis. The sequence continues at coordinate 289,478 of JBAHVR010000336.1, forward strand.
CAAAAGCTGGTATTCACACTAACACTCGTCAATCAGGGACCTCACATTCACATAAGCGATAACGCGCACGAGCCTTGAAAGTTATGGGATGTTCTTTAATATTGCAAGCATGAGACGACAATCACTTCACGTTTACTAAAGTTCATGCTAAAACAACATATATCGTAGTCCCTAAACAATCGTGGCCAATCAATGTGCGGTAAAAAACTAGGTCAAGGAAGAAAAACAAAATCATAAAACATTGTATACAAAATAACAAACATTATATCATAAACAACCATCTGTACCTTATATTCTTCCTTTAACTATAAAACACAAATTTAAGACTAACACGTTTCCAAGCTATAATCAACAACCTATGCAAAGAACAACTGCTAGTCAGAACAAAACATACATGTTTAAACAAAACGTTTAGACAGCCCCAGACAAGGAAACGTTGAGCCTACAGTATTCCTTTAACTTTAATACTGCATGCTAGACAAGAACACACACACACACTCAGCATCTAAGCAATCAAAAGACCCTGGGCACAACACACACTCGGTGTTGTGCCTGTCTTTGCTTAAACGACTGAAACAAACAAAACGTTACAATACACAAAGACAAAGACACACACACTCAGCATCTAAGCAATCGAAAGACCCTGGGCACAACACACACTCGGTGTTGTGCCTGTCTTTGCTTAAACGACTGAAACAAACAAAACGTTACAATACACAAATACAAAGACACACACACTCAGCATCTAAGCAATCGAAAGACCCTGGGCACAACACACACTCGGTGTTGTGCCTGTCTTTGCTTAAACGACTGAAACAAACAAAACGTTACAATACACAAAGCCAAAGACAACACACACTCAGCGTCTAAGCCTCAAAAGACCCTGGGCACAACACACACTAGGTGCTGTGCCTGTCTTGCTTAAACGACTGAAACAAACAAAACGTTACAATACACACAGACAAAGACAAACCCTCTTAATCCAAGTTGGCTACTTTTACAAAACTTAATAGTATTGGCCCAAAGAACACTAATAGAGACAAAATGACAAACTGATAATGAGTCCACTCATATGATGGAAAACACGTCAAGCAAATATCCACAATGGTCAAATTGAAAATAGAAAAAAGACAACATAAAAGAAAGAAGAAGACATTTACCTTATGCGCTGTATGTGGTTTGACCAGGAACACCAAAAATGTTGCCTCACATGAAGACACACAACAAAAGTGGAGAAAATGTCTTTTGGAAAAATAATAATTCTGGATCAATCTAAAACTAGAATATTCAAGGTTCGCTAAAACTGAACTTCGGCCTAATAACGTTCAACTTCTGCAACAAATTGCCCTCAGATCGTCTTACTCTATCTTCTAACTAATTTTTCTATCTGCCCCCATTCCTGTTTTGCACCAGCCTTTATTCTCCCATCCAAGAGCAGTTCAGCTCCACAAAACTGAATCATTGGTCCTAACCTTACTTTTCTCCTCCCCTTTTCTGTCCTTCAAACTATGTCGCTTCTAAACAATGTATTCTGTTAACCCATCCATAAAGGTAATTCTCTCTCCCAGCTTCCCTTCAAACTCCGCCCCTAGTACTCTTTCTCTCAAAACACACAAGCAAATAAAACATAACTATACCATATGCGTCTGCATGACGCGAAGTCTACTCGTGGGGCCGCATTACTTCTTAAAAACACAAACTGCCCCCGAGTCTGGCGCCTGCAGACAACATTCCATTGCATACCTTCCCGCCGGCCTTCCTGGAATTTCCCATCGGCTATGGCATTCATTCTAATTTTCCCTTACCCGTTCTGACAGGTCCGGTCTGACCCTCGTACACTTTTGGTACCCCGGTACAAACTATTTCTTTCTGACTGCACCTTTGTCCTGGGTGTATCATTTATGCTGACAATACGAATAAGTACAGCACTGGAAGTCACACATATAGTCTATATAAAAAAATGGACAAAGACTCATACTTCATAATATACGTGGTCAAGTCACAGAAAGACTACAGAAGATGCATCACATCAACTACATTCGCTATAATACAATGTAGCTTACATACAGATTCATAGTGTGCACAATAATTACGTTCCTAACAAAGAAAAGTATCAATTACTGGTTAAGAAAACTCTCTAACTTATCAACTAAACATATCTCTTTATTCATCATTTTTAAAGGTCTAGGTACCGAATGCCTAGACTAATTCTAATGCGAACATTCTACAAACCGTTGTTGGTATGTAAGTCTGTCAACTGATATTTGCGGTACCGCGAGCTTGCCATACCATAAACATTCTATAAACCATCGTTGGTATGTAAAATCTGTCAACTGATATTTGCGGTACTACGAGCTTGCCGTATCATGAACATTCTACAAATTCTCTGAACCTCCAGTTTCCCGTGGCCGCTACGAACCTGCTGTCTAAATCTATTAATGGAAAGGGTGAAAGATATGGTTCAAAACGGTGCTGCTCTCATTGTCCTCTCTGTCTGGTAGCCATTAGCACTCTTGGTCAATTATCATCTACGGGACACCTGGGTCCGCACTGCAAATAGTCTTATCCTAATAAATATCTAACACCGTAGCGCTTATTTAAATGTACAAAACGTGTCTCAAGAAAATAACATCAGTGATCGCGCTGATGCAAACGTTGGTGCCAAAACATATAAAAATTTAGCTTTAAATCAAGACAAAAATCAAAACAAAAAACAACAATTGGGTGAACTGCACGCCAGAACGGCGTGCACACTCCCACCGGAAATTATATTGACATAATTTACCCCAAGAAAATCAAAAACCCAAAAAACAAAACAGAAAAAAACAAACAAAAAAAACAAAAAAAACTATTTTCCTTGTACAATAGGAAAAAACCGTTTTAACATGGCAACATCAGATTACAAACCATTTCTGATGTTGGAGAAGAAACAAGGACAGAAAACAAAACAACAACAACAAACAAACAAACAAGTGCAGCATAGGAACCACATCGCTTAAATTTGCAGCGACCTTCAGGCCGTTAGTAACAACACTAAAACAACGTCAGATTGAATACACTTCAGTCTCATGTTCAATTTCAAAGACTGTCATTCAGATCTTCGAAGAGTCAGTCTTGGATTCGCTCTGCATCCAGTCATCTCCACCCTTGCCGTTTGGCCTCTTAAACCTGAACTTGTCATCGTGGAGGCAGGTGGGATGGGTCTTATTACATGTCTGGCACATTTCTCTCTGGTTGCACAGACGGGACTTGTGATCTTTGCCTTTTAAGCACCCGTAGCAGATACCGTTTTTGAAAACAAATTCTCGTCTCTCGTCAAGGGACTTCTTGATGAAACTTTCACACTTCCCGGCATAGTGACCGGGGCGGTTACAGTGAAGGCAAGTGGTGACGACTTCGGACTGGGTAGCCAGGCTCGTACTGCTCAATGGAGTTCTCTTGACTGTTGTCCCTGATGCGGCGGATGGTGAAGGGAGAGTAGAGCTACCGAAAACAGGGTCGTTTGAAATGTCCGCTTCAAGAGTGACAAAGGCAACAAGTTCGTGAAACAGTGGATATCTTCCCATCTCGATCTTGGTCTGCGCAACAGTTCTGGACCACTTGTGTCCCATCCACTCAGGTAACTTCCCTACGATCTTCTTCAAATACTGGGCATCGTCCAAAATGCCCAAGCCACCAATTTCCCTAGCAGCGACAGCGCATTGCTGCAAGAAATCCGACAGTCTCCTCAGTCCGAAGGGATCCTTGCTCTTCACCGGGGACCATTCGTCCAGCTTAGTGCGGAAGGCCTGCGATACGACGTAGGAGTTGCCAAAACGGGTCTCCAACACTCCCATGGCTCTCTCGTAGGCGTCGCCTTCCCTCAACAGGAAGAAACCAGTCACAGCCTCCTTGGCTTGACCTCCGAGGTAGCGCTGCAGGTAAAACAGTTTCTCACTGCTTGTGATATTTTGACGTTCAATGAGAAACGCAAAGGAAGATCTCCAGGTGGGGTACTGCATAGGGTCTCCAACGAAAACACAGGGCTCCTGCATGGGGAGACGATTGATCATAAGTGCGTCAGACAGAGTTCTGGAAAGAGAGTCCAGCTGAGTGTTGTGCATGGTGGGGGGAGCCATTGGATATGAGGAAGGCGGGGACTGAGGGTAGGCTGCAAAAAGCGGATATGTGCTATGTTCGTTGGCCAAATTACCGTAGGGAGGCGGCACTGGGTTCCCCTCGTTTTGCCAGATTGCCTTGGGGAGTGTTTGGTGGGGTTCCAGACGTGAGGGCACAAACGGGTCAGCATTTGGACATAGGTGGGCACTGTGGAGGGTGCTGGGTGGGGTCACCCCAGGGCATTTGAGGTTCACGCGTGGGCGACCGTCATATGGGGGGTAGGAGCAACGTACTCGCCTGTCGTCATCCTCAGTCTCTTGAAGGCAATAGGTCCAGCCTGGGTGGCTGGGGCCCGAAAAGCGAGGGCCTTGTGCATATGACGATGAGTCTCCAACACTATGGCGAGGCGGCCGACCAGCGTGGTCTCCGTGAGGTTGACGTACTGTGGTTGGCAGTGCAGCTGGTGGTGAACAGGATGTAGCAATGGCCGTGGAATAGATAGGAGCGTAAGGCTCCCGGCTGTAGACGAAAGACGCCCTCGATCCGACTGGGTTCGGGCTGGTGACGTTGTATGCAGCAGCGTCTGCAGCAGCTGCGGAGCGGTTGACGTTAACGTTGAAGCCAGTGACAGGAGGAGCGTGTTGTCGTGGCGCATTCAAGGTCGTTGAAAATCCATTGACAAGGTTGGAGACGGCAGCATCGATGGAAGTGGCAGGGACGTCCAGGGTACCGCCGGATTGAGAACCTGTGACGGAAGGAACGTCCGTCGTTGGCTGGTTGGCTTCAGGGACATCTTCGACGACAGCACCTGTACCTGTTCCTACCGACACTGTTTGGCCATTATCTATCTGAGGGACTGCGAGACTAGAGTAATGGCTAATGGAAAGGGACGGGTGAAATCTAGTGCTCAGTAGGTCAATAGACGGGAGAACAGGAAGACCCTTCGGGGATGACTCACATTGGTCCATCACCCGTAACATTGCTTGCTGTTCCCTGAGACTCGTCCTTAGTTCAGTAGACTGAATAAGCCTCAATGACTTCTTTCTTTTCATCTCGAACTGAGCTAATTTCACTGCCTCTTCAGCCCGCAGAGACGCTTCCTCTATGTCACGTTTAGCTTTTCTCTCGGCCTCTTCTTGCTGTAGAATGTCCAGTTCACTAAGCTGAGATTCTACGATGGCGTCACCTTCCACTTTCATGGCAAGAGCCGCAGCCTCTAGTTGCAGGTTTAACCTAGTCTCTTCAGAGCCGGCACCTTCAGAGCGGAGAGACCCGACTCGGGAAACTATTTGACTGCTTGTCTTGCTGCTACCGGACCTAAGACTAGCTGGCCTGTGAATAGCAAACTTAGCGCTAGCTGACTTGTGGGTGGTGGACTTAACACTAGCTGCAGCACCGCTATACACGGAAGTAGGCTTCCTAGCCACTATCATAGTTGGTTCTCCTGCGAGAGCTTGAACGATATTGGTAATAGTTTCCTGAGCTACTGTTTGGGCATTTTGCCAGCTTTCCTCAACGGGCTGACCGGCACCAAGACTTCTGAGACTCTTCTCGATAGCACCCAGTTCACTGCGTTTGTGCGAAATAAGTTGCTTGTGATTTGTCAAGAATTCAGGACTAGGTCTTTCCCGGTTGAGTTCTTCAACTGCTGCACTAACAGCCCTTTCAAGAAGTGCACTTTGAGTTGCAAAGTTCTTGAGTTTGATGTCAATATGGTATTCTCTACCCTTGTCAGTTTGGTTAATTTCACGCCTAGGTCTCTGGGCGTCAACACTTTCAGTCATTCCAGAAATGGAGAGGGCAGCTTCTTCTTCAAAACTAATCTCATCACTGGAAGCCGCAGTTTCCTTATCGACTGGATCCATAATAAAATATTTCCTTTTACAACTCTATTAACAAAACTACACAGTCTATAGAGCAGCCTTTAATTGTTCTTATGGTGACAGTCTGATTCCAGGCAAGTACATCTACACCACGTTCGTCAAAATTATAATAATGTTGATCTGAGGGCCAGAATCCCTAAATATTTACTAAAATTTACTAGAGGTGACGAGCGGCGATAAAGTTTTTTTTTTACTAAACTTTACCAGAGGTGACGAGCGGCGATAAAGTTTTTTTTTACTAAGCTTTACTAGAGGTGACGAGCGGCGATAAAGTTTTTTACTAAACTTTACTAGAGGTGACGAGCGGCAATAAAGTTTTTTACTAAACTTTACTAGAGGTGACGAGCGGCGATAAAGTTTTTTACTAAACTTTACTAGAGGTGACGAGCGGCGATAAAGTTTTTTACTAAACTTTACTAGAGGTGACGAGCGGCGATAAATTTTTTTTACTAAACTTTACTAGAGGTGACGAGCGGCGATAAAGTTTTTTACTAAACTTTACTAGAGGTGACGAGCGGCGATAAAGTTTTTTACTAAACTTTACTAGAGGTGACGAGCGGCGATAACGTTTTTTTTACTAAACTTTACTAGAGGTGACGAGCGGCGATAAAGTTTTTTACTGTGCGCGCCTTCATGCAAAAGCTGGTATTCACACTAACACTCGTCAATCACCTCACATCGTCACATAAGCGATAACGCGCACGAGCTTGAAAGTTATGGGATGTTCTTTAATATTGCAAGCATGATACGACAATCACTTCACGTTTACTAAAATTCATGCTTAAACAAACAATCACTTCACGTTTACTAAAGTTCATGCTAAAACAACATATATCGTAGTCCCTAAACAATCGTGGCCAATCAATGTGCGGTAAAAAACTAGGTCAAGGAAGAAAAACAAAATCATAAAACATTGTATACAAAATAACAAACATTATATCATAAACAACCATCTGTACCTTATATCTTCCTTTAACTATAAAACACAAATTTAAGACTAACACGTTCCAAGCTATAATCAACAACCTATGCAAAGAACAACTGCTAGTCAGAACAAAACATACATGTTTAAACAAAACGTTTAGACAGCCCCAGACAAGGAAACGTTGAGCCTACAGTATTCCTTTAACTTTAATACTGCATGCTAGACAAGAACACACACACACACTCAGCATCTAAGCAATCAAAAGACCCTGGGCACAACACACACTCGGTGTTGTGCCTGTCTTTGCTTAAACGACTGAAACAAACAAAACGTTACAATACACAAAGACAAAGACACACACACTCAGCATCTAAGCAATCGAAAGACCCTGGGCACAACACACACTCGGTGTTGTGCCTGTCTTTGCTTAAACGACTGAAACAAACAAAACGTTACAATACACAAATACAAAGACACACACACTCAGCATCTAAGCAATCGAAAGACCCTGGGCACAACACACACTCGGTGTTGTGCCTGTCTTGCTTAAACGACTGAAACAAACAAAACGTTACAATACACACAGACAAAGACAAACCCTCTTATTATTTACATCGTTAAAGGGTTACATTTAACATTGACACTAAACAGTCCTAATCAAACTTAGCACTAAATAAACCCTTCCAATCCAAGTTGGCTACTTTTACAAAACTTAATAGTATTGGCCCAAAGAACACTAATAGAGACAAAATGACAAACTGATAATGAGTCCACTCATATGATGGAAAACACGTCAAGCAAATATCCACAATGGTCAAATTGAAAATAGAAAAAGACAACATAAAAGAAAGAAGAAGACATTTACCTTATGCGCTGTATGTGGTTTGACCAGGAACACCAAAAATGTTGCCTCACATGAAGACACACAACAAAAGTGGAGAAAATGTCTTTTGGAAAAATAATAATTCTGGATCAATCTAAAACTAGAATATTCAAGGTTCGCTAAAACTGAACTTCGGCCTAATAACGTTCAACTTCTGCAACAAATTGCCCTCAGATCGTCTTACTCTATCTTCTAACTAATTTTTCTATCTGCCCCCATTCCTGTTTTGCACCAGCCTTTATTCTCCCATCCAAGAGCAGTTCAGCTCCACAAAACTGAATCATTGGTCCTAACCTTACTTTTCTCCTCCCCTTTTCTGTCCTTCAAACTATGTCGCTTCTAAACAATGTATTCTGTTAACCCATCCATAAAGGTAATTCTCTCTCCCAGCTTCCCTTCAAACTCCGCCCCTAGTACTCTTTCTCTCAAAACACACAAGCAAATAAAACATAACTATACCATATGCGTCTGCATGACGCGAAGTCTACTCGTGGGGCCGCATTACTTCTTAAAAACACAAACTGCCCCCGAGTCTGGCGCCTGCAGACAACATTCCATTGCATACCTTCCCGCCGGCCTTCCTGGAATTTCCCATCGGCTATGGCATTCATTCTAATTTTCCCTTACCCGTTCTGACAGGTCCGGTCTGACCCTCGTACACTTTTGGTACCCCGGTACAAACTATTTCTTTCTGACTGCACCTTTGTCCTGGGTGTATCATTTATGCTGACAATACGAATAAGTACAGCACTGGAAGTCACACATATAGTCTATATAAAAAAATGGACAAAGACTCATACTTCATAATATACGTGGTCAAGTCACAGAAAGACTACAGAAGATGCATCACATCAACTACATTCGCTATAATACAATGTAGCTTACATACAGATTCATAGTGTGCACAATAATTACGTTCCTAACAAAGAAAAAAGTATCAATTACTGGTTAAGAAAACTCTCTAACTTATCAACTAAACATATCTCTTTATTCATCATTTTTAAAGGTCTAGGTACCGAATGCCTAGACTAATTCTAATGCGAACATTCTACAAACCGTTGTTGGTATGTAAGTCTGTCAACTGATATTTGCGGTACCGCGAGCTTGCCATACCATAAACATTCTATAAACCATCGTTGGTATGTAAATCTGTCAACTGATATTTGCGGTACTACGAGCTTGCCGTATCATGAACATTCTACAAATTCTCTGAACCTCCAGTTTCCCGTGGCCGCTACGAACCTGCTGTCTAAATCTATTAATGGAAAGGGTGAAAGAGATCTGGTTCAAAACGGTGTTGCTCTCATTGTCCTCTCTGTCTGGTAGCCATTAGCACTCTTGGTCAATTATCATCTACGGGACACCTGGGTCCGCACTGCAAATAGTCTTATCCTAATAAATATCTAACACCGTAGCGCTTATTTAAATGTACAAAACGTGTCTCAAGAAAATAACATCAGTGATCGCGCTGATGCAAACGTTGGTGCCAAAACATATAAAAATTTAGCTTTAAATCAAGACAAAAATCAAAACAAAAACAACAATTGGGTGAACTGCACGCCAGAACGGCGTGCACAGTGCCTGTATAACATTACTACATTTAGGCCTATGTCCTTCAGATATGAACATTATGCTGGAGACGACGAGATGTTTGACAATGTGTGTAGCCTATGTTTGGTTGCAATAGATCTATTTTTCTTACAGACCCATCTACTTGAAGTTTAAATCTGTAAATATTTGAAAAATCAACATTTTCTGGTTTAAATGTTACGAGTCTCTGTGGTCTTGCGATTGAACAAAAATATACTGATTTCAGGGGTAATTAATATTCTCTAATATGTCAAACGATTTTTCCTCAACTATGAAAAAGCGAAGCCAATAGCCTGAAACTTCTGTTAATGTTAAACGGGGCCATTCTTTGAACAGTAATAAACTTGTGTTTTATATACGAGTATAATAATGTTATTTTATCGTTATTACTTAACATATAGTAAATTTACAATGAAACTATTTTTAAGGGCGCATGTTTATGTCTATGTATCTATGTATGTATGTATGTATACAACAGTTTACTGATGTATTTGTTGCGGAATGTCTCTAGTTGTAACTAGTCATGTGTATAGTGTCCATGTAACACCATTTAATTTGCTCAGTAGCCTATTGTCTGTTACTTATTTTCTTATAATGTATGTAAAACCTCCACTCCCCTGTAGTTAGTGAAGGGAAACGACAATGTTGACATAGCGTTGACAATGGAAGTGTGTAATGTGTAACCCTAGAACGATTAGCGTAACTACAGTGAGCCTCTTAAATGTATTAAGGGTGTGTGTGGGATGAGTCGGTGCATGGATAAGAATGAATGTGCAAGGATTAGCATGGTCATGATAAAGCGTGAATGAATGAGAACGTGGCAGTACTAGACAGAATTTTTTTTTTTTTTTTTTTAGAATTGTTATGTACGCGAACCTTTGTGTTGTCTTCTTAATATGTTAACAGTTACTGTGCATCACACAGAAATATCCTTGTGCAAACGGGGACAATAAAGATTCGTTATTCGGATGTTTGTACAGTATGTATATATGTATTTTGGGCGAGTGGGAGCGGGGGCTGGGGTTGAGTAGCTGGGGAGGGGTAAGAGGGAGGGGGTTTGTGTATTGTTTTTCATGTCTTCGTTTTCTCTCTCCTTCCTAGTTTTGAATGTATTTTATTTAATCATTTATTTTAAAAGGTGCACTCGCTACACATAGACAAAGTTAAACAGAGAGAGAGAGAGAGAGAGAGAGAGAGAGAGAGAGAGAGAGAGAGAGAGAGAGAGAGAGAGAGAGAGAGAGAGAGAGAGAGAGAGAGAGAGAGAGAGAGAGAGAGACTGAATATATACAAGACAAAACCACTTTTGATGATTAACATTATTATTCTTAGACAACATTTCTCACATTAATATGCACTTCGAACAGCGTTTTGAGGTAATATTCTGAACACACAATGGAAGAAGTGTCTAATGAAAGAAGAAGAAGTGAAACGTGTCTTTATAACAACAAAACACATGCTATCTAAAAGACGGCGTAATAATTAGAATTTTGAAATAATAATGAAGAAGTTTTACATAGCGCAATTCCCTGTAACCAGCACGCTCAACGCGCTTTATTTATAGATATTAACCTTGTAGCCAACAATTGTTTTACAGGCCAAATATAACCCGACAGCTTAGCCAGGCTGGCTGGGTGAAAATAATAGGACAGCTGGGACAGCCGGCCATCTTGGAATAGGGCGGAGCCAATGCCAATTCTAAAAGGTTTCCCCGTAACCTTTTCACCTCAGACCGTTACTGCTGAGGCCTGCGCCAATGGTACAAGCCTTGATGATTCTCAGTATGCTGTCACTCAACAGAGAGGGAGGCGTTAGCCGTGGCTGGCTTAGCGTAGGCGGAGCTCTTTCTCTACCGCAGCTGCTTTGCCCTAGGCCTATACTAACATTATAGTACTGTCACTGTACTGTACCATGACTGCTTTAGGCGACATCAGGCAATAGGCAATAATAAATATGTTTTGTTAATAGGCGATAGGCAACTATTACACTCTGTTATATTGAAGGATAAGTATCTACAGTAGGTCTCGTAAAAAAAGTGGAAGACCTGGAGATAAATGACTGTATAGAGGCACCTTGTTAAAGATGCCGTCAAGAAATATATCCAAGAAGCCGTAATTTAAACCTTAACAGATAAGTAAACAATATTTTAAAGTTTATTTGTACAGTTACAAGAACTCCAACAACAACAGCATCGACAACACACACACACACACACACACACACACACACACACACCCACACACAAACACACACACATGCGCGCGCACACACAGTCACGAACACACACGCATACACATTCACACAAGCAAACACACGTATAAATAGGATGCGAACTCACAACCTACACTTAGGCCTATATGTTTTGTTTTTTTAAATAAAGGGTGAATATTCTACTCTTTTCCCCTTTTCACTCTTTCATGCATACAGATGCAATGCACACACACAGGCAAGCGCACGCATGCACATATACAGCTTCAAACAATCTAAACAGATTTATATGCATATAATGACATGACTAGGGTTAGGAAAAAAGTAGTCTCCATATATGGACCACTGGCTCTTAATATGGACCAGTGGTACATATTCGGAGACACAGGTGGTCCATATTAGGTATACTACTCAGGAGGTAATTTCTAGAAAACAACTAAACACTTTTGATTTATACTCATCTCTCATTCGAAACAATTGAAAGACATTATTTTTCACAAAGGCGCTAAAACATACCCTATAAAAATGAAATGCGCACGAACGATAATACGCAAAGCGTGTTTTAAACTTATTAGCGGCAAAAAAACAAAAATGCTTACCTTTTCTTCACGCTCTGCTTTTCCGCCATGGTTATGCGTGGGATTGATTAAAGGGATGCAACTCTGAATTGCTTTAAAGTAGCTTAGTTGCTCAGGTGTTAAAATTTTGACAAGTTAATGGACTTAGAAGAAAATCAACAGGTCCATATTAAGAGACGGTCCATAATCGGCGACTCTCCCCTATTCCTGTCTTGCACCAGCCTTTATTCTCCCCATCCCAAAGCAGTTCAGCTTTACAAACTTGACTATTGGTCATACACTAGTTCTCTCCTCCTCCTTTCTGTCATTCAAACTTTGTCTCTTCTAAATAATGTATCCTGTTAGACCCATCTATAATAGTAATTCTCTCTCCCAGCTTCCCTTCAAACTCCGCCCCTAGTATTCTTTCTCTTAAAACAAACAAACGAATGAAACATAACTATAACCATAGGCATCTGCATGACACGTAGTCCACTCGTGGGGCCGCATTACCTCTGAAATGCAAATTGCCCTTGAGTCTGGCATTTGAGGACACCGACCCCCCCCCCCACCGGCTATGGTATTTATTTTATCATTCTTTTACCCGTTCTGACAGGTCAGGTATGACACCCTCGTATACTTCTGGTACCCCGGTACAAACTCTTCCTTTCTGACTGCACTTTTGTCCTGGGTGTATCATTGATGCTGACAATACGAACAAGTACAGCACTGGAAGTCACACACATGGTCTATATGAAAAATGGACAGAAACTCATACTTCATAAGATACGTGGTCAAGTCACAGAAAGAATACAGAATATGCATCACATCGACTACATTCACTATAATACAATATAGCTTACATACATATTCATAGCTTGCACAATAATTACGTTCCTAACAAAAGAATATCAATTACTGGTTAAGAAAACTCTATAAACTTATTAACTAAACATATCTATTCATTCATCATTATCATTTTATAAAGGTCTAGGCACCGAATGCCCAGAGTAAGTCTAATGCGAACATCATTGTTGGTATGTAAGTCTGTCAACTTATATTTGCGGCACCACGAGCTTGCCATGTCATGAACATTCTACAAATTCTCTGAACCTCCAGTTTCCCGTGGCAACAACTAATCTGCTGTAGGCAGAGTCGGGCCAGTGCTGCTCTTGTGTTCCTCTCTTGTCTAATTATCATCTACGGGCCCTCGGACCCGTACTGCAGTCTATAAAATAAATAGTTATCAAACCCGGTAGCGTTTTTTCCGATGTACTAAAACGTGTCTCAAGAAAATAACATCAGTGATCGCGCTGATGCAAACGTTGGTGCTAAAACATATTAAAATTTAGCTTTAAATCAAAACAAAAACAAACAAAACAAATAAAAAACAACAATTAGGTGAAATGCACGCCAAAACGGCGTGTACAGTGACTACATCCCCCACTTCCTACCTTTTTTCTTTCATTCTATTCCTGTTGTCTTTAGACTTTGCTTTCTTGCCTTGCCTGCATGCATGTGTTGAACACAGCATACAGTAATGTCTACTTCCACAAGGGTCCAATTTTATTCAGTGTTTGTGTATTTCTCCCCGCCAGTGCAACCGTGATGATAGTGTAATGTCATTATTCACGCCTTCAACTGATAGTGTAATGTCATTATTCATTATTCATGCCTTCAACTCACCCCATCTCTTAACAAAAGGTTTGTGACTGAAAGAAACAAAAATTTGTCTATAATTTTACAGAACTATAAATGTCTGATTGTACAAGGCAACAATGAGCATACAATACTTGCAAACGCTACTCACCAAGTCAACTAGTGAATTTGTAACACATACACAAACAAATTGACAAGAGCTCCTGGACATTATAAAGAAATTGTACACAAAATGTAAAGAAAGGAATAAAAAGAAAGAAAGAAAGAGAGAGAGAGAGAGAGAGAGAGAGAGAGAGAGAGAGAGAGAGAGAGAGAGAGAGAGAGAGAGAGAGATGTTATTAATATTGTGGCTGTTATCAGTTGTTTTAAAAGGGAAGGGTAAATATGATTTCTACGATGTTGTTCGATGGGTGTGTGTGTGTGTGTGTGTGTTTGTGTGTGTGTGCCTGTGTGAAATTGATACATTTTAAACAAAAAAATGTATGTTTATTTATCTTTTATTGCGGGGACAAAGAAAGAAAGTGAATAAGAAAAAGCAAACAAGAGAACAACGGGCACGCGATCTCTCTCTCTTTCACTCTCTCTCTCTCTCTCTCTCTCTCTCTCTCTCTCTCTCTCTCTCTTTCTCTCTCTCTTTCTCTCTCTCTCTTTATCTCTCTCTCGTGTCTCTATCTAAAGCCATCTCTTTCTCTGTCCCTCTCACTCTCTCTCCCTTTCTGTTTCTGTCTCTCTGTCTACCTCTCTCTACCCCCGTTGGGGTGCCGGGGGTTTCAGTATAAATAGTATCCCCACTTTCTGGAAATTTAGTGTTTTAAATTCCCACTGTCGCTGTCTTTCTCATTTGCTCTTTCTCAGTCCTGCTCTGTTCTACCAGTCTTCTACCTTTTTTCTTGAAAACTCTTCCGGGACAAGACTCCTTGTTTGTGTCTGAGGTCTGTTGGATCAGCTTGGGAATATTTGACGCTTTCTGCCAAGTGGTCACTAGGGCTTCCTATGATGTTATTATTTAGCAATGTAGGCATTTTATATGTATGTGTTTTGTTGATAATTTATAATGTTTGTATTCTATTTTGTTTTTGTAAACGGGGGTTCGATAAGTTGGGGTGAAGCCTCAGCCGTCCCCTGCGTGGGATGTCTTTATTGTAAAGTGACTGGCTGGTGGAGAGCTTTCGGTTTTACCACTAGGGTTGTTTCAGCAGATCTTTTATGCGGATCAGGGGTTGTCCGGTCCTGATTTGGCTCGAAAGAGTCCGCTGGACCTAAAGCAATAATCATGTAATGTAATGTCTACCTCTCTCTCCCTCTTTCTCTCTATCTCTTTCTCCCTTTTCTTCCTTCCTCTTCTTCGCTCTTTCCATTTCTCTCCTCTCTTCCTGGCGTGGTTTTGTGCAGCTGCTTGGTCCGTGTGTTCATCGGGGGATAAGCTATAGACATCATTTAATGTACATGATACATTGTAATGTGCCCCATTACAACTCTTTATGAATATGGGAGACTCAGTCACTGGATGTGTTTTGGGATGTGTTTCCAGTCTTTATAGTTCAAGTCTGTCTTGACTCCACCTCCAGAGCCTATGGAATAAAAGTAAGCGCAGAGAAGACCAAAATGATGACCAACAACACCAATGGCATCAAAACGGGGACACCAAAGTCCAAGGCCAATCCCTCAACATAGTGCACAGCTTTAAATGTTTAGGAGCCATTGTATCAAACAATGGGTCTCAACAGAAAGTCCTCTCCAGAATCGCACAAACAACTGCTGCCTCGACAAGTTGAAGCCCACTTGGAAAGACAGGGCCATGAGTCTACATTCCAAGGTAAGGCTGCTGCGCTCCCTTGTCATCTCCGTCTTACTATACGCTTGCGAAATATGGACCCTCACAGCAGATCTACAACGAAGAATACAAAGCATGGAGATGAGGTGCTATAGAAGACTTCTGGGCATTCCCTATTCTGAGCACATCACCGACGACGAAATCCGATAGACCATCACACAAGCCATTTGATAACATGATGACATGCTCACAGTGGTGAAGAAACGGAAATTTCGATGGTATGGATACATCACCAGAGCATCAGGCTTTGCAAAGACCATCATCTGTAAGGCACGGTGCAAGGAGGCATAAGAAGAGGGAGACAGAAAAAAGAAGTGGGAGGACAACAATCGAGACTGGACCGACTTGACACTGAGCGAAGCCATGAGGGTTGCTGAGGCCAGAGAAAGATGGAGTACGTTGGTTAAACGATCATCTGTGGTGCCCGAATGACATTCGAGTTACGGGATAGGATAGGGTATGATAGGAAAGGATAGGATAGTATAGGATTATCTTATGTACATTTTAGAGGCTTTTACTGCCAAAATTGTTTATGATTTTGGCAGTTCAAAATAAAGATTACTACTACATCACGCAAAGATGAGCATATGCACATTAGTACGTCTTGTGAAGAAATCTGCCCATAGTCAAAACGTAAAGGAGTCAAAAAACAAATAATGCATCAGTCCCTTTCTCTCTGTAATGTGTGTGTGTGTGTTTTGTGTGTGTGTGTGAGTGTGTGTGTGTGTGTGGGCGCGTGCGTGCGTGTGTTAATGAACTGTCCTTTGCCAGAACGGCTCTATAGACATAGTAGGCCTATGTTTGTTTTCAAATTAGTCACAAGTGTGTAAGCGATAGACCTATATTGAATAGATATCTACGATAAACATCGGTTTACATGTTGGTCTGGACATCTCGAAAGGAAGTTTAGGTCCTATTTTTGTGCGTATTATTTGCACGTGACATACAGCGTGCACACTGAACTTGTGTTTTGAATGACTGGATTAGATGGGAGTTGGGGGGAGGGGGCGTGTTTGTGATGGGGATGAGGATATTAATTTATAATAGAGATCCCTTTAAAAATAATTAAATTAAATTAAATCTCTATGTAAGTGCCTGACAGTAGCCTATTAATGTGTCGTCGTGTTGATGCGAGAAGGCAGATCCTGTGCACACCGCAGTTGCCATAATTCACAACTTTCCGGCACCTCTCATAAAAACTCGTGGGTATCGCCATTATAAATTAAAAAACGAGGTTATATGAAACCAAGTTCCGGTTTGGCTTGTTTTGCTTTTATCAAAGCTTGATGCGTGACTTTTAAATATGGCAAATAGCCGAAAACGACGATTGTTAGAGCCAGAAAACGAGTGGGATAAGTATAAAAACGGTGGAGGAAGTACATGCTCAGTGAAAGAATGCAAAAAACAATCGTAGAGGCCTGTATTTGTGGCGACTTCGGAGGTGCGTCGACCATCGACAGAAAGTGAAACAGGACCTGAAAACTCTTGTAGTTTTCCATAGCTTCGCCGTCGCAACCTTCACAAAACACGAAGTGACTGACTATGTTAGGCTAGCGTTGTGGCCAAGTGGGCTAAGGCGGGACTAACTTGCCTTGTCCACAAGCCAGAAACCAATGGCGCCTGACAGGTGTGGGTTCGAGCCAGCATCTGGGCGTTATGTTTTTCCGAATATTTTTCAAAAATTCACAAATAATGTTAGGTAGGTAGGGTTTAGGCGCGCCACTGGCGATAGAAAGGGATAATAAACTTCAGCAAAAAAAAAAATAAAAATATGTGAGGGTACGATACAGATGGCCAGTGACACATGTTATTATTCTTGAATATTTGGAAATAACTCACTAAAACACGCGGAGAAAAAAGAACGGAAGTATTTTTCATAGAGGGGATTCCCGTTGGTGCATAGGATAGCAGAAAAGTGTGAATATGAAGTGAACTTTATTGGGGTTGTAGTTCACCGAGAAGATGGAAACCCTACAGACCCTTATCTTTCTCCATTCTCCTCGGAAATGCTACCAACACCCTGGTGGTAATATGGGGTACGACAACCAAGAGGTTGGACATGTCGCCATATTATTTTTTATGTCTTTTTGCTGAACTTTACATGTACGGTCTACTAAATATACAATCAAGATGGTGGGGTGCATATATTTCTAGGAATTGGAGCCGACATTACATCGTTTCTTCATTTTAGAATGTGGTCGTGATGTTAGGTGCTATTTCCTGACTGGAAAATGCAATGGGCCGTTTGCTGTTGTCGGGCTGCGTTGGTATGCTACTAGCATAAAAGAGGTAATCAGCACAGCTAGCCCGAAAACGCCGCTGATATTAATCCGAGTGCCAGAGACTGTGGGGGAATACGCCTATTCTTGATAGATCTCTGATAATCAGCGTCACGGTTTCACGTTTATTGGAAACTGGCTTTTTTGCCCAACACCAGTCTTTGGTGCAAAACTCGTTGTTAGGCAAATGTCCTGACTGTGGAATTGTATTTACTAAACCGGACTATAAGGGTGAAATATTCTACTCTTTTCCCCTTTTCACTCTTTCATGCATACAGATGCAATGCACACACACAGGCAAGCGCACGCATGCACATATACAGCTTCAAACAATCTAAACAGATTTATATGCATATAATGACATGACTAGGGTTAGGAAAAAAGTAGTCTCCATATATGGACCACTGGCTCTTAATATGGACCAGTGGTACATATTCGGAGACACAGGTGGTCCATATTAGGTATACTACTCAGGAGGTAATTTCTAGAAAACAACTAAACACTTTTGATTTATACTCATCTCTCATTCGAAACAATTGAAAGACATTATTTTTCACAAAGGCGCTAAAACATACCCTATAAAAATGAAATGCGCACGAACGATAATACGCAAAGCGTATTTTAAACTTATTAGCGGCAAAAAACATAAATGCTTACCTTTTCTTCACGCTCTGCTTTTCCGCCATGGTTATGCGTGGGATTGATTAAAGGGATGCAACTCTGAATTGCTCAGGTGTTAAAATTTTGACAAGTTAATGGACTTAGAAGAAAATCAACAGGTCCATATTAAGAGACGGTCCATAATCGGCGACTCTCCCCTATTCCTGTCTTGCACCAGCCTTTATTCTCCCCATCCCAAAGCAGTTCAGCTTTACAAACTTGACTATTGGTCACACACTAGTTCTCTCCTCCTGTTCTTGCCAGTGTGTTAAGTCTGTATGTAAAGGCGTCTTCTTGTCTTCTTCGTTGTCCCCCCTTATCTTTCGTCTTGTGTCGTCATCCTCCCTCCCTCCTTATTATGCTTTTGTCCCTCTCAAGCCTTATTAGTCCTTTCAGCGCGCGGAAGGGCTGATAGTAAGAGCTCCTTAGTTATTATTTCATGATGTGTGGCCACCTGTTTCGTCTATTTGTTGTTGTTGTTTGTTTGTTTGTTTTTGTGAATGTATGTTTGTATGTATGTATTCCTCCCCCCACCCCTCTGGTCTTCTTCCCCCGTGTGCCAATAAAGACGTTTGAACGATGATAAAAAGCTAATGAGACACCACTATCTAGATCAGATTTATTTGTATTGGAAGTCTGAGTTGTCTTGTCTTATTTTTGGTTGACAATATTATCCTTATTTGGCTTTGGAAGGATTTTTTGTTATGCCTTGATGCTTTGTTTTCATCTGTCTTTCTGTGCTGCACATGTAATCATTTGTAGCTCCTGTACGTGCATACGTGTGTGCTTTGGGTCGTATGCATACAAATCGCTCACTGTATTGTTCAACTCTAAGTTTTTTGTGCTAGTAATACATTGCACCGAGCAGCACGTTTTTTGCTTGTTTATTAACCCACTTAATTTCACGTTCCGCGCTGTTCTGCTATAGGAATTATTGTTGCCATAAAAGCGAACTGAGAAGAATGCTAATTATAAGTTTGACAACGAGGCTCTTTTGGGTTCACGAATTGATTTTTTTGTAATAAGTAAGCCTAGATGAATTTTGGAATTTCGCTTCACTTTTATGTCAACCTTGATACGAGGAACAAGTCTTGTTCGATCGCACCAGTTTTGTACTGTATCGCCCCAATACGCGGTTCCAAGGTAAATGCTCAAATATTTTATATTTAGGCCACGATCTATCATTTTGGATAAGTCTTTCTGTTTCATTCTTTATATCATCGTTTATTGAACTTATGCTTAAACTTGTTTCGAATGTTAGCGATAAATATTTTGATCAGTTGTACTTTTTTGAGTCCACATTATTGCCGAGATATGTGGCTTTGTTCGTTACCTGATTTATAATAATATGATGCATTTCTTAGCTCTCTCTCTCTCTCTCTCTCTCTCTCTCTCTCTCTCTCTCTCTCTCTCTATCTGTCTGTCTGTCTGTCTGTATCTGTCTCTCTTTCTTCCTCTTTCTTTCTTTTTTTCTTTCTTTCTTTTTCTTTTTTTAATCTCTTGTGTTTGTATGAAGCCGATCTCAGTGTTTGCCATTTATTGCATTTGTTGTGGTACAAGATATTTATACCTAGTTTCTAGTTTTCACCAGGTCACGGGGTACAGTTGTACTGAATAAAACATCAACCTATACCTACACCTGCGTTGTGACTTCCGTGTGTGAATTGGGAGGGCGAGCAGTAACACCTCCCCCTTTCTGTCATTCAAACTTTGTCTCTTCTAAATAATGTATTCTGTTAGACCCATCCATAAAGGTAATTCTCTCTCCCAGCTTCCCTTCAAACTCCGCCCCTAGTACTCTTTCTCTTAAAACACACAAACGAATGAAACATAACTATAACCATAGGCATCTGCATGACACGTAGTCTACTCGTGGGGCCGCATTACCTCTTAAAACACAAACTGCCCCCGAATCTGGCACCTGCAGACACCATTTCACTGCATACCTTCCCACAGGCTTTCCCAGAATTTCCCATCGGCTATGGTATTTATTCTATTTTTCTTTTACCCGTTCTGACAGGTCTGGGTATGACACCCTCGTATACTTCTGGTACCCCGGTACAAACTCTTCCTTTCTGACTGCACTTTATGACCTGGGTGTACCATTTATGCTGACAATACGAACAAGTACAGCACTGGAAGTCACACACATGGTCTATATAAAAAATGGACAGAAACTCATACTTCATAAGATACGTGGTCAAGTCACAGAAAGAATACAGAAAATGCATCACATCAACTACATTCACTATAATACAGTGTAGCTTACATACATATTCATAGCGTGCACAATAATTACGTTCCTAACAAAAGAATATCAATTACTGGTTAAGACAACTCTCTAACTTATCAACTAAACATATCTCTTTATTCATCATTATCATTTTATAAAAGTCTAGGCACCGAATGCCCAGAGTAATTCTAATGCGAACATCGTTGTTGGTATGTAAGTCTGTCAACTTATATTTGCGGTACCACGAGCTTGCCATGTCATGAACATTCTACAAATTCTCTGAACCTCCAGTTTCCCGTGGCAACAGCTATTCTGCTGTCTAAATCTAATTACTGGAAGGTGAAAAGGCCAGGGGTCTTATTCATGAGTACCGTGTAAAGTACACGCCGTGTACAGCGAAGTCATGACTTGAAAGTTGCCGACAACCCAAGGAGTTCAGTCGGTATGCACGGGTGACAACCTGACCGCCGACTTTTAAGTTGCCGTGCAAAGCCAAGATCACGGGGAATTCCCGATGAATAGCTTCAAATACGCATGCGCGAAGGCCGTGAGCGAAGGCCGTGACCTTCTTTCCTCTATTGCATGCTTTGACTTTTGGTTTATGGTGATGGAGATTAAAAGTTCGAAAAAAAACCCCAATGTTAGACGAGAGAGAGTTCATTGTTGCTGGGGGAGGTAACACTGCACAAGGACTAAATCCAAAGCAAGCACAAAAGCGGTGTTAGAAGAAAAAACGGGCAGTGTTGGAAGCGATCGCGAGTAATAATAGAGCCTAGGTCAGTAGGTGCCTGTGTCGTCTGCTGTAGGTTTTGATCAGTGTCAATGTGGGTTTTACGATCTGTTTCCTTTTTTACGAAAATTTAACAGGCTGTCCTAAAACCTTTTTAATATCTTGATGATTATAAATTCGAAGAACTCTACAAGACAAATGTATGTTTTGTGTAACTTGTAGCTCTGTAAGTTGCTTGTTGTTTGACTACATTGTCTGCATTAATTGCATGAGAAAAAGGGCTAAAGCGTTACAACTGTTTAACCCATTACCCCCCACCCACCACTTTATTTCAACTGAGTGTATGTTATGTCTTGCTGATTAAAAATAGGGTTTCAAATTAATCCCTTAAATTTTGTTGATATCATTATTTAGCCGCGTCACATCACAAATAAGCATCACAGCGCACCTCAATGACAGTTACTTTCACAAACTTGCAATGTTAGAAGTATTAGTATTTATCCCAGAGTGCGTTCTGTCTCGAAATACTCGATGGCGACGAAAAACTTGTCGATTACGGTGTCGAAAAGCAATGAAAACGGCCATTTAGATTTCCTGTAGTCGGCGACTGACTCGTTTAGTCGACCTCCGGGGTCTTATTCATGAGTACCGTGTAAAGTACACGCCGTGTACAGCGAAGTCATGACTTGAAAGTTGCCGACAACCCAAGGAGCTCAGTCGGTATGCACGGGTGACGACCTGACCGCCGACTTTAAGGTTGGCGTGCAAAGCAAGATCACGGGGAATTCCCGATGAATAGCTTCAAATACGCATGCGCGAAGGCCGTGAGCGAAGGCCGTGACCTTCTTTCCTCTATTGCATGCTTTGACTTTTGGTTTATGGTGATGGAGATTAAAAGTTCGAAAAAAAACCCCAATGTTACGACGAGAGAGAGTTCATTGTTGCTGGGGGAGGTAACACTGCACAAGGACTAAATCCAAAGCAAGAACAAAGGCGGTGTTAGAAGAAAAAACGGGCAGTGTCGGAAGCGATCGCGAGTAATAATAGAGCCTAGGTCAGTAGGTGCCTGTGTCGTCTGCTGTAGGTTTTGATCAGCGTCAATGTGGGTTTTACGATCTGTTTCCTTTTTTACGAAAATTTAATAGGCTGTCCTAAAACCTTTTTAATATCATGATGATTATAAATTCGAAGAACTCTACAAGACAAATGTATGTTTTGTGTAACTTGTAGCTCTGTAAGTTACTTGTTGTTTGATTACATTGTCTGCATTAGGCTAATTGTATGAGAAAAAGGGCTGAAGCGTTACAACTGTTTACGCCATTACCCCCCACCCACCACTTTATTTCAACTGAGTGTATGTTATGTCTTGCTGATTAAAAATAGGGTTTCAAATTAATCCCTTTAATTTTGTTGATATCATTATTTAGCCGCGTCACATCACAAATAAGCAACACAGCGCACCTCAATGACAGTTACTTTCACAAACTTGCAATGTTAGAAGTATTAGTATTTATCCCAGAGTGCGTTCTGTCTCGAAATACCGAAAAACTTGTCGATTATGGTGTCGAAAAGCAATGAAAACGGCCATTTTGATTTCCTGTAGTCGGCGACTGACTCGTTTAGACGACCTCCGGAGGACGTCTACATTTAGTCGCCACTTTACGCGGCACAAGCGTGTAGTCGTCACTCGTGCATACCGTGTACCTCGCGGTAGTCGGCGACCTCTGTTTGCACGCCGCCTATACGTTTAGTCGTCACTCATGAATAACACCCCAGGAGGACGTCTACATTTAGTCGCCACTTTACGCGGCACAAGCGTGTAGTCGTCACTCGTGCATACCGTGTACCTCGCGGTAGTCGGCGACCTCTGTTTGCACGCCGCCTATACGTTTAGTCGTCACTCATAAATAACACCCCAGATCGGGCCAGCGCTGTTCTTGTGTCCCTCTCTTGTTTAATTATCATCTTCGGGACCCTCGGACCCGTACTGCAGTATATAAAATAAATAGTTATCAAACCCGGTAGCGTTTTTTTCAATGTACTAAAACGTGTCTCAAGAAAGTAACATCAGTGATCGCGCTGATGCAAACGTTGGTGCTAAAACATATTAAAATTTAGCTTTAAATCAAAACAAAAACAAACAAAACAAATAAAAAACAACAATTAGGTGAAATGCACGCCAAAACGGCGTGTACAGTGACTACATCCCCCACTTCCCACCTTTTTTCTTTCATTCTATTCCTGTTGTCTTTAGACTTTGCTTTCTTGCCTTGCCTGCATGCATGTGTTGAACACAGCATACAGTAATGTCTACTTCCACAAGGGTCCAATTTAATTCAGTGTTTGTGTATTTCTCCCCGCCAGTGCAACCGTGATGATAGTGTAATGTCATTATTCACGCCTTCAACTGATAGTGTAATGTCATTATTCATGCCTTCAACTCACCCCATCTCTTAACAAAAATTTGTCTATAATTTTACAGAACTATAAATGTCTGAATGTACAAGGCAACAATGAGCATACAAATACTTGCAAACGCTACTCACCAAGTCAACTAGTGAATTTGTAACACATACACAAAGAAATTGACAAGAGCTCCTGGACATTATAAAGAAATTGTACACAAAATGTAAAGAAAGGAATAGAAAGAAAGAAAGAAAGAAAGAAAGAAAGAAAGAAAGAAAGAAAGAAAGAGATAGAGAGAGAGAGAGAGAGAGAGAGAGAGAGAGAGAGAGAGAGAGAGAGAGAGAGAGAGAGAGAGAGATGTTATTAATATTGAGGCTGTTATCAGTTGTTTTAAAAGGGAAGGGTAAATATGATTTCTACGATGTTGTTCGATGGGTGTGTGTGTGTGTGTGTGTGTGTGTGTGTGTTTGTTTGTGTGTGTGTGTGTGTGCCTGTGTGAAATTGATACATTTTAAACAAAAAAATGTATGTTTATTTATCTTTTATTGCGGGGACAAAGAAAGAAAGTAAATAAGAAAAAGCAAACAAGAGAACAACGGGCACGCGATCTCTCTCTCTTTCACTCTCTCTCTTTCTCTCTCTCTCTCTCTCTCTCTCTCTCTTTATCTCTCTCGTGTCTCTATCTAAAGCCATCTCTTTCTCTGTCCCTCTCACTCTCTCTCCCTTTCTGTTTCTGTCTCTCTGTCTACCTCTCTCTACCCCCGTTGGGGTGCCGGGGGTTTCAGTATAAATAGTATCCCCACTTTCTGGAAATTTAGTGTTTTAAATTCCCACTGTCGCTGTCTTTCTCATTTGCTCTTTCTCAGTCCTGCTCTGTTCTATCAATCTGCTATACTATCTTCTTCTTCGCTAGACCAGTCTCCAACCTTTTTTCTTGAAAACTCTTCCGGGACAAGACTCCTTGTTTGTGTATGAGGTCTGTTGGATCAGCTTGGGAATATTGGACGCTTTCTGCCAAGTGGTCACTAGGGCTTCCTATGATGTTAGTATTTAGCAATGTAGGCATTTTATATGTATGTGTTTTGTTGATAATTTATAATGATGTTTGTATTCTATTTTGTTTTTGTAAACGGGGGTTCGATAAGTTGGGGTGAAGCCCCAGCCGTCTCCTGCGTGGGATGTCTTTATTGTAAAGTGACCGCCTGGTGGAGAGCTTTCGGTTTTACCACTAGGGTTGTTTCAGCAGATCTTTTATGCGGATCAGGGGTTGTCCGGTCCTGATTTGGCTCGAAAGAGTCCGCTGGACCTAAAGCAATAATCATGTAATATAATGTCTACCTCTCTCTCCCTCTTTCTCTCTATCTCTTTCTCCCTTTTTTTTCCTTCCTCTTCTTCTCTCTTTCCATTTCTCTCCTCTCTTCCTGGCGTGGTTTTGTGCAGCTGCTTGGTCCGTGTGTTCATCGGGGGATAAGCTATATCTTTATACTTATCCCACTCGTTTTCTGGCTCTAACAATCGTCGTTTTCGGCAATTTGCCATATTTAAAAGTCACGCATCAAGTTTGATAAAAGCAAAACAAGCCAAACCGGAACTTGGTTTCATATAACCTCGTTTTTTAATTTATAATGGCGATACCCACGAGTTTTTATGAGAGGTGCCGGAAAGTTGTGAATTATGGCAACTGCGGTGTGCACAGGATCTGCCTTCTCGCATCAACACGACGACACATTAATAGGCTACTGTCAGGCACTTACATAGAGATTTAATTTAATTTAATTATTTTTAAAGGGATCTCTATTATAAATTAATATCCTCATCCCCATCACAAACACGCCCCCCTCCCCACCAACTCCCATCTAATCCAGTCATTCAAAACACAAGTTCAGTGTGCACGCTTTCCGGCCTTCCCGGAATTTCCCATCGGCTATGGCATTCATTCTAATTTTCCCTTACTCGTTCTGACAGGTCCGGTATTTCACACTCGTACACTTTTGGTACCCCGGTACAAACTATTCTTTTATGACTGCACCTTTGTCCTGGGTGTATCATTTTATGCTGACAATACGAATAAGTACAGCACTGGAAATCACACATATAGTCTATATAAAAATGGACAGAAGCTCATACTTCATAAGATACGTGGTCAAGTCACAGAAAGAATACAGAAGATGCATCACATCAACTATATTCACTATAATACAATGTAGCTTACGTACATATTCATAGTGTGCACAATAATTACGTTCCTAACAAAAAAAGTATCAATTACTAATTAAGAAAACTCTCTAACTTATCAACTAAACATATCTTTTCATTCATCATTATCATTTTTTAAAGGTCTGGGTACCGAATGCCTAGAATAATTCTAATGCAAACATCGTTGTTGGTATGTAAGTCTGTCAACTGATATTTGCGGTACCACGAGCTTGCCGTACCATAAACATTCTATAAACCATCGTTGGTATGTAAATCTGTCAACTGATATTTGCGGTACCACGAGCTTGCCATACCATAAACATTCTATAAACCATCGTTGGTATGTAAATCTGTCAACTGATATTTGCGGTACCACGAGCTTGCCATATCATAAACATTCTACAAATTCTCTGAACCTCCAGTTTCCCGTGGGAACAACTAATCTGCTGTGTAATTAGCATCTACGGGACCCTCGGACCCGTACTGCAATCTATAAAAATAAATAATTATCAAACCCAGTAGCGTTTTGTTTCAATATACTAAAACGTATCTCAAGAAAATAACATCAGTGATCGCGCTGATGCAAGCGTTGGTGTCAAAAACATATTAAAATTTAGCTTTAACCCAATACAACAACAAACAAAAAAAAAAAAAAAAACATTAGGTGAATGCCTAAAAAAGGTCAAGGTCGCTTACATCAGAGGGGCGACGGGGACCGATGCTCTCAATATCATTTCTTGTAATCAAGTTTTTTATACACTAACAAGACTGTTTATATATAGTGATTGTTGTGTTGTATACTTCAGGAAGATGTTCGTGTGGAAAAGAGGAGGATTACAACGCCGTATGCGGAAGTTCAGCCTAAATAACAGAAGACGTATGCCGCCTCTACCCACGGTTCTACTAGCTAACGCACAGTCTCTTCGCAACAAGGTTGACGAGATAGAGGCCTACGTGCGATTTGCGAAGGAGTACCGAGAGATGTGCCTACTCGCCTTCACTGAGACCTGGCTATCCGATCGAGACACCGATGATGCTCTTCATTTGACAGGCTTCGGCACTCCTATCCGCTTAGACAGATCTCCAGAGATAACTAAGAAATCAACAGGAGGGGGTGTGTGTTTTTACATTAACCAAAGGTACTGTAACAACGTTATAATACGCGAAAAGATATGCACACCAGATATTGAACTTCTCTCTATCTCACTAAGACCTTTTTATCTACCTAGGGAATTCCCGCAGCTATTTTTTACCCTTGTGTACATTCACCCTCGTGCTAATGCCAGTGGAGCTAGACAAGTAATTGCTGATGTTATTCAAAAGCAAGAATCTATTTCACCTGACGCTCCGAAATTTATTTTGGGTGATTTTAATCATTGCAAGCTGGATAAAACTTTGAAAGTTTATGATCAGTATGTTACTTGTGCAACATCTATAAACAACACCACTTTAGATCTGTGTTATGGCAACATACCTTATGCGTACAAGTCACGTGCCTTACCTCCACTTGGCGCTTCCTATCATAATAGTGTGTTTCTTGCGCCTGTGTATACATCTGTGTTTGAGAGAGTCGAGTGTGTTGTGCAGAAAGTGAAACAATGGACTGTTGATAGCATTGAATGTTTGCGTGGATGTTTTGAGTGTACTGATTGGGATGTGTTCTACGATGCATGCGAGACTTTGGATGAACTTACGGATGTTGTTTCTTCGTATATATCTTTTTGTGTGGATAATGTTATTCCATCTAAAGAAATTATTATATTTCCTAATAATAAACCTTGGGTAACGAAAGAATTAAAGAACGTGTTGAATAAAAAGAAAAGGGTGTTTTTTACAGGTAGTGCCGAAGATAAAAAGATGGTAAATAGGGAAGTGAGAGACGCAATTAGAAAAGCAAAAATGGTATATAAAGACAAAATAGAAGAACGTTATAGTTGTGGGGACTTGAAAGCAGCTTGGAATGGAATAAAGACAATGGCAAATGTAAATAAACCTATAGATAGCAAGAAGAAAACTGTTAAATTAAATAATGTACATGATAGTGACCTTCCTAACGCTTTGAATATTCACTATAACCGTTTTGAGAAACATGATTTTTCTGATAATATTAAAGCTCTTAAAGATTCTTTGCATCCCCAAAATGATATTGTTATTTCACAAGAGCAAGTAACAGGTTTGTTTAAGAAAATAAATGTAACTAAAGCCCAAGGTCCTGACGGGATAGGTGGGCGTGTCTTGCGTTGTTGTGCAGAACAGCTTGGTGGTGTGTTTTCTCGCATCTTCCAGCTCTCTCTCGACTTTGGCTCTATCCCTGCTCTCTGGAAATTCTCCAATATCGTGCCCTTGCCTAAGATTGCCAATCCTCAAAATCTTAATGACTTTCGCCCAGTAGCATTAACAAGCTTAGTTATGAAAACGCTGGAAAAAATTGTTAAAGACCTACTTTTATCTGACAGAATCACTCTTAGATCCATTGCAGTTTGCATATAGAGCTAGGAGAGGGGTTGATGATGCCAAGCTGTTCATCCTTAACACTCTGTATAAACATCTAGAGAAACCAAATGCACATGCCAGAATTCTTTTTGCAGATTTTAGCTCTGCTTTTAATACTGTTCAACCACATATTTTAATACAAAGACTTATCTCAGATTTTCACATTCAACATCAGCTTGTCTCTTGGATTTTAGATTTTTTGACTTGTAGACAGCAACGTGTTTATGTTAATGGTCTTTTTTCTGATACTGTTATAACAAACACTGGATCACCTCAGGGATGTTGTCTGTCACCTTTTTTATACATTTTGTATACTGACAGTTGTAGAAGCTCAAGGGAGGGAACTTATCTTGTTAAATTTTCTGATGATGCAGCATTGTTGTCTCTCCTTATAGGTAAAGAAAGCAGTCATACAGAGAGCTTGGTAGAATTTGTTAATTGGTGTGATGACAATTTTTTAGAGTTAAATGTATTAAAAACAAAAGAAATGTATATTGATTTTAGAAGGAAGAAAGATGAGGATGTGAGCAGTACGATTCATGGCAAGCCTGTTGAAAAAGTGGATGA
Source organism: Oncomelania hupensis (assembly GCA_036898135.1). Taxonomy (NCBI): domain Eukaryota; kingdom Metazoa; phylum Mollusca; class Gastropoda; order Littorinimorpha; family Pomatiopsidae; genus Oncomelania; species Oncomelania hupensis. The sequence continues at coordinate 318,676 of JBAHVR010000336.1, forward strand.
ATTTAAATATTTAGGAACTGTTTTTGATAGTCAATTAAAATGGGACGCCAACACTGCGAACATCATAAAAAAAGGCCAACAAAGAATGTATCTTCTTCGTAAACTTAAAAGTTTCTCTGTTAGCTCTATTATTCTTAGCCGTTTTTATCAGTCTTTCATAGAAAGCTTGTTGTGTTTTTCATTTGTCTGCTGGTTTAACAGCCTTTCTATACATGATAAGAACAGTCTGCACTCAATAGTAAATATATGTTCAAAAATAATAGGTGACAGGCAAAGAGACCTGAGTACTTTTTGTGATCAACAAACACTTAGGAGGGCTGTTTCGATTATTTCTATGCCACATCATGCGCTAGCTGAGGAATTTGTTTTGATGCAATCTGGGAGGAGGTTTAAAATGCCACAGTGCAAGACCAATCGGTATTTAAAATCGTTTTTGCCTCATGCAATACAGTTGATGAACAAGAGTAAGAACAATTAATGCATCAAACTAAAAGTAAAAACAATTAGCCTGATAATAACTAATCTTAGCTGCTTTTTCCTTTAATGAATCTTCTACCTTGTTATTTTTATGCCTGTGTCTGTGGTGAGTGTTGCTGGTGATGTATGCCTGTGTTGGGTAAATGTCTATGAACTGGATGTATGTGTGTGCATGGGCAGTGTCACTGTATGTGCGGATGGTGTCGGGGGGATGCGGTTGTGTTTTTGTGCAAGTTGCTTTGTGCAAGTTGTTATTGTTTGTAGACATCCTCATGTATATCAGAATGTGTTGTGATTTTTAAAAAAATATATAATTAGAGAGCACTCATACCCCCATTGTAATTGCCAAATCTGGGTAAATAAAGTTGTTTGAATTGAATTGAATTGAATTGAATTGAATGCACACCAGAACGGCGTGCACATCCTCCGGATCTTGCTTCCACCTTGGAAGCAAGAACAGGTAGTCACAAAGACACCCGTTAAGAAGTTCACATTAGGAAGAAGCCAGTCTCACTATGAAAATAAATAATAAGATAATAATACAGTTGATTTATATAGCGTGGTACCCCAACAGACATGGGCTCGCCACGCTTTACAATGCACTAAAAAGCAATAATATTAAAACAAAATAAAATATGTAAAACAAAAACATGCCTAATAAAAAAACTGCTAAACCAGGAGTATGTACATTACTTAACAGTAGACACACACACACACACACACAAACACGCACACCCACACACACACACACACACACAGACGCATGAGCGCCTGGCCAAAGTACATGTCCACAATAAAAACATTCATTATAACATCATTTAACAAAGCAAAACAACTAAAAAAAAAAAATATACACCTTAAAAACAAAACATAAGATTGTAAACATTTCTTAAGACAGTAAAATACAATGAAAGGACATGAATCACAACATTAAAAAGGACTGGACTCAACTAAAACAGATACATTTCACTAAACTAGTGTTATAAAAGAACTTGGACGACAATGGTAAATACCCTTATATAAAATTAATAGATGACCTTCAACACGGACACAAGCATTCACCGCGAGGTAACAGTTTAAAACTGGGCAGTCGACTGGATGTAAGCAGGAAGAAGAATTGTGATGTTCGTTAGTTCAATCAGTGGGAAAATAATGCTTGAAAAGATGTGTTTTGAGTGCTTTCTTGAAAGTCTGCGTGGATGCAATACTACGAATGTTAGCTGGCAGCGAATTCCATTGTTTAGGGCCACAAAAAGCAAAAGATCGTTCACCGTATGTTGTTGTGCGTACTCTTGGTGTGGTGAGGACATGAGTGTCTGCGGATGAACGCAACTGTCGGGCAGGTGAGTAAGCAGACAGGAGTTGACTAAGATAGGATGGACAGGTATCAGAGAAGAAACTGTGACAGAGAACTGACAGTTTGTAGTCAATGCGTGCTTGGATAGGAAGCCAGTGAAGGGAAAATAGTAGTGGTGTCACGTGATCGCGTTTTTTTGCTTTCAGTATGAGCCTTGCTGCAGAATTTTGAACCTTTTGTAGTTTATCGATCAAAGATTTAGGGCAGCCCGTGAGTAGGGAGTTACAATAGTCAAGACGAGAGAGAACAAAGGCACACACCAGAGTTTTGGTGGCATATACTGTAAGATACTGACGGATTGAGCTGATTTGGCGAATGGCAGTGTATGCAGAACGACAAACATGTGAAACATGGTTATCAAGGGACATGTCATCAGATATGATGTAACCGAGATTCCTGGCAGAGGATGAGAAAGTAATGTCAGAGTTGCCAACAGAAATAGAAGTAGGAAGGGTAGAGTGTGAAGACAATCTAGGATTATGGAATAACAGCGCTTCTGTTTTGTCATCATTCAATTTAAGTTTGTTGTGAGCCATCCATGACCTTACATCAGAAATGCACTGCTGCACGCTCTGGACGGAAGAATGAATCTCGGAAGGACGGGAAGAATTGTACAGCTGTGTATCGTCAGCGAACGACTGGTTATCAATGGCATGATTATCAAGAAGTAACAGCAATGGTCGGGTGTAAATCACAAAAAGCACAGGTCCTAAAACAGAACCCTGTGGCACACCAAAGATCATTTCTGTCTCATTAGACACGTTGCCATCCACAACAACAGCCTGCTTCCTTTCGAAGAGGTAAGACTGAAACCAATAATTTAGTACCGACCCAGTGATACCAAAATGAAGCTGAAGAGTTTTAAGCAAAATGTCATGATCTACGGTATCAAATGCTGTAGATAAATCTAGCAGAGTGAGAACTGAAACATTTCCACAGTCCAGAGCGAGCAACAGGTCATTGGTAACTTTTAACAAAGCTGTTTCGGTACTATGAAAAGGTCTGTAAGCCGACTGGTTGGAGCAGATCAAAGAATGTGTATTTAAATATGAAAATAACTGTTTCAAAACAATCTTTTCCAATATCTTTGACAAAAATGATAGGTTTGACACTGGTCTATAGTTTTGAAGGGTATTCTTGTCTAAACTAGGTTTCTTGAGTAAAGGCTTTACAACAGCAGATTTCATTGATGATGGAACAACACCAGAGGACAGGCTATCATTTATAATGTTGGTTATAGTTGGTAACAGCTGGTCTATGCATTCTACTAACAGAGGGGTAGGAATGGAATCAAGAGAACAAGTTGTAGGCTTTGACTTCAAAATCACATTTCTAATTTCTTGCTCAGACACTGGTTGAAAAACATTAAGTGATGAATCAGTGGCGTATGTATCTCCTCGTAGGTCAGCACAATGAATGGAAGAAGACATAGAATTCAAGCCATCTAATTTTGCCCGAATGTCAACTACTTTACTAGTGAAAAAATCACAGAAAATATTTGGCAGCTGGCATAAAGGGTGTGTAGAAGGCAGAACCGTTTTTCTGTCTTTTCCCTGAAGGCGGTCACACACTCCAAAGAGTTGCTTACTTGTTTGACTAGTTGTGATTTGATTACTAAAGTAACTTGACTTAGCTTGATGCACAATATGCGTGACATACCTTTTTGCCGCGCAATACACCTGCCTAAAAACTGTAAGTCCCGACTTGAGCCATTGTCTTTCAGCTCGGCGCCTCTGTCTTTTCGCCTCGCGAAGCTCAGTTTTAATACCATCGTACCACGGTTCCGAACGACCGACCCTAACCTTGCGGCGGGAGACGGGAGCATGCCTATCCAGCACGGCACTAAGTGTGGCATCCAGCTGTTCCACAGTGGGGCAAAGGGCCGGGGACACTTCCACACTCAGGTCGCGCTTGAAGGCGTCTCTGTCCATGGCGCGAAGGCTACGTGTCTCCCTCAACAAAGCTGGAGGAGAAGGAACTACAACAGTAAGATCGCAGACCACACAAAAGTGATCGGATGACAGCTCCTGAGTAACAATGGTGGATCGCACTACATTATCTTGAGGCCTGTGCATTACCCAGTCAATCACGTGACCACCAGAATGGGTAGGCTGAGAGACAGATTGTTCTAAGCTAAACATGTTTAAAAGGTCAATCATTTTTCTTGTACTAGTTAAATGAGGTTCATTAAAATGAAAGTTTACATCGCCAACAATGAGGTAAGTACCAGACATGTTGTTACAATAGTCTAACATTTCAGGAAACTCATGAAAAAATATCGCATCAGTAAGGTTGTTCTTCTTTTTAGGATATGTTCTATAAATACAAATGAAATGTACATTTTGCTGTGATGTTGACAACGTAACTTGCACAGCTTCAAAGGAAGTGTGAGGGAACGGAAAGTCTACAATGAAGCTCAAATGATTAGACATAGCATCCTTATACACAACAGCCAGACCCCCACCACGGTGAGAGCGAGGGTAAGACTTAGCTGTAAAACCCAAAGGTGCCAGATCTGCACACCTCCCTTCATCCCCAACTAATTTAAACCACGTCTCTTGAATAAACAAGATGTCAATGTGTCTGTCTTTGATGAATTCACTGACTGCAGTGCGTTTTTGAGGAGGACCAAGTGACTGAGCATTAAATGAAGCAACTCGCAGTTCACTGTCAACATTCGACGAAGATGGGATGGACCGGCGGACTGTGACGAGGTTGCAGGCGTTCGCGCAGCGTAGAATAGGCCTACCATACAGGGCCGACCGAGAGAATTACTTTGAAAATGGTTTTCAAATAATTGTAAAATTTAATATAAATTCTCTCCAAATGGCTAGCACCGTACAGCAACCAGCTTTGAGAGCAGGATAATTATTTTTCTTGTTTAAATTAACTTGCCTCCCTTGGCTTGTTTTTATTCCTTGTTCCTTAATGGTTGCTGTACGGTGCTAGCCATTTGGAGAGAATTTATATTAAATTGTACATCAACATTGGTTTATAATTTGATAATACATTAGCCTCAAAGGTCATGTGAACAGAGTTGCCAACCCCAACGGTTTTCACGTAAATTATAAATAGAAGAAAAAAAAGAAAAAACTACAGAATTACGGATTTGCCAAAATAATTACGGAAAATCAAATTAATATCGGAGTTGACAAAAACAAATGATCTTGTCTTTCGCATGTAAGAGCGCTGCGTAACGGTAATGCGCAACGGTCCAGACACTGGCATCAGTCCAATGGCCCCGTAACCGATCTCGAATGCAAAACCACGTCATGGGACTTATTCGGCCACTGAGAAATTTATTTTATTCACTTCCGCCGCTAAAAATAAAAATTGTGCCACATTAAATTCAGAGTTTGTGTTGTGTTGTTTAGTCAAATTTTCTCCAAGAGTTAGGAGTGCTAGAGATGCAGGACGGCCTAGAAAACGGCCAAGCAGTAGTGCTAGTGCATCATCAGCATCTGCGAAGAAAGTCAAGTTGTCTGCGTTTAACTGAAGTTCCCCGCATTGTGCCTTCGAATTTTGGGATGTCTTAATTCGTTATAGGTATGCAAGAGCATAAGAGTCTGATTTTTCGGTCGCACATGGTGGGTATGACAACGTTTCCCACATACCAAGTCCCTAAAGCATATTCGTGCTGGATCAGCCTTAAAGGAGCAACACCACTGACGAGTTATTTTGCCAGTGCCAAAAATGATGCAGACAGTGACAATGCTGTTATTAAAACAGAGACACTGTTTTCTATTTTTCTCGTGGAACACAACATACTGATTAGTGCTGCGGATCATGCCTCTGAACTATTTAAGAGGATGTTCCCTGGAAACAGTGTTTCAAAGGAAAATTACTTCTTTACATTTTAAAGTGTACCTCACCTGTGAATGAATACATTTTAGCTTAAATAACTGGCTCAGAATTCACCAGATTGCACGATTTTGCTTCTTTTTTTTTTAAAATGTCGAGCATGGGCGCTTTGCGACTGTGATGATGTATACTATTGAAAGATGTTGAAAACTACTGAAAATTTGTGGGGTTACTACTGAAAAACCACAGAAGAGGTTGGCACCTCTATGTGAATGTCAAGGTCATCCCAGGGTCAAGGTCATTGCAAGATCACTGTTGTTTTTGACAAATATAACACTAATTTTATGTTTTCACGTTACAGCATGCGAGTCATATAGGCTGTGCCCTTCTAGTTGATCTTTGTATTCTTAGATACACTTAACCACAATCACAATGATACATTTTATTGTACCTTTGGGTGACAAGTCTCCATAATGTTGGATTTTTTTTTTGAAAAATTTGAAAACATTTACTTTTAACAAAATAAAATATAATATGATACCTTTGGGGGACATGTCTCCGTAATGCAGTTTTTGATCTTTGTATTAATCTTTAGCTATACTTAATCAGAATTATAGTGATATATTTTATGTACCTCTGGGGGACATATCTCCATAATGTAGGTTTTTGAGCTTTGCAATATATTTCAGATTTCCGTTACCAAAATACAATTTTATTGGGTACAGTTGTGGTGGCATTTTTACTAAGATTTTACCATCAATTCTTCCGAGTGGGTTTGTCCTCAGTTTGTGTTGAGTTGTATTAAGTATGTGTTCATTACAAAGATTTGCTCATGAGAAACCTTTTATTTGCTTCATTAACATTTATCCTCAATTCTTCTAATTGTGTGTTTGTTTGAGTTTGTGTTCTGGAGTGTAATAATACAGGATGCTATATACGTGCCTTTCCCCAAATCAATCAGGCTCAAAGCGCGGCGATCTATACCAACATACACGCTCACCTGTCTCATCCACCCTCACACACACCAAATACACATCCATCACTCAAACAGATGGTGTAAAGGCAGGGAGATCTCTATTAGAAGACGGAAGAAAATCGAATATTTATTTTTGAAATTTGTATATTGACTGCGTCCTGTACCATTATTGAATGGAGGGAGGAAACCGGAGTGCCCGGAGAAAACCCTCGGTGACCTCAATAGTCTCGTACCTAAGTCACATACGTTCGCCCCTTGCGGGAATTGAACCCGCGACCTTCGGCATAGGAAACCGGCGACTTGTCCAATGCGCCACGAGGCCACCCTCAGGCCACCCTCAGTGTGTGTATGTATGTGTGCCCTGTATGTTTTGTTGCCATGCACAAGAACAAAAGTTGTTTCCCTATTCGAATACGATTCGATCATGTGCATTGCCGCAACGGGGCATTATGGGTTGGGGTTTTGTTGTCAAACACCGATTAAATCACATCAGAGCTGTTTAGAAGAAACAAATAACAATCTAACTTCTCAACACAGTTATTTCTAGCTGGTGATAATTCTAAAGGCAGCAAAATAAATCAAGGCTTATCTGTATTGCCTACTTCAGAAAGTTTTTGTCTCTCAACAAATTTATTTCAATAGCAGTGTTTAAGCATGGTCACTGTATTTTACAGGCAAAAGAAAAAGGCAAGCACTTTGTCTTGAGAGCGCCACTGATACCGATGAGGAGCCTCGCCAATCTTCATCTGCTAAGAAGGGTAAGTACATGATACGTTACTCAGATGTTGCTGTTGAATGTGGGGTTTTGTTGTCAAACACAGATTAAAATTTCAATCACAAGAGAGCTGTATGGAACAAAATCTGTAATTTGTCAAACACGATAAAGTTAACTACTGCAGTTTGTCTAATAAATATGCAATCATTAGATTAGTGTTTAATCAGATTCAAAGTGTTCTTCTGTATAAACTGGCAAGTGTAATCTTGATGTAAACGGTAGGTTTACATAGAAATACAGTCTGATATATGGAGTGCCGGGGGTTTCAGTATAAATAGTATCCCCACTTTCTGGAAATTTAGTGCTTTAAATTCCCACTGTTGCTGTCTTCCTCATTTGCTCTTTCCCATTCCTGATCTGTCCTATCACTCTGCTATACTATCTTCTTCGCTAGATCAATGACCTACCTTTTTTCTTTAAAACTCTTCCTGGACAAGACTCCTTGTTTGTGTATGAGGTCTGTTGGATCAGCTTGGGAGTGTTGGACGCTTTCTGCCGGGTGGTCACTAGGGCTTCCTATGATATTATTTAGCACTATAGGCATTTTATATGTATGTGTTTTGTTGATGATTTATAATGATGTTTGTATTCTATTTTGTTTTTGTAACCGGGGGTTCGAGTAGTTGGGGTAAAGCCTCAGCCGTCCCCTGCGTGGGATGTCTTTATTGTAAAGTGACTGGCCGGTGGAGTGCATTCAATTTTCCCACTAGGGTTGTTTTGGCAGATCTTTTATGCGGATTGGGGGTTGTCCGGTCCTGATTTGGCTCGGAGGAGTCCGCTGGACCTAAAGCAACAATCAATCAATAATATATATATATATATATATGCTGTTGTTGTGGCACAAACTTGCAATAAAATCGGCAATCGGGAGCTAAGGCCCGCGTTCGGTCTAGATTTGGTGGGCTAAGGTCTGTGTTGTTTACTTTCGGGAGCATCGTCGTCTGTTTTATCATTATATTTTACACTCTGACACATTTGACACATTCACGCATTATAACTGCTTACTACCTTACTATTGTGAGCAGGAAAAATGATTATGAGAAAACAGACGACAATGCTCCAGAAAGTAAACAACGCAGACCTTATCCCAGCAAATCTAGACCGAACGCGGACCTTAGCTCCCGATTGCCAATTTCATTGCAAGTTTGTGCCACAACAACAGCATCAGACACCATAAAAGTGTGGGAGATGTTAGCTGGCATCTGTCTAAAAACGCTCGGGTGCAGTACAGGCTGTAAAACAGAGCTTACTTTAAGAAAAGAGGAGAAAACGTACCGCGCCTCGTACAAGTCACGTGGTCAGTGGGCACTTCTAATGGAAGTGGCTAACTTTATACGGTGTGTTCATGGGCACCAGACACCTGATGATATGCTCACAACAAAACAATTCTAAAGTATATTTTCTCCCCCATTAGATCGACTGTAGGGTGTATTTTCAAAGGAGCTTCTTAGTCTTGTACCATTTGACTGAATTTGTAACAATCCAAAGTAATTCTACCACAATTTTCTTTTCCACTCCGTTGCATTGCAAAATTTAGTCCATGCAAGACTAAAAAACAAAATCTTGGATTAGGATAACATGACCAAAAAAACTAAGAATCAGTCAGTCGGTTAATTTGTATTTTATTTTACTGTTTACTTACATTTAGTCTTAGAATGGCGCAAAATGTGACTGGGTTTTAGTTTTTAATAAGAAAATTAAAAAAAGAGATTTCTCTTATATAGCGCTTACAAGCTCAAAGAGCTTCTCAAGGCGCTGGCCTGTAATATCCAGCAATCACAAACTAGTTTGCGGAAGTCAGGATTCGAACCCACGTCGCCCAAGACGCACTCACACAAGTCGTGCGCTCTGACAACTAAGCTATCCCTGCCGCAAGTTGTAGGGTCCACCGGGTTACCCTAATCCGACCTGGGGTGGGGGAGGAGGGGGGGCTAATGATCACTAAACGCCCTAAATGGCACAAGGTAAACCACAAATTTGCACTAAGCAGAAGGCACTTTTTACATGATTTTAATCAGTCTGTCCTTCAACAGGAAAATGTGGGGATAGAAGCTGGGAGACACACTGTCTTGCGACAAACCTGTCCTAATGAAGATTGTGGCTGCCAAGATCAAAACAAGCTTGGATGCCACACAGCTTCCTTGGAATAGGCTTTGGGATTAGCTTGTTTTAAGACTGTGTGCTGCCTGGATTTCTGCATAATATGTATGTCATTGGCTTTGCCTTTCAAGTTGTTAGCTATAATCAGTATTATAATGTGATATATTTTGAATTGTTTTTCAGCTCGGAATTACACAAGATGGAACACCCATGATCAAGCTTTGGTTGCGACCTTTTTCGGGGATATAATTAAAGGAACCTGTTCAAGGAGCATCCCAGGTTAGTATCTTTAGCAGTGTTAAAGGGGGCCATCCAACAAGATATTGCATTGTACTTTTAAACCTTTGGCAGAGGAAATAAATAAATAATGCACTGAGACATTATTAAGCATTCTTTTCTACAAGTCACTATTTTATTATTAAGCATTCTTTTCTACAAGTCACATTAGTCAGTCATTTTACATCCATGTTGAACTTGAAAGCATCGTTTGAAAAACCCTATGATTACCATTTTATAGCAAGTCTCTTGTTCATTACGTTTAGATTTCAGCTTGACCACTAAGCTAGAGCCATTGTGGATCGACAGGTCATTGCTATGTGCTCACCTCGGCATATTATTAACCAAGGTTTTCCTCTGCACAGTCTGTCAAGATGTTTTGTTTGTTCTAAAGCAATGCTACCAGTGTGGTTCAACTTATTTCTTTAACTTGTCAGACAAAACCAGTCAAAGCTGCGTTTTCTAATGGCAGAATGAAATTTGGTGAGGAGTGAACATAAATATAAAATTAGTAATGTTTGTTTTATTTTCTATAATGGTCCAGATATGTTTCTAATATAGACAAGTGACAAGCTGCAGACGATCAGCTAAGTTTGGCATCCATTTAAAATGGTTGTATAGAACGTTGAAGGCTATTATGGAGGGAACTCGTACAGGTCTATTTTTAGACTGACGTAACCTGAGGTCACGGGATAATTGTTTTGTTTTTATAATAACCCTAACCCTTACTCCTTACCCATCCAGTGAGAGACACAGAATGTGGAAAGAGAAAAGAAAAACTGTAAAATAAACATTAAATTTAAAATAATTGTTAAAAAAAATCGAGATCGAACCCACCCTTTTTGCGTTATTAGCAATACGATCTAACCAACTGAGTTAAGGCCCCGCCACACATGCCGATTGTGCAACGATTTTGCTTGCGATCCGATCCCGATAGCTACGTGATGACGTCAGAACTACTGCTTGCCTCCGGTCCGATTTGCAATCGGCTCGGTATCGTGCGATTAGAGCTTGTTCTATTCTGCTGTGCAAAATCGGCCCCGATTGTAAACTTCCAACCAATCAGAATGCGTCCCGTGTTCATTGTCAACTTGGCGTTACAAACGAAGCTGATGACAGCTAGGTGACAGGTGACAGGCTGGGAAGTCTCGTCTTTCGTAGGCCTCAATTACATACTATATATACTATACTACGTACCTATGTAGGAGGCCCACGAGTTTACAAAGACAAAATAAAAGACTTCAGAGCCTGTGATGCAACCCGTGATGTTTTGTATGGTTTTGATTTGGTTTTCCATTACGTTTTTATTTTTAAATAGTTTTTGTAGCATGTAGAGACATTATTTCTGCTGTGGTTGCAGACTAGATGAGCTGTTGGATGGGGATGGTAAACTCTTGGATGGGGTTGGGGATCGTGTACACTGACACTAGTGAAAGTGAATTTAAACAATGCACATTGTGTGGAAGTTTCGGGTCGACCTGATCGGAAACGTGTGGCAGTGCTACCGGGTTTGGAGTCCGGCCCGATCGCAAACGGATCCGAAACCCGATCTAGAATCGGCCTTCAAACCGGCATGTGTGGCGGGGCCTTTAAAAGTCCTTCAACGATACGTTTGTGAAACAAAATATATACACATCTTATAGGCCAATTATTTCAGGTGACGTCATTCTAAAATAGGCGACGTCATTCTAAAAATAGACCTGTACGAGTTCCCTCCATAACAGCCACCACCGTATAGAACAGCAACTTATGGGTGAAGAGTTTCTGTGAGTATTTTCCCAACTCTGCCCTGGTTTTGGTTCGGTATATTGCAGTAACCAATCTTGGCTATTGAACCAGTGATTGCATTAGCCAGTCTTTGCTATTAAAGAAGGTGCACAGAAGTCCTCAAATTTAGGAGGGAGCGCAGGGCATGTTAAGGTTTTAAAGGCTCTAAAGTCTAGGAGCCTAGTTTTTGTTTGTAGTGACTTACTGTTCAGGAATAACTGTTTTAAAGCAAGTAATTGACGTGTTATATGTACTTTGTATTCATGCACAGGAAGAACTGAAGTTGAAAAGATTTCTGAAGGTCAACAATTTGACCTATTCCTGGGTGTCCGTCCGCAACAAAGTCATGAATGAGAGAGCAAAAAGACAACGCCTGATGCAGAACAGAACAGAACGTTTTCTGTGAACAGTCACAAGAGTGAATAATCTGTAGAAAGATTAGAATTTGATTTTCTATGTTGTGCATGTAGGGAACTGCCTATATTTATCTTACACTACAGTTTGAGTTTCTATGTTGTGTAGGGAACTGCAAATATTTATCTTACAGTTTGAGTTTCTATGTTGTGTAGATAACTGCCTATATTTATCGTAGAATTTGAGTGTTTATGTTGTACTGCCTATATTATTTATCTTACAGTTTTGAGTTTCCATGGTGTGTAGGGAACTGCATATTTAGTTTGAGTTTCTATGTTGTGCGTGTAAGGAAATGCATACATTTCCAAATAAACTTGGATATTTTAAAAACTTGATTTGCACTTGTTTGATTATATTATTGTTAGATTTTCTTCATTTTGTGTTCTTCTTCCTATTCTGCTACAATTTTATTTCCATCTATGATCACTTCTTTTGTTCTTTGTTGAAAAAAAATCTATTCCTTGACAATGTTTTCCTGATTGTTCATTATTGTTTCTGTCCGTCCAGCTTTCTGAGAGAATAAAAAAAAAGTCTTAACGAGTCAACACCCAAATACCACACATATTTGACGCTTTGATAGGTACATGGCCTTTGATGATTAATTCATCTGATCTTTCTCGGATGTTATGCACACACGTTATCATTGTATATTGTGGACAAAAAAAAATTACATGGCGAGGCTTTTGTTGATTTCTTAGTCCAGGCTGTATGTTTGTTTTGTGTCCATTTAGTTGTTAACTCTGCGACCTCCACCAAACACTTAAAATCAAGCCCACCAATGATGTGTGATCTGTCCGTGGTCAGCATGTGTGTAGTATGGCCACATACTGATAAGCCAAGATCACGGTTTACTTTGCACACACTGCCAACAGACCACAATTTGGTTACACACACCATTGTGGGTTGTCATGGAATCCGTGCGTGATTTCCTATATCCGCATCTATTCTAATATCAGAATCTTCCTGGCAAACTTCTCAAGCGTTTGCTAATATTCTTAATTACTTCCAGTTCATGCGTACACGCACACAAATTATTTACTTCATCGTTCACACAAGTGCAGCGAGAAAAATTCAACAACATTTTAGAAATAAGAAATTCTTGAAAACAAGAATATGTTTTTCTTATTTATTTTCTAGGCTCTCTCTTTCATACATACATTTTAAAATTGAATACAGTAAAATTTCAAAATGTTATCTTCAACCGAAGTAAATCAATCACAAAAGTAAATCTCAAGCAAAATAATGTCTATCAAATAATATAATTCAGAATAGTTCAAATAATTCTTCAAAAGTCAAACATGTGAAAATTATAAATAGTTTTCAAATGAACAACACTAATATCTACCACTTTACCTTGTATTTTGAATCCTTCTCAGTGATGGAGAAAGTTTTTAAGCTAGGGGTATTTATACCCTCAACCAAAACATGTGGGGGTTTTCATACCCTCATTGCAAACATAAGGGTTTTTTTATACCCCCTTTAAGGTTTTTAGGGGGTACACCAACATACGTAATAAACACTTTGCGTGGAAAGTCTTTTCATCAGTTAGAGTTTCTTCAGCCGGGCCCGGTTGCAGCTCAACCTTTTCTTCTCTTACCGAGCACTCAAAGCCAAAGGCTGACAAAAAAGTTTGTTTTTCTTTTCCTTCACCTTGTTTTAATTTTTTTGAGCAATTAGTTTTGTCTGCTTTATTTTTCCTTTTCTTCGGCTTTGTGACAAGGCGTGCAATGGCACCTCTGAGCTAGGCTGCAAGCATTCCACACCCACGCTCAGCCAGCCATCATTTCCACCTAACCAGCCATCACTAGCAGGCCCGCTCGCCGATTCGCTTAAGCCCCGCCCCCCGGGGCATCGCCTTAAAGCCTGCCACAAAACCTGACATAGTGTCAGACCCAAGCATTCCAGCCTCGAAGTCACAACCTGTCCGAAGACACGTCTCCATCACCGAGTGACCTCTGAGCTTCGACAGTACCCTTGTGCTTCCACCCGTCTTAAGTCAAGGTAAGAGAGGGAACTTACTCTTTGTCATATAGCAGACCCATCACCCGTCGTTCATCCATCATGTTCATGCGTCCTGTCGATATGTATGTTCATGTTTATAGTTTTGCCTTGATGTGTTGCTGTGACTTGTATTTATCCCTTGCACATATTTTCTACCTTGTATATGACCCATGACATGTTTGGATTTATGCTTGTATGCTCCGTTAGCCCCATGTGTAAATACCCCATGCCATGCTGTCCCTCCACATAGATTAAAGTCCCCACTACAACCCCTTTGCCCTGTACCCCTCCATTTGCTTTCCACCATGCTCCCAATGTATAAATATTTGCCCTGTTGCCAACCCCATCCTAATGCGCCGAAGGTATCTTATACTAGCGGCTGCCAATAAACTCCACCTTGGCCCAGTAAAGCTAGTTGCATTGTTTGACTGTTGGTATATGCACTGGCTCAACCCATGACCGGTCAACCAATTTGAATTCTGAGAAGGGCTATTATACCACAGGCCCTGAACCCACACTATCCCGATCCCCCGCTGATACAGAGTCTGTATTACATTACAGACGGGTTCCTGTACCGGGCGAATCACCCCGGCCTTGTATCACCTCCCAGTCGCTGACCCGCTGCAGGCCCCTGACAACCCAGGAGGTCAATGAGAAGCGTGACACGGGACTTCGCCATTTTCTAGACGGCTAGCTACGAAAGCCGATTTCTAGGCCTGTACCATCACAAGACAATCACTCGTGATCGATGCGTCACCGCGTGACCCACTGACTTGCATCATCGCACCCACGCTATCGACCGTAGCCAACAAGCCAACCAGAGTATCCTGGACCTATCGCCGCACTGCAGTACAGAGCTAAGTGGTTTAGCCTACGAGAATCCCCACTCGCCAGATTATCAGAGAGACTCTGGAAACCATACAGATACACTCTCGCCCTGTGATGAAATCAGTCTACAGTCGCTCTAGTACCCCAAATATTGACTACCCAGAATATCACCGAACTACTCCTTACTGAAAGACGCTTTGCCAATGACTCACATTAGAATAATTTGACCTACACTCCCCACTTTGAATTATTAAAAGTAAATAGTTATAGAAATTGCAATTACCCTGACTGGCCTTTGAATGTGAATTTCTTAACTAGTGTAGCCTTACTCTCCATCTCGTCTTTACCCTGCCTGTCTATCACTTATTAAATTGGCCTAGCATTAATCTCTTGAATGTCATCGCACCATTAACCTATCAAAGGAGGTAATACAGCGCTAGAGATTAAGAGCTTACCCCCATCCCCCAACCCCTCTCTTCGTGACATTAACTTTGGCGACCCCGACGAGACTAAAGACTTAGGTTTCCCCCTCCAACCCGACGAGACTAAAGACTTAGGTTTCCCCCTCCAACCCAACGAGACCAAAGACTTAGGTTTCCCATCCCAACTTGACGGGACTTAGGACTTAGCGTAATTTCCACCTCAGCCCAGTATAGATAGGACCCAGCCCTCTAAACCTAGTAGTAGATAGCATAGCCCCATAGGTCCCTTACTGGCTTTCCCGAGTGGTGGTATCTCAAAAGGCTTTTTCTTGCATTCATTTTTGTATTTTTGATTGATTGCATTTTGTCTTTGTGGTTGTGTTGTATTCGCCCCTTTGCAGTTTCATCGTAGCTCATCCAGCCCACCCCCTTGTTTTCCGTCAGTGTACCCCCTTGTGTGCGCCCCTCATTCCGGTTAGGACCTTTTTCAGGGTAAGTTACCTCCCTTACCATGGCCGACCGGGGAGAGCTTGCGCTTAAGTACAAGAGTATTGGCGAGAGCTTAGGGCTCGCCGGCACCGAACTCAAGGACTACGTCCTGGCTAGCGTAGATGCGGACGTGGCCGAGGAAAAGTTGAAGAGGGAGGAGAGGGCCAAAGAGCGAGATGTGAAGAAAGAGGAGGAGAAAGAGCGCATCGCCGCGGAGGAACGGGCCGCCGCCCGGAAGCTTGCAGAGGAGGAGAAAGCCGCCGCCCGGAAAAAGGAGGAAGAGAAAGAGCGCATCGCCGCGGAGGAAAGAGCCGCCGAGCGGAGAAGAGAGGAGGCGAAGGAGAGGATCGCAGAGGAGGAGAGAGCCGCCGAGCGGAGAAGAGAGGAGGCGAAGGAGAGGATTGCAGAGGAGGAGAGGGCCGCCGCAAGGAGGAAGGAGGAGGACGAGAGGGTCGCGGCACTTGAAGAGAAAAGGAAGGATAAGGAGCTCGAACGGCGCCAAGCACTCCTCCAGCTTGAGCGCGAACGCCGCGATTTAGGTATCGCATCGCCCGCTAGCGAAGACTACTCGCTCATCGCCCCCAGCTTCGCCGCCAGCACCGGAATACCCGCACTCCCCCCGCCGATTCCGGGGATGAACTTTCCCCTGGACCCATTCGTCGAACGAGACGAATCGATTGAAGTCTATCTCGCCCGATTCGAACGAGTCGCGGGAGAAAACGGTCTTGACCCCCAGTACTGGTATCGCAAGCTCAGTCATGGCCTTAAGGGGAAGGCCTATGAAATCCTGGCCAAGACGCCGACTTCCGAGGAGGGAGACTACCCCGCCCTCAAGAAAGCTCTACTGCATGGTTTTGAGCTCTCAGGTGAGCACTACCGCAAGAATTTCCGGAACTCCCGGAGAGAGAAAGGGGAGAAGTTTACGCAGTTTGCCGACCGTCTAGCTACGCTACGGGACAAATGGATAGAGCAAACTGACGAACCAAGGACATACGACGGACTGCTAGAGTTGATGCTAGCCGAGCAACTCCGAGGGACAATGCCAGCGGAACTTCGGACTTTCGCCGCCGAACAGGGGGCCGCTCGCCTTGAAGACCTTATCATCGTCGCGGACCGCTACCTCACCGCCCATCCCGACGACAGATAGCCTCGCCGTGATCCCCCCGCACCCTCGTCGCCAGATACCCGCCACCAGCCTCGCCGGCCAGTCCCGCCAGCGAACCACCGTCCACAACCGCCCAAAGGACGCCCGAACCCCGGAGCAGAGCCAGGGAAGCGGAGCACCGAGCTCTACTGCGGCTACTGCCAGCGCCGAGGACACACCCGGGAGAAATGTTTCCGCCGCCTCAGCGACCAGCGTCGCAAACAAGGTACCGTACTAGCCCTACGCCAAGTTACCCCCGACGGGAAACCGGCAACCCCCGTCGTCACTCCCGCCGATCGACCGGCCGTCACCGAGCAAGTGACTGTCAACAATCGCCCAGCCCACTGTCTATACGACACTGGACTCACCTTCGACGCCGTCGTCCGCCGCTCGCTCATCAGGGACCAAGACCTGACCGGCGAAACTATCACCCTGAAGTTGGCCGACGCGTCCCAACCCAGCACCACGCTCCCTATAGCCCGGATCCAAGTCGCCAGCCGATACGTCACGGGCACCATTCAGGCTGCCGTGATGGACCAGCCCCTGTACGACCTGATTTTAGGATGCCGATACGTGTTCTTGGGGATGCCGCCCCAGCCTGTGGAGTCGATGGCCGCCGTCCAGACGCGCGCCCAGGCGAAAACAGCCGCGACACCACCCCCGATACCCAACCAGATGCCGGAACAGGTCCGGAAGGCCCAAGAAAGCGACGTCACCCTCCGCAAGTGCTACGGAAAGCTTCCCGCCGCACGCACTCCACCCAAGTCCGGGGACTTTTTCGTCGAAGACGGACTCCTCTTCCGTCAGAAGGACGACCATTCTCAACTCGTCGTGCCTGCGACACTTCGCCCCCAAGTCCTGGAACTTGGCCATAGCATGCCCCTAAGCGGACATATGGGCATAGGAGCGACCACTCTACGCATCAGCGCTCAGTACCACTGGCCCGGGATGACCGAAGACGTGAAGCGCTACGTCAAGTCCTGTAGCCAGTGCCAACGATACTCGCCCCGCCATCACACCGTCCCGGTCACTATCAGCCCCACCGTCGTCGTCGGAACGCCCTTCCAGCGAGTGGCCGTCGACATAGTAGGACCCCTCCCGCGGACCAAGAAGCGGAACCAGTACCTACTAACCCTTGTCGACGCTTGCTCGATGTGGTGTGAGGCCGTTCCTCTACCGAAGATCGACGCCGCCCGAGTCGCCGACGCGCTCGTCACCATATTCACACGAGTCGGATTCCCGGACAACATCTTGACCGACAACGGGTCCCAGTTCACGGGAAAACTCATGCAGGAAGTTTTTCAACTACTCCGCATTCGCCATATCCGGACTCCACCCTACCACCCCGCTAGCAACGGACAGGTCGAGCGCCTAAACGGGACTCTCATCTCGATTATCCGCAAGATCGCCGACGAAGCGTGGGACACATACGTCGCGTCAGCGCTCTTCGCGTATCGAGAGACCCCGCACACCTCCACCGGATACGCGCCTTCCACGCTGCTTTTTGGAAGACCCCTTTCCGGACCTCTAGCCGCCTTGCGACGTAGCTGGACCGACGCCAAACTGGACGAGGCACCGGTCGACGCCACGAAATACGTCACGAAGCTCCAAGAAACCCTCAAGGCCACCTGGAAAGCCGCCTCCGCCAACCTGAAGAAGGCGAGAGAAAGGCAAGCCCGCTATCATAATCGCCGCGCCCGGGACCGAGAACTACAGGTAGGAGACCAAGTCCTACTGCTTCTCCCCAGCGGCACCAGCAAGCTAGACATAGCTTGGCAGGGACCCTACCCGGTGCTCGAGAAGCTCTCCCGTACCACTTATCGCATCGAGGTAGGCGGAAAGCCCAGGACCCACCACATCAATCTGCTCAAGCGGTACCTGGAGCAACCTGCACCCGCCCCCGACTCCCACTCGCTACTCACGGTCGCGCTGGCCGTCGAAGTGGATGGCACAGAGACCGGCGTCGCCGAGTTTCCACTAAAAGGGAAGGAATCCTTCCGGGACGTCTCTCTGGACCCCTCACTCCCCGCCGGCCAGCAACGCCAACTACGCGCCATCGTAGCAGAATACAGGGAAGTCCTCACCGACATACCTGGGAGGACGGACCTAGAAGAAGTTCGACTAACCCTGACGGACCCCACTCCCGTCCGCCAGAAACCGTACCCCGTCCCACTTTCCCAGCAGCAAGTAGTAAGAACGGAAGTAGAGGCTCTGCTACAAGCCGGAGTCATCGCTCCCTCCCGTTCCCCCTACAGCGCAGGAATAGTTCTATCACGGAAGCCCAGCGGAGAACATCGCCTCTGTATCGACTTCCGGCAGTTGAATCTCGTAACCCAGTTCGTGCCCGGACCCCTATCCGACCCAACAGACTTGTTTGCAAAGCTACAATCCGCCCGATACTTCTCCCGAGTGGATCTGAGCAAAGGCTTTTACCAGATTCCCGCGCACCCTTCATCCCGCCAGTACCTGGCCTTCAGCACGATGGACGGCCACTATGAGTTTAACGTTCTGCCGTTTGGTCTACACAATGCCCCAAGTATCTTCAGCACGATGATGCGGAAGCTGTTGGACCCCCTCCACTGTCCGTTCGTACACTCTTTCATGGACGACATACTCGTCGCAACGGAGACATGGGAGGAGCACCTGCGAGTGGTGCGCCAACTCTTGCGCCGCCTCAAAGAAGCTGGCCTCACCGCCCGGCCGACCAAATGCCAGTTCGGCTATCAAGAGCTGGAATTCCTTGGCCACACCATCAGCCATGGACAGCCCCGGCCTCTGGAAAAGACCGTCCAGCGCCTTCGAGACGCGCCACGCCCCAAGACCAAGAAAGATGTCCAGTCCTTCCTGGGACTGAGTGGCTTCTATCAAAAGTTTGTACCCGGATACAACGGGATCGCCGCGCCACTCTCCAGCCTAACCCGGAAAACCGCACCGGACCGAGTCCTCTGGACCCCGCAATGTGAAGCTGCCTTCCAGGAGCTCAAGGACAAGCTGACGTCCCAGCCAGTCCTGCGACTCCCCAACCACGGACAGCCCTTCGTCCTGCGCACAGACGCCAGCGACGTAGGCCTCGGAGCCGTTCTACTCCAACGGGACTCCGCGGACGCCCCGACGCTCTTCCCCGTCGCATACGCCAGCCGGAAACTCAAGCCGGCCGAACAGAATTACGCCACGTCGGAGAAGGAGTGTCTCGCCCTCGTCTGGGCAGTCCAGAAGTTCCAACTGTATCTCTACGGCTCGCACTTTACCGTCCAAGTGGATCATCAGCCGCTTTCCTTCTTGGCGACCTCAAAATCGCTCAACGCCCGGCTGATGAGGTGGGCTCTGTTGCTCCAGGCATACTCTTTCCAGCTGGAGCACATCCCAGGAAAAGACAACCACGGCGCAGACTTCCTCAGCCGCCACCCCGCAACCGACTCCAGCAAGTCGCCCCTGAGGGCCTACGCCCCAGCCTTCATTCCCGCCGCCGCCCACTAACCGTAGCCGAAACCCGGCAGCCCCGCGGACCCCAGCCTTGGGCATCCGCCATCGACTACCCGGAACCCTGCATCGCCCCGCATCACCCGGATCATCGCAAACCATCGTCTCACCCGGCAGCCGACCTCAGAGCTGATTGGCCGCATCCCAGTCGAGGCCTACGACCTCGCCTTTTTCCTTGGGGGGGCCTCTGTGACAAGGCGTGCAATGGCACCTCTGAGCTAGGCTGCAAGCATTCCACACCCACGCTCAGCCAGCCATCATTTCCACCTAACCAGCCATCACTAGCAGGCCCGCTCGCCGATTCGCTTAAGCCCCGCCCCCCGGGGCATCGCCTTAAAGCCTGCCACAAAACCTGACATAGTGTCAGACCCAAGCATTCCAGCCTCGAAGTCACAACCTGTCCGAAGACACGTCTCCATCACCGAGTGACCTCTGAGCTTCGACAGTACCCTTGTGCTTCCACCCGTCTTAAGTCAAGGTAAGAGAGGGAACTTACTCTTTGTCATATAGCAGACCCATCACCCGTCGTTCATCCATCATGTTCATGCGTCCTGTCGATATGTATGTTCATGTTTATAGTTTTGCCTTGATGTGTTGCTGTGACTTGTATTTATCCCTTGCACATATTTTCTACCTTGTATATGACCCATGACATGTTTGGATTTATGCTTGTATGCTCCGTTAGCCCCATGTGTAAATACCCCATGCCATGCTGTCCCTCCACATAGATTAAAGTCCCCACTACAACCCCTTTGCCCTGTACCCCTCCATTTGCTTTCCACCATGCTCCCAATGTATAAATATTTGCCCTGTTGCCAACCCCATCCTAATGCGCCGAAGGTATCTTATACTAGCGGCTGCCAATAAACTCCACCTTGGCCCAGTAAAGCTTTGCATTGTTTGACTGTTGGTATATGCACTGGCTCAACCCATGACCGGTCAACCAATTTGAATTCTGAGAAGGGCTATTATACCACAGGCCCTGAACCCACACTATCCCGATCCCCCGCTGATACAGAGTCTGTATTACATTACAGACGGGTTCCTGTACCGGGCGAATCACCCCGGCCTTGTATCACCTCCCAGTCGCTGACCCGCTGCAGGCCCCTGACAACCCAGGAGGTCAATGAGAAGCGTGACACGGGACTTCGCCATTTTCTAGACGGCTAGCTACGAAAGCCGATTTCTAGGCCTGTACCATCACAAGACAATCACTCGTGATCGATGCGTCACCGCGTGACCCACTGACTTGCATCATCGCACCCACGCTATCGACCGTAGCCAACAAGCCAACCAGAGTATCCTGGACCTATCGCCGCACTGCAGTACAGAGCTAAGTGGTTTAGCCTACGAGAATCCCCACTCGCCAGATTATCAGAGAGACTCTGGAAACCATACAGATACACTCTCGCCCTGTGATGAAATCAGTCTACAGTCGCTCTAGTACCCCAAATATTGACTACCCAGAATATCACCGAACTACTCCTTACTGAAAGACGCTTTGCCAATGACTCACGTTAGAATAATTTGACCTACACTCCCCACTTTGAATTATTAAAAGTAAATAGTTATAGAAATTGCAATTACCCTGACTGGCCTTTGAATGTGAATTTCTTAACTAGTGTAGCCTTACTCTCCATCTCGTCTTTACCCTGCCTGTCTATCACTTATTAAATTGGCCTAGCATTAATCTCTTGAATGTCATCGCACCATTAACCTATCAAAGGAGGTAATACAGCGCTAGAGATTAAGAGCTTACCCCCATCCCCCAACCCCTCTCTTCGTGACAGGCTTCCCCTAAGATCGCTGCTTGTCGGCTATGTTTAATGTTGGGTTGTTGTCAGTCTTATGTAGCCAATCAAAAGCGTCGAGAAAAAATAGTGAATATTATCGTGCATATGATTGGCTGTTTCTCGGAAGTGACAGAATGAATACGAAGGGGAAAGAGGGTGGTAGGCGGTCGCGCAAGACGCACAGGCACACGATCCAAATCGAGCAAAAGCAGTACGCACGACCGAAATAATTGTACCTGATGATACCTCCCAGCGACTTAGCTTTACGTTTTCATACCCCTTTGGCACTGACTTTGTGCGTGTTTATACCCTTTCATTACATTTTCGTTACGTGATTTCCCAACTCAGTACGTGAAACACGTACGATTGTACGTGATCTCCATCACTGCTTCTAACACAATATTATTCTCTAACCCAAGTTCCAAATCATTCACTCTTTTTCACAATCGTCATCCAGCCACCACTAAACCTATCCTATAATTCAACCACACTCCTATCACTCATCACAATCACACAGAGAGAGAAAGCAATCTCCCCGTTGGTTTGTAGATTATAGTCACACGACACCGTAGCATATAGGTGACTACTGGTCCGATTTATTCTGACACCAGCGAGCCAGTTGATGGTAAAGGGAAAATAAAATGGTCACACGTTGGCCAATCCGGGATTCGAACCAGTGACCTTTCGGTTATATATTATGTTAATCACTCATCACACCCAAATTAATCCCTTACAAAAAATAGTTCGCTAATCAAGAACCACTCAGATTGCAATCAACATTAATACAGCACAATTTTCCCTCACTCTAACTTTGCCGCGAGAATAAAACAAAAAAACACGTGATGCACTTAGTGACATGGGGTATGGTGCTAATTCTGAGTACATGCTGAGTACAGATAATATCCCATTTAACACACCACGGAAGTGCTATGCATTTTATTAAGTACAACAGCGGAGAGTTTTCTTGGCAGCTGTTGTGATGAGGTGTGGAATGTCCAGCGCATACCTGTCAAGGGGTTTTCGGGTTGTGGTGTAGCAATTTAACAGAAAAACCATAGCAAATGGAGGTTTGGTGTAGCACTAATGTGAATCGCGCGATTCGCAACAAAACTGGAAACTTCTGCATCCAATATAAACACACACATCCAATGTGTTTACAAATTTATTGTAAAATCTTGTTAATGCACAACACTTTAGCTATTACCATTATCATTATAAACATTTTCATGTACGTTTTTCAAAATAAAAGTGAAAATGCAAAAAAAAATAAAATAAAACATACAGACAGAAAATAAGCATCAAAACAAAACAAAACAAGGGAGACAATCACTGACACAGAAAAAGCAGATGAACTTTTTCCCCCCAAACAAATTTGCTTATTCACAAAACATGGTTTACAATGCCAAGAAAAGAACTATTAGCATTGCACAAAAGCTTATACCAATTAATTTAATAAAAATATAACTAAATGGCAGCTGATATAATATGAAAGTAATCAAAGAGAAATGACTTAATGTTAATGACATGAAACTAAATAAATAAAAAGAACAGTCCTATCAAAAGGTTTCCCATTCAGGCAGGTGCCTTCCTGGTCGTTTGAGCTTTTTAGGTGGAGGCTTTGCCATTTTCTTTGTTCAACTCCGTCTGTCTCTCCCTCACAAAGACTGATCGTAGACAAGTTCTGAACGAACACGTGTTGCGGAAGTGCGGTGCTTTTACTAAGTGTCTTTAAACCGGACTCGACCGGAACAGACTACTTTCGCGCGAAAACCCCCTTGGTTAAAAAATATTATAGTCACTTTTGAAAAATTGCGTAGCAGCTTTGTGATACGCCGTAGCAATAGCGTAGCGTTTAGAGCTCAAGGCCGCGGGCCAAGGTCAAGCCCCATGTTAAAAATAGATTCATTCCCACAATCCTTTGCGCCATGGACACAAACATGCCGCTAGCCACAGTACTTGCTATAGCGATGAACGCTATTCATTCAAAGATTACATGAAAGATTTAGTATTTTTCCGATTTCCTGACTGGGAAAATAAAAGAACTGAGTTTGAAAAATGGGTACATGCCTGCAGATGTAAAGGTTTTACTCCTCAAACGGCTAAAGGAACACCAAAGAATCCGAAGTTTTTGTGTAGCAAGCACTTCGTATTTGACCGACCGAATGCAAGAAATCCTTTCAATTCAATTCAATACAACTTTATTTATCCACATAAGGCAATTACAAGATTTAGAAGCTGCTCATTTTTCGTTTAAAATTTTTTTATAAATAGTGAAATGTGAAACAAGGTAAGCCTATACACGATCTTATAAGCACATGACATAGGCCTACATGTCATACAAGCATAAACCAAACACACAACACACACACACATCACGAACACTCACTGCCGACAGTTAAATAAAAACATGAAGATAATATAATAGGGTACTTAAGAATAGTAATTAATCATCAAATCAATCAGTCGATAAACAATCAATCAAGGAGCTTTTTTTACAGTTTGAGTATGAATAAATAAACACTCCTTATAGAACACATTTTTCAATTTTAGTACTATGCTAGCAATAATCACAAATAATATTAGTAGATAAAGACTATTTTTAGGCTTCGCAGCCTATTCCACACCTTCTCTTTCCACATTTTATGTGCGCGGGTGACTTAGCGCAATTATGATGAAACATGACCTCTATTCCTCATAATAGGCTAACTTGGGCAAATGTTCAGTATTGCCTTAACACTTGTGAATAAATACTGTGTGTTTTCATGTAGCCTGATGTGTTAAAAAAGTAATGCCACGCTCAAGACAACCGCAGGAAATCTTTCAAACGTCTCCTTTATTCCGCGTGTTTGTGTCTATGTGGCCACGTGGCTACTTTTCGTGACGTAGCAAGTCTTGACCTTGGCCCGCGGCCTTGAGTTCTAAACGCTACGCTATGGGAAAATGTTTAAAATGCGTAGCGCTACGCAAAAATCCGTAGCACTTGACAGGTATGCCAGCGCCGTCCAGGTTTTGACATCATCCGTCCAGCTCTTTCTTTGTTGCTTGCCTCCTTCCACTGTTCCTTGGAGGAGGATTTTTACAACAAAAAATGCACACAGACAAATACACATTTAGTATATCTGGACAGCACTGCATACTTTACAAATAAAATGTTAAAAAGGGTAACACAAACAAAACTACACACTGACAGAACACAAACATTGTGGTCTGATTCTACTTTATGGCCCACCTACTGAAGAGCAAAGACAGATCACATATTATACACACAAGTGCATGAAAGGAATAATAATAATTAATATTTATAAGGCGTCTACCCATCGGATCTAGGCGCACATAATGAGTGGGGATGGGAACAACACACACACATGACTGACATGACATGATCTACATGTGCTGACTATTACTGCTGACAGAGAACCGTTTTGAGGTTGGACTTGAAGGAGGCGAGAGATGTACAATGCCTGATGTGAAAGGTAAGGGATTTCCAGAGTTGTGGACCATAGACAGAAAAAGATCGAAAACCAAGTCTTGCGTTTAAAGCGACCTTGATGAAGAATTTGAGTGTTATCTGAAGAATGCAGAGATCAGGAAGGTGTGTAGGTAGAGACCGTTTCGGTAAGATAGACAGTGGCTGATTCAGTGATGATGTTGAAGCAGATGCATGCTATTTTGTATTTAATCCGCTCTGAAACAGTGGAGTTTGTTTACAAGAGGAGTGTACCAATCCCTTACCCGATCGGGCAATAGGAGAGACACGAGGTATGCTGCCGCGTAGTTAGAATGGTCAGTTATCTCTAAAATTAAAATTTGGTTACTTGTTCTGCAATCAGGTTGACCAACACTGTCTCAACACAATCATCATACCTGACTTTTGTTGTAACGTATTTTAAAACAAAACGGCTTGACCGATTGGGCTGCAATTTGATGTGCTGATACCCCAAACAAGAGCCCTGGTAAAATTTCGAACCCCAGCAAAATCGATTTAGTGGGTCAAGCGTTCTCGCCGATTTGCCAGTGGGAATTGAAAACCTTTTAGGAAACACTTATTTTGGGCGGGAAACTCATATCTTCTCAACCGCTTGACCTATGGGGCTGAAATCGTGTGTGCCTCTACACCACATCGAGCCCTATTACTTCCCCGAATCCCAAAAGAATCGATCTTATGGATCAAGAGTTATGGCCGAATTAAAGGAATAATAATAATTAACATTTATAGGGCGCCTACCCATCCCATCGGACACAGGTGCACATAATGAGTGGGGATGGGAACAACACACACACACACGCACACGCTCACACACATGCAGAGATCAGGAAGGTGTGTAGGTAGAGACCGTTTCTGTAAGATAGAAAGGGGCTGATCCAGGGATGATGTTGAAGCAGATGCATGCTATTTTGTATTTAATCCGCTCTGAAACAAGAAGCTAGTGGAGTTGTTTTTAAGAAGAGGAGTGCACCAATCCCTCATCCGATCATGCAAATGGAGAGACGCGAGGTATGCTGCCGCGTAG
Source organism: Oncomelania hupensis (assembly GCA_036898135.1). NCBI lineage: Eukaryota > Metazoa > Mollusca > Gastropoda > Littorinimorpha > Pomatiopsidae > Oncomelania > Oncomelania hupensis. Next base: position 345,287 of record JBAHVR010000336.1, read on the forward strand.
TTAGAATGGTCAGTTATTTCTAATATTAAAATTTGGTTACTTGTTCTGCAATCAGGTTGACCAACACTGTCTCAACACAATCATCATACCTGACTTTTCCTGTGGGAATTGAAAACTTTTTCGGAAACACTTATTTTGGGCGTGAAACTCATCTTCTAAACCGCTTGACCGATGGGGCTGAAATTATGTGTACCTTTACTCCACCTAGGGCCCTATTAATTCCCCCAACCCCCAAAAAATCGATCTCATTTATCAAGCGTTATGGCCAAATTGCCGGTTGAAATTAGACCCATTTTTGTGCACAAAACGGTTATTTTATTTTTATTTTTAAAGTATACTTTTCAGCTTTAATATGTTGGGAAACTATCTCAAATAACACATACCAAAAGATGGGAATTCAAAATTAAACAAAAACATTAATTAACTATACACTGAATTTGGCGGGAAATTGAGTATATGAGGTTTGCTTATAAACCGTGTTTTCCGGAGACGTGTCTCCTAATGGTACCTTAAAAATACATTAAGTATACATTGATTCTAATCAAGTCTATTTGCTTTTGTGTTCTGAGATGTGAATAACAGCAGTTTAGCAGTATTTCTAGTGTGTTTTATGCATATATACTGTTATGCTTATAAACCAATATTAAGAAGACATGTCTCTCGTTGGTGCGTTTTGCGGTAAAAAAAAACGTGCGGGAGACAAAAATCGTCTCCCAAAAACATATATCCTGAACGACTTTCTTTAGACCTTGTGTTACTATATACAGGACTCCCCGCTTTTTTTTGGAGCCTTCCGAACTATATTGTGTGTAGAATCTCGATTATTACTTTAGCCTCCAGGACAAATATACTCTTTTGTCTCCCGATGTCCGTAATAATTAGCAAAGTCTACGTTTGTCGAGATAAAGGATTATATATATATATATATATATATATATATATATATATATATATATATATATATATATATATATATATATATATATATATATATATGTGTGTGTGTGTGTGTGTGTGTGTGTGTGTGTGTATGTATGTGTGTGCATTTATGTATATATTTATTATTATTATTATTATTATTATTATTATTATTATTATTATTATTATTATTATTATCATTAAATTATTATTATTATTATTATTATTATTATTATTATTATTATTATTATTATTATCACTATGCTAATATATACTTGTCTTTGCGTTGTTGTATGTTTATGTGAGTGTCTTTGTGGGCATGTGTGTCTGTAAGGGAACGGATGAGTGAGTGAAAGACCGTCTAAAATCACAAATTGTGTAAAGACGTAAAATGAAATAAATAAAACACACACACGGACGTCCGTACACACACAAACACACGAAACAAACACCTCCGCACACAAACACACACACCCACACACACACACACACACACACTAACTACAACAAAAGACACAAAAAAGAATGCAAACACGGGACACCCAAATACTGGTAAAAACATGCACTAGAACTTCGTTTTATCCCAAAGCGTTTATAGTGTAAAATTTTACAAAACAGCCGAATCAAGATAAGAAAAACGCTACAAAGAAATGCTCGGAGAAAGGACTACAGAGGACTCTGAAATGCGTAGTTTCGACAATAAGACCAAAGACCAGAAGAAGAGGGGGAAAAATCGAGCAAGAGCAGAAAGAAATAATTCAAAGCGAAAGAACTACATACGTTTTTTTGCATATATCTAAGATATATCTAAGAGAGAGAGAGAGAGAGAGAGAGAGAGAGAGAGAGAGAGAGAGAGAGAGAGAGAAAGAGAGAGAGAGAGGGAGGGGGATGGGGATGGGGTGAAGAACAACCGGGAAATTAATCGGATAGCCAGGAGTTCTGGGTTCTCGTGGATTTCGGCTGTGGCCAACAGCCTGGAGAGGATTGGGCCCTGCCAGGTCTTTTTTGCCCAAGACACAACACATGATGAGGCTATCCACTAATTCCATGCCGGATCGGTCGTCGCCCGGCTACACAAGGACCGCGCCTTCCGTTGGCCACCAGGACGGAGGTGAAAAGTATGCTACTGATGGACAAATTAGCAAGATCCGCACGAGAAACAACATCGTCATAGGAACCTGGAATGTCAGGACCCTAACTGCGGAAGGAAAATTAGAAGAACTGGCCCACGAGCTGGACCACTATCGATGGAACGTTCTAGGTATCAGCGAACTGCGCTGGAAAGGCCTAGGTGAAACAACGACTGACAAAGGCCACAAGCTCTATTTCAGCGGTAGAGATGACAGGCACGAACACGGCGTTGGATTCTTGGTCCACAAGAACATTCTAGCCACTGTCATGGGTTGCCGCCCAGTCTCCAGTAGACTCATTACCATCCGTCTGAGAGCAACCCCTTTCAACATTACCATCATCCAGGCCTATGCCCCAACATCAGACTATGAAGACAGCGAAGTGGAGGATTTTTATGAAAATATACAGGCGGTCCTTGACCAAGTGCCGAAGAAGGACATAGTCATAGTGCAAGGCGACTGGAATGCCAAGGTTGGCCAAGATGCGCACCACAACTGGGGAGACACATGCGGACCCCACTGCAACAACGAGACAAATGACAGGGGTCTGAGGCTATTGGAGTTTGCCAGATACAACAATCTGGTACTGGCAAACACGCTTGGTCTCCACAAAAAATCCAGACGATGGACATGGCACAGACCCGGCGGGGAACATCACAACCAGATCGACTACATCATGGTCAAGAAACGCTTCAGATCAAGCATCAACATTGGCAGGACACGCACTTTTCCAGGAGCAGACATTGGAAGTGACCACGATCTCGTGATGATGTCTTTCCGGCTCCATTTGAAGAGAGTAAATACAGCAAAGTGCACTAGGCTGAAGTTCGACCTGGACAAACTGCAAGACCCGGAGGTGGCAAAAATATTTCAGGCCACAATTGGAGGGAAATTTGCACCACTGCTTATTTTGGGGGCAGGCGAAGTAGATGTCATCACCATGACCAATACCTTCAACTCAGCTGTAACAGATGCCGCCACTGAGATCCTTGGCAAGCACCGACCAAAGAAGAAGCCGTGGATCACACCTGAACTTTTGGATCTGTGTGATAAACGAAGAGAGTTAAAAAAGAAAAAGAAAACCTCACAGGGAGCTGATGTCTACCGAAAAATCAACAATGACATCCGAAAAGGCATGCGCACAGCAAAGGAGAACTGGATAGAAGATCAATGCCAGGAAATAGAGAACAATCTGAACAAGAACAACAGCAAGAAGGCCTACCAGACTGTGAAGCGGCTGACAAGTGTTAAACAGCCCAAAGTCTCCACTATCCAAAGCAAGTCTGGCATTTGCCTTACAGAAGAACAAGAAGTCTTGGACAGATGGACAGAGTACTGCTCTGACCTTTACAACCATACACCAAATGGAGACCCATCAGTTCTAGCATGTCGCGAGAGCAGAGAAGAAGAAGAAATCCTCCCAATTCTCCGGGAAGAAGTTGAGGCAGCAGTGCAATCGCTGAAGAAAGGGAAATCAGCGGGAGTGGACAACATACCAGCGGAACTGCTACAAGCAGGAGGAGAAGCGATGACTGATGCTCTCACCATTATCTGTAACAAGATCTGGCAGAGTGGGGAATGGCCTACACCATGGACCCAGTCGCTTGTCATCACTCTTCCCAAAAAAGGTAACCTTCAGGAGTGTGAAAATTACCGCACCATCAGCCTCATCAGCCATCCCAGCAAGGTCCTCCTGAAAATAATACTCAACAGGTTGAAACCACAAGCTGAACAAATCATAGCTGAAGAACAAGCAGGATTCATGGCAGGGCGAAGTACCACTGAACAGATTTTCAACCTCAGAATAATCTGTGAGAAATACCTACAGCACCAACAACATCTATATCATGTGTTCATAGACTTCAAGAAGGCATTTTACCGAGTCTGGCATGCAGCTCTATGGGCAACCATGAAAGTGTACAACATCAGCCCTAAAATTATAGAAGTCATCAAAAGCCTGTATGACAAGGCTACCAGTGCAGTCCTCCATAACAGCGTCATCGGGAACTGGTTCAGAACAACAATCGGTGTGCGTCAAGGATGCCTACTCTCTCCAACACTCTTCAACATCTTCCTAGAGCGCATCATGTCAGATGCTCTTGCAGATCACGAAGGCACAGTCAGCATAGGGGGCAGAGCAATCTCCAATCTTCGTTTTGCGGATGATATTGATGGATTGGCTGGAGAGGAACAAGAACTTGAACAGCGTGTACAGAGGCTTGACACCACCTCCAGAGCTTATGATGACCAACAACACCAATGGCATCAACACGGACATCAAAGTCCAAGGCCAATCCCTCAACACAGTGCACAGCTTCAAATATTTAGGAGCCATTGTGTCAGACAATGGGTTTCGACAGGAAGTCCTCTCCAGGATCGCACAAACAACTGCTGCCCTGACAAGGTTGAAGCCCATTTGGAAAGACAGAACCACCAGTCTACATTCCAAAGTAAGACTGCTGCGCTCTCTGGTCATCTCCATCTTCCTATATGCTTGCGAAGCATGGACCCTCACAGCAGATCTCCAACGAAGAATACAAAGCATGGAGATGAGGTGCTACAGAAGACTTCTGTGCATTTCCTATACCCAACACATCACCAACGTTGAAGTCCGACAGACCATCACACAAGCCATTGGACAACACGATGACCTGCTCACAGTGGTGAAGAAACGGAAACTCCGATGGTATGGCCACGTCACCAGATCATCAGGCCTTGCAAAGACCATTCTGCAAGGCACAGTGCAAGGAGGTAGAAGAAGGGGGAGACCGAAAAGAGGTGGGAGGACAACATTCGAGAATGGACTGGTTTGACACTGAGCGAAGCCATGAGGGCTGCTGAGGACAGAGAAAGATGGAGTATGCTGGTTAAGCGATCATCTGTGGTGCCCCTACGACCTTCGGGTTATGGGAAGGATAGGATGGGATAGCCAGGAGTGAATGTGTGTACAGGAAATCCGATAAAGTGATTGTGGCGCCTCGCCAACTCACTGAAGGAGGAGCCGGATGCCATGCACCGGAAATGATGACGAAAGCGAGGCAACTCCATTGTGGGGATTGGAAGCAGACGTCAAGAGAGAAAGTGACAGTTCTGGGGGAACAAAATGGAAAACGGCAGAAAAAAAAAGTTTTCAAGGACACGGGAAGTAAAATAGATTTATATGAAAAGGGCGTAGCAATGAGCTTGAGTAAACTCAGGGCTAAAGGAATATTATAATCTGCTTTGAAATCCATTCTTGCATTCAAGAGAGTTGATTCTGTTGTAGGCAATTACCAAACTTTTTGTAGGTTTGTAGATTTAAATTCATGCTAATTTTGGGATGAAAACAAACAAACAAACAATATTTAACAAACATTCTACCGATTATTTCTTATATAATAAAAAAAGACAGTGAAAAATGCGGAAAAGGAGGAGGAGAAGAAGAAGACTCATTGGTACTCCAATGTCAGGCGATAACATTGCAGGCTGTACAGGCAGTGGTTCTAACCTCCTTGACGGCCTACAGTAAACTAATAATGTGATGGATGTGGGTGGGGTTTTGGTTGTGGTGCGTGGTGGTCGGTGTATTGTGATGGTGTTAGATGTTAAGGACCTTTGTCCGGAGTCACACCACACATTTCACCAATTACACTTACAAACATAAATAAAACACGCAGGCTGGAAGGTTGTGCGTTTTTGCAACTTTACTGGACACAGGCACAGAAAAACACTCGCTACTAACTACAGTCTTCACAAATATATATTTAATTCTTCTACAGTTCACACACTCTCTATTTTCTGACTACAACGTTTGTTTCTACTTCCCTACAGTCTATGTTCCCGGTTTAACTAACTCCATGTCTTCCCTCGGGACCGTCCTAGTCTTTGTATCTTTCTGTTCTGAACATCTCTCTAATACTTTTCAGACTACCTCTCTTCTTAATTCTTTTTCTGACTACACCACCCTTGGAGGAAAGATTAGATGGAGGCTGCATGACCGAATTTTCTTGAAGCCACAACGCTGTCGTCGCCGCCATGTTGGTTGTTTCAAAACAGTGATGCCTTTCTCTAACACAGACTAATTATATTTCTCTTGTGCAATCGTTCAAATTTTACTCAGGATGGCTGCTTGCTGTGCATATGGATGTACGAACAGACCTCAACGTGATAGAAAACGAGGCGTAACTTTTCACAAGTAAGTATAATAGTAATTTTGCATTGATTAATCGAATCGAAGTACTGTGCTGTGTAGTGTGTTACTGTGTAAGCGTGTCTTGTCAGCTCCAAGCCCAAGGAACACTGTCATAAGTAATCTCAAACAAATAACTAGCTGTCTTCAGCCAAAATCATTATAAATCATTTATTAACATTGTAAAAGTAAAGTTAACAATAACTGCCTAAACATTGATTGCTGATTTGTTTGTTCAGTAGGCCTAATTAGTTTGTCAGTGACCTACATTCGCGAGAAATTCGAAGTAAAGCGCGTATTAGCATCCGGTATTATTATTATTATTAGTAGTAGTAGTAGTATAATAAAAACTTTTTAAAATGTTTTATTATAGATTGCCAAAAGAAGAATCACTCCGGCAACAGTGGATTGCAGGTAACAGGAAAACTGGATTTGTTGGATTTTTGTTGTGTATTAACAGCTTAACTGCACTGTACTCAAATTTGATTCAAAAATATAACTTTTCATTCTTGCTGACTTACAAATTCAGTCAGGACCATATCGAGTTGTTTTTTTGGAAAGATTAGAAGCATGTTTGTTGCAATAACAATCCAACTTGTAAACAGTTTTGTGGGGCCTACAAAAAACTGTCAATGCATAATGAAATACAAGAAGTAATGCGTGGTAATTGTCTGCCATTGCAATGTGTTCCTGTGCTGAGTGTTTGAAGTGCATACATACATAATGAACTGGATAATGTGCCATCAGCAGAGGCAATAAATATTTCTAACAAAAGGCTCATGATGGTTGATGATGACTGTAGTGATCACTGTTATGTGTCTCCTTCAGCCCTTCAGTTATCTGAATGTTCACAGAAAATTGTTGTGTACATTGCAGGCTTTGTTGTGTATAAACTGAAGCAAAAAATTAACTGTGAAACATGTGTTGGTGCATTGACTGAGCACAGGCGGCGGAAGCTGCTCAGGATTGGGGGGGCACACACACATTTTATTCACTGACATCTGGGCCGGACCTGGGAAAAGTCGAGGGGTGTGTGTGTGTGTGTGGGGGGGGGGGGGGGGGTACAGATTCAGCGAAGGCGCGAAGCGCCGAGCCTTCTAGGGGGGTCCGGGAGCATGCTCCCCCGGAATTTTTTTTTTCAAGGATGCAAAATGGTGCATTCTGGTGCAATCTGAACCTTGAAAAAGCCATTTGTGATGGTCCGGGACTTTGAGCTTTTTGAACAATTGAACTAACAAACTCTGGGGTATAAAAATTATCCTCTGCCCCTCCCTTAAAAAAAACGCACAAAAAAACCCAAACACACAAACATTTATTTATCAGCAGAGATGTTTTGTATATTATTATTATTCACTACTTTTTGTTGTTTACCTTGTAGTTTATGAACATCACCGCCCTGCTTTCACTTAATTCAGTCTTGCTGCACTAGGTTCCTCGGCATTAGTACCATTTGTGAATTGTATCTTCTGGCAAAACAGTTCACTGCCTCTTTGAAGTAATATCAACATCTGTTGCCCCATTGTAGAGCGCAGGTAGTATTTCAGGTTGCGCAACTGACTGTTTGAACGCTCACACTCAACAGTAGTGACAGGCAGGGTGCAAAGGTTCTTTAGCATGATGAACAGGTTAGGATAAAAATCCCTGTCACAATGTTTCAGTGCTTCTGATGCCGTGGATGGGATGATAGCTGTCGCATTCTCAGCAGCACTTTGCCATTTGCAAACACACCGTTGGTATTCTGCATCAAGGGTAGCGTTGTCTGGTAGGTCAGACTCCCACAACATTGCCAGTGTCTTCACCCCTTCTGGAACATGCATGAAACCATCCTGGTTGTCTATTAAAGTGCTTGGCACCAGACAGAGACCATCAACTGCTAGGCCAGCATTTTTGAACCTCGAGTCCAATTCGGTTGACAGGTGTTCCAAGAAAGGAATGGCAATGCTAATCTTGAAATATTCTTCTGGAGTGGCCGCAGGTTGGTTGTCACGGAGAGTCTGTCGGGATGCTTGACGAGGAACAATAACACCAGTTGTCAAAGCATTTGCCATTTTGCTGACTTCACCAAACCAGGCAACGAACGCTGTGTCGACATCTCTTCTGATAGAAGACATGCAGTTACTGACCTCTTTGATTTCCCTGTAGACATCGACAACATCTTTTGTCCTTTTCTGCAGCTTCACTGTCAAGGGTTTCCATTTCAACGATGTTTTTGGACGATTCAGCGATGGTCGTTTCAGTGGATGTTCGTTATAACGAATTGTCATAATTATCAACTTAGCATCTTAATTAATATTTCTAAAACGTCGTTTTTGGTGGATTAGGGCAGTATCAAGGTGAAGGTGCTGGAAGAGGCTTGCGGTCAAAACAAGAAAACTAATTTAGGCTCAGGGGTTGGGTTACTTGGTCGTTTCAACGGGAAAACGCTTTGGACGTTTCAACGGATCCCTTGAAAAGGATTTCCGTTGAATTGACTATAAAAAAAAACTCTGTACTTTGGACCAAAAGTGACTAAAAAAACCTGCAATGTTATAAAAACATTTTTTTTAATTGAAACTTTTTGCATTTAAAAAAAATTCAAATTTTTTTAACATTTGGAGGGGGGTTCTGGAACCCAGGTAACCCCCCTCCCCTCCCCATCCCCCCGGGTCCGGCCTTGGACATTTACTCCAAATAATTGGAACTATTTTCATAGACACTGTGTGAGAGAGAGAAAAAAGAAATATCATATATTTCTACAACTGTGCATATAAGAGAGAGAGAGAGAGAGAGAGAGAGAGAGAGAAGGGAGGTAGGGGGTGGGGGGAGGGTAGAGAGAAAGGAAGAGAAACTGACCTGACAATGTTGATCCATCACAGTAACAAAAACAGCAGTCATGCATGTCATTTGGCATGGGAAATTACACCGTTAATTTTCCAAAGTATGCCTGACGGCGTTCATTTCTGTTGAAACATTCGTAAGCAGTTTGCGCTAGGTGTAGTTGATCTACTTTGTATTTGAACACATGCATTATAAGACAATTATTTAGACGCTCCTGCTTCATCGTTGCCCAAAGGTATGTTTTTACCCGCTGAAAAACTGCGTTCAGCCGTTGTAGTTGTGGTTGGGATGGTTAAGTACAGTTTGAGAAGTTTATCCACTTCACTCAGCATCCGTCGCACAGTGTCAGAAGCTTTCAGTTCATCCGGCAGTGCTTGGAAGATGGTGATCCTAGAGTTAGCCGCCTTCCTGATGTCACCCAGTGCATGTGGGAGGAGTTCTAGCTGAGTTTTGAGTCTGTCCAAGTCGATGTCAGCGGAATATGTATCTTTGATTTCTTGAGGAATTTCTGATCAAACCGGCTCTTTAAATGTTCCTTGATGTTGTCAATGGCCTCACAGCATTGCTGTCTGTAGTAAGCAGATGGACAAGAGTAGCTGTGACCCTGTGAGCCATCGTCCAGTCTTCGTGGAGGCTGCCTCTGGGGCTCATCACACAAATTTGCAGCTTTCGTTGTGATGTCAGCAAAAAATATCTCATAACAATCTTCATTCCGCATGCTTTCCAGTGTTCTCAGACAAATGTCAGCAGCGTTTACTGCGTCATCAAAAGTCGTTTGTTTTCTTTGAAGAACTGTCGCCAGCTCTTCAGTCACAGCAAGGATCTCATCTTTGAATCTTTTTGCAACTCCTGACACATGACCCTGAAAATTACTCGCCCCGTCGTAGGCCTGGCGCAGTTTTGCACAGGCAAGTCAAGTCTGATCAAGCAGTCCTTCAGTGCTTTGAAAATGGTCTCAGCACAGGTATTGTTAACTTGCATCAGTCCAGAGAAGGGGGGAAAATATTGGTTTGAACCTCCAAATAATGTTTTTTGAGGTGCTGAATATTGGGGGGGCAAATATATAGGTTTGCCCCCCCAATATTTTTCTGGGAGGGGCCAGTGCCCCCCTTGCCCCCCCGCTTCCGCCGCCTGTGCTGAGGTGCACACAATAAATTCAGTGCATTCTTTAATTAGTGAAAAAAACAGAGGAGCACTTGTTACACCTTCCTCTGATGTTATAACTATGTGCCTTACAGCAGAAAAGTTTTTTAGAAGATTTGTTTCTGTGTCCCGAGACCAAGACTCAAAGGTAATTTCAAACGTGTTGTGTCACAAACTTGTGCATGCCACACTGAAGTCACTGGTTGGAAAAGAACTGTTCATGTCTGTGCATTCACATATGTTTGATCAGGATCCCTTGAGTAATCATGTTGTTCTGCTTATGAAAGCTGCCATAGAAAAATATTTGCAATTGAGATACTTTTATGCTGGCAAAAAGTATACCTTGGCTCTTAAACAAAACCTGAAATGTAACAGCAGACAATCTTTAAACAAGCTTGTTTTATTTTCCGGTCAATAGCTTTAACTGGTGCAGTGAATACATCTAAAACAGTAAAAGAGATATGTCTTTGTTGAGTATGATTATCAAAGCGGTGTTGTTTTGTTGCTTGAAGACAGGCTTGGACTGTGTTGTTTTTGTATTTTTTGTACTACAGTTGAACAAATGCGGCTCTCTTTTGGGCTCGAGATATTAGGGTTCAGCGACATAAAAGAATTGACATAACCAATGAGAAAATGCTAAGACAAAGAAGGAATCTGGCAGTTCCACTTAAAAACTGGCAACTTAATAGGGTTGGCGAGTTAACCGATGTCGAGAAAAGTGGGTATGACTGTACATAATGTAACAAAAGAAGTGGTAATTCAATTATTCATATTTTTTTTAAAATTAAATGCTTACTTTTGTTTTTGCTGAAAGGAGTCTCATCTGCTCAAAATCAGGGCTTGTTTAGTATTATTTTACCTTACTATAATAAAAAGTATTGCATTAAGTTGTTTATGTGTTTATGTATGAAGATCAATTATTATAAGTGTGCACATATTTCTTGTTTATTAAGTGTGTATGCTTAAATTTTTATTTTATTTATTTATTTTTATTTTTTTGGGTCACCAACAGTATGATGTTATAATGATGCCTTCTTTTGTTAGTTGTGTTGTAAATTATATTTATGTTTATGTTATTTCATTGATTTTTTTGTTTGTTTGTTTCTGTCTTTTTCTTTGCTTTAATTTTTTTTATTGAGAAATGTTAATGTTGCTGTTTCTCTAGAAGATAACATTATTATACAGTAGCATAATTTTTGTTTTTAATTCAGTGAAGCAACTGCAATTATGTCTTGTCTCTACTTTAGAGCCTGTGTATGGTATCTTCTTTCATGCTCACCATTCAGACACAAAAATAAGATGTGTTCATTTAAACAAGAGAAATCAGCAAAAGAATCATATGTAATTACAAGTTTGTTTAGCTGAATGATGTAATAATAGTAATAGTTGTGTTGAAGTATGTTTTTGCGCAGAGAGAGAGAGAGAGAGAGAGAGAGAGAGAGAGAGAGAGAGAGAGAGAGAGAGAGAGAGAGAGAGAGTGAGTGAGAGAGAAATGCTGTTGCTTTCGCAGACTATATTGATAATTATGCAACACATTAAATTAATTCATTGAAGTTTCGGTTTATATTGTACAATTTGGGTCTATGTCTAAGTGATATTAATGTGGCGGTGCAGTAAACATTGTAAGCAAAAGTGATGCTATTTTCAGATGTTGAATTATCATTCTCGATACTTAATTAATGCATGTTCTTAGAAAATTGGTACACTTGTTTTGTCATACGGTGCAGTAAACATTGTAAGCAAAATTGATGCTACTTTCAGATGTTACTATTCTTAATGCTTAATTATTGCATGTTTTTAGAAAATTGGTACTCTTGATTATTATTATTATTATTATTATTATTATTATTATTATTATTATTATTATTATTATTATTATTATTATTATTATTATCTTTACATGTTCTCTCTCTCTCTCTCTCTCTCTCTCTCTCTCTCTCTCTCTCTCTCTCTCTCTCTCTCTCTCTCTCTCTCTCTCTCTCTCTCTCTCTCTCTCTCTCTCTCTCTGTCTCCTCTCTAGCTCTCTCTCTCTTTCACACACACATAGGCCTACACACTGGTTTTAAAATCTTGTTTTCTGATTTTTAATTATTCTTTTTTAAATAATGAAATAATGTTTATGTGTCATTATGTTTGCAAACATTATTTTGTTGGTGCTTGTGATAGATACCCGAGATAGGCCTAGTCCACTTACGACTTTTGTACTGTCGTTTTCTTTATTATTATTATTTTTTTTTCTTAATTGATTCAACAAGCCAAAACTTAGTTGTTTGAGGAAATTATATTTCTTTCAATTTATAACAATAAAAGACAGTCAATTTTGTCAGCATTATCATGCAAGTCACAATAACAATTCTACGAAAAGACCGGTGTTTAGAATCAAACAATATGGCGGATAAGCTCCGCCCACTGGCTTCAATTGCCGTAGTGGCAGAAAGAGCGCGATGCGGCCTCCATCTAATCTTTCCTCCAAGAAACCACCCCTCTTCCTAATCCTTCTCTGACTAGACTACCACGAATCCTCTTTGCACTCGTTTTTGTATACTCCTCATCCCAGAGCAGTTGAGCTCTACAAACTCAGACTATTGGTCCTAACCCTAGTTCTCTCCTCCCCCTTTCTGTCGTTCAAAATTTGTCTCTTCTAAATAATGTATTCTGTTAGACCCATCCGTGATGGTAATTCCCTCTCCTAGCTTGCCTTCAAGCTCCTCATCTAAAATTCAAAAATCCGGGTTCCCACACACCCAACCGATGAACCATAATCATACCCGACACCATCGGCATGACACCAATTCGTTGACCTTGTTAACCTCTTAAACACAAATTGGCCTTGATTCTGAAACTCGCAGACATTAATTCCACCACTGACTTTCCCACCGGCTATTGTATCGTTTCTCTCCTCCGCTGTTCATATCATATGACAGGGCGGATCAGTTAGTTTTTTGGGGGGGGGTTTCCAAAATTCGTATAAAAAAATAAAATAAATAAAAATAAATTAATATATATATATATATATATATATATATATCTATATATATATATATATATATATATATATATATATATATATATATATATATATATATTTTAGTATTTATTTTATTTTTATTTTTATTTTTATAATTGTATTCTCTCTCTCTCTCTCTCTCTCCTTTTCTCTTCTTCTTCTTCTTTTTTTTTTTTTTTTTTTTTTTTTTGGGCTGGGGGGGGGGGTTTCCGGAAACCCGGAAACCCCCCCCTCGTCCGCCCCTGTATGACACCCTCATATACTTCACATACCCTGCTACAACTCTCCTCTAGTGACTGCACTTTATGACCTGTTTTTTTTGTTTGTTTGATTTTAATGGCTTTTTCACCGAAATAATAAGACCCCAAAAAACCTAAAAAATTAAAAAAAAAATTTTAAAAAAAAAAGAGTAATGAATTGTAGTTCAACATCAAGTTATCATAGGTTCTGACCAATTGGAGAACCAATAAACGTTTTCGCTAGACTAATGCAAACATCAAAACTAATATTGTCCAAAGCTGACATATTGTTAGGTAGACTATCACGCAATTGATTGCATTGAAATAAAACATGTTTCAAAGAAAACATTTCATTACATACACATTTGATATTTTTACAATATTTAGTTCTTATAGAATTTAGATATATTCTATAAGCCATCGTCACTATAGACCTGGGGATTCTATTATGTTGCTCAAATAGGAGATTAAAATGACATTTCTTTTTAACTTCCTTTTCAGTTATAGCTTGCATCTCTTTAACTGACAATGATATATTTAACTTTACTACATTATTGTTTTCAGCACCATGTTTTGCAGCTCGATCAGCCCAGTCATTAAAGAGAAAACCACAATGAGAAGGAACCCAACAAAAGTTAACATGTGTACCATTAATTATAATACTATGTGTGCGCGCCTTCATGCAAAAGCTGGTATTCACACTAACACTCGTCAATCAGGGACCTCACATTCACATAAGCGATAACGCGCACGAGCCTTGAAAGTTATGGGATGTTCTTTAATATTGCAAGCATGATACGACAATCACTTCACGTTTACTAAAATTCATGCTAAAACAACATATATCGTAGTCCCTAAACAATCGTGGCCAATCAATGTGCGGTAAAAAACTAGGTCAAGGAAGAAAAACAAAATCATAAAACATTGTATACAAAATAACAAACATTATATCATAAACAACCATCTGTACCTTATATCTTCCTTTAACTATAAAACACAAATTTTTAAGACTAACACGTTCCAAGCTATAATCAACAACCTATGCAAAGAACAACTGCTAGTCAGAACAAAACATACATGTTTAAACAAAACGTTTAGACAGCCCCAGACAAGGAAACGTTGAGCCTACAGTATTCCTTTAACTTTAATACTGCATGCTAGACAAGAACACACACACACACTCAGCATCTAAGCAATCAAAAGACCCTGGGTACAACACACACTCGGTGTTGTGCCTGTCTTTGCTTAAACGACTGAAACAAACAAAACGTTACAATACACAAAGACAAAGACACACACACTCAGCATCTAAGCAATCGAAAGACCCTGGGCACAACACACACTCGGTGTTGTGCCTGTCTTTGCTTAAACGGCTGAAACAAACAAAACGTTACAATACACAAAGACAAAGACACACACACTCAGCATCTAAGCAATCGAAAGACCCTGGGCACAACACACACTCGGTGTTGTGCCTGTCTTTGCTTAAACGACTGAAACAAACAAAACGTTACAATACACAAAGACAAAGACACACACACTCAGCATCTAAGCAATCAAAAGACCCTGGGCACAACACACACTCGGTGTCGTGCCTGTCTTTGCTTAAACGACTGAAACAAACAAAACGTTACAATACACAAAGACAAAGACACACACACTCAGCATCTAAGCAATCAAAAGACCCTGGGCACAACACACACTCGGTGTCGTGCCTGTCTTTGCTTAAAGGACTGAAACAAACAAAACGTTACAATACACACAGACAAAGACAAACCCTCTTATTATTTACATCGTTAAAGGGTTACATTTAACATTGACACTAAACAGTCTAATCAAACTTAGCACTAAATAAACCCTTCCAATCCAAGTTGGCTACTTTTACAAAACTTAATAGTATTGGCCCAAAGAACACTAATAGAGACAAAAAATGACAAACTGATAATGAGTCCACTCATATGATGGAAAACACGTCAAGCAAATATCCACAATGGTCAAATTGAAAATAGAAAAAGACAACATAAAAGAAAGAAGAAGACATTTACCTTATGCGCTGTATGGTTTGACCAGGAACACCAAAAATGTTGCCTCACATGAAGACACACAAACGGTCAACAAAGGTGGAAAAAATGTCTTATGGAAAACAATACTTTACGTATCAATCTAAACACTAAAAATATTCAAGGTTAGCTAAAACAACTGAACTTCGGCCTAATAACTTCAACTTTTTTAACAATTACCCTCAGATCTTCCTATTCTCTCTTCTAACTATTTTTCTATCTGCCACGTATTTCTGTCTTGCACCAGCCTTTATTCTCCCCATCCCAAAGCAGTTCAGCTTTACAAACTTGACTATTTGTCACATACTAGTTCTCTCCTCCCCCTTTCTGTCATTCAAACCTTGTCTCTTCTAAATATGTATCCTGTTAGACCCATCTGTAATAGTAATTCTCTCTCCCAGCTTCCCTTCAAACTCCGCCCCTAGTATTCTCTCTCTTAAAACACACAAACAAATGAAACAGAACTATAACCATAAGCGTCTGCATGACGCGAAGTCTACTCGTGGGGCCGCATTACTTCTTAAAAACACAAACTGCCCCCGAGTCTGGCGCCTGCAGACAACATTCCATTGCATACCTTCCCGCCGGCCTTCCTGGAATTTCCCATCGGCTATGGCATTCATTCTAATTTTCCCTTACCCGTTCTGACAGGTCCGGTCTGACCCTCGTACACTTTTGGTACCCCGGTACAAACTATTTCTTTCTGACTGCACCTTTGTCCTGGGTGTATCATTTATGCTGACAATACGAATAAGTACAGCACTGGAAGTCACACATATAGTCTATATAAAAAATGGACAAAGACTCATACTTCATAATATACGTGGTCAAGTCACAGAAAGACTACAGAAGATGCATCACATCAACTACATTCGCTATAATACAATGTAGCTTACATACAGATTCATAGTGTGCACAATAATTACGTTCCTAACAAAGAAAAGTATCAATTACTGGTTAAGAAAACTCTCTAACTTATCAACTAACCATATCTCTTCATTCATCATTTTTAAAGGTCTAGGTACCGAATGCCTAGACTAATTCTAATGCGAACATTCTACAAACCGTTGTTGGTATTAAGTCTGTCAACTGATATTTGCGGTACCACGAGCTTGCCATACCATAAACATTCTATAAACCATCGTTGGTATGTAAAACTGTCAAATGATATTTGCGGTGCTACGAGCTTGCCGTATCATGAACATTCTACAAATTCTCTGAACCTCCAGTTTCCCGTGGCCGCTACGAACCTGCTGTCTAAATCTATTAATGGAAAGGGTGAAAGATCTGGTTCAAAACGGTGCTGCTCTCATTGTCCTCTCTGTCTGGTAGCCATTAGCACTCTTGGTCAATTATCATCTACGGGACACCTGGGTCCGCACTGCAAATAGTCTTATCCTAATAAATATCTAACACCGTAGCGCTTATTTAAATGTACAAAACGTGTCTCAAGAAAATAACATCAGTGATCGCGCTGATGCAAACGTTGGTGCCAAAACATATAAAAATTTAGCTTTAAATCAAGACAAAAACAAACAATCAAACAAAAAACAACAATTGGGTGAACTGCACGCCAGAACGGCGTGCACACTCCCACCGGAAATTATATTGATATAATTTACTCCAAGAAAATCAAACCAAAAGAAAACATTTTCCTTGTACAATAGGAAGGAACCGTTTTAACATGGCAACATCAAATTACAAACCATTTCTGATGTTGCAAAGGAAACAAAGACAAAAAAGGACGTTAGTAACAACACTAAAACAATGTCAGATTGAATAAACACTTCAGTCTCCTGTTCAATTTCAAAGACTGTCATTCAGATCTTCGAAGAGTCAGTCTTTAATTCGCTCTGCATCCAGTCATCTCCACCCTTGCCGTTTGGCCTCTTAAACCTGAACTTGTCATCGTGGAGGCAGGTGGGATGGGTCTTATTACATGTCTGGCACATTTCTCTCTGGTTGCACAGACGGGACTTGTGATCTTTGCTTTTTAAGCACCCGTAGCAGATACCGTTTTTGAAAACAAATTCTCGTCTCTCGTCAAGGGACTTCTTGATGAAACTTTCACACTTCCCGGCATAGTGACCGGGGCGGTTACAGTGAAGGCAAGTGGTGACGACTTCGGACTGGGTAGCCAGGCTCGTACTGCTCAATGGAGTTCTCTTGACTGTTGTCCCTGATGCGGCGGATGGTGAAGGGAGAGTAGAGCTACCGAAAACAGGGTCGTTTGAAATGTCCGCTTCAAGAGTGACAAAGGCAACAAGTTCGTGAAACAGTGGATATCTTCCCATCTCGATCTTGGTCTGCGCAACAGTTCTGGACCATTTGTGTCCCATCCACTCAGGTAACTTCCCTACGATCTTCTTCAAATACTGGGCATCGTCCAAAATGCCCAAGCCACCAATTTCCCTAGCAGCGACAGCGCATTGCTGCAAGAAATCCGACAGTCTCCTCAGTCCGAAGGGATCCTTGCTCTTCACCGGGGACCATTCGTCCAGCTTAGTGCGGAAGGCCTGCGATACGACGTAGGAGTTGCCAAAACGGGTCTCCAACACTCCCATGGCTCTCTCGTAGGCGTCGCCTTCCCTCAACAGGAAGAAACCAGTCACAGCCTCCTTGGCCTGACCTCCGAGGTAGCGCTGCAGGTAAAACAGTTTCTCACTGCTTGTGATATTTTGACGTTCAATGAGAAACGCAAAGGAAGATCTCCAGGTGGGGTACTGCATAGGGTCTCCAACGAAAACACAGGGCTCCTGCATGGGGAGACGATTGATCATAAGTGCGTCAGACAGAGTTCTGGAAAGAGAGTCCAGCTGAGGGTTGTGCATGGTGGGGGGAGCCATTGGATATGAGGAAGGCGGGGACTGAGGGTAGGCTGCAAAAGGCGGACCTGTGCTATGTTCGTTAGCCAAATTACCGTAGGGGGGCGGCACTGGGTTCCCCTCGTTCTGCCAGATTAATTTGGGGAGTGTTTGGTGGGGTTCCAGACGTGAGGGCACAAACGGGTCAGCATTTGGACATAGGTGGGCACTGTGGAGGGTGCTGGATGGGGTCACCCCAGGGCATTTGAGGTTCACGCGTGGGCGACCGTCATATGGGGGGTAGGGGCAACGTACTCGCCTGTCGTCATCCTCAGTCTCTTGAAGGCAATAGGTCCAGCCTGGGTGGCTGGGGCCCGGAAAGCGAGGGCCTTGTGCATATGACGATGAGTCTCCAACACTATGGCGAGGCGGCCGACCAGCGTGGTCTCCGTGAGGTTGACGTACTGTGGTTGGCAGTGCAGCTGGTGGTGAACAGGATGTAGCAATGGCCGTGGAATAGATAGGAGCGTAAGGCTCCCGGCTGTAGACGAAAGACGCCCTCGCTCCGACTGGGTTCGGGCTGGTGACGTTGTATGCAGCAGCGTCTGCAGCAGCTGCGGAGCGGTTGACGTTAACGTTGAAGCCAGTGACAGGAGGAGCGTGTTGTCGTGGCGCATTCAAGGTCGTTGAAAATCCATCGACAAGGTTGGAGACGGCAGCATCGATGGAAGTGGCAGGGACGTCCAGGGTACCGACGGATTGAGAACCTGTGACGGAAGGAACGTCCATCGTTGGCTGGTGGGCTTCAGGGACATCTTCTACCACAGCACCTGTACCTGTTCCTACCGACACTGTTTGGCCATTATCTGTCTGAGGGACTGCGAGACTAGAGTAATGGCTAACGGAAAGGGACGGGTGAAATCTAGTGCTCAGTAGGTCAATAGACGGGAGAACAGGAAGACCCTTCGGGGATGACTCACATTGGTCCATCACCCGTAACATTGCTTGCTGTTCCCTGAGACTCGTCCTTAGTTCAGTAGACTGAATAAGCCTCAATGACTTCTTTCTTTTCATCTCGAACTGAGCTAATTTCACTGCCTCTTCAGCCCGCAGAGACGCTTCCTCTATGTCACGTTTAGCTTTTTTCTCGGCCTCTTCTTGCTGTAGAATGTCCAGTTCACTAAGCTGAGATTCTACGATGGCGTCACCTTCCACTTTCATGGCAAGAGCCGCAGCCTCTAGTTGCAGGTTTAACCTAGTCTCTTCAGAGCCGGCACCTTCAGAGCGGAGAGACCCGACTCGGGAAACTATTTGACTGCTTGTCTTGCTGCTACCGGACCTAAGACTAGCTGGCCTGTGAATAGCAAACTTAGCGCTAGCTGACTTGTGGGTGGTAAACTTAACACTAGCTGCAGCACCGCTATACACGGAAGTAGGCTTCCTAGCCACTATCATAGTTGGTTCTCCTGCGAGAGCTTGAACGATATTGGTAATAGTTTCCTGAGCTACTGTTTGGGCATTTTGCCAGCTTTCCTCAACGGGCTGACCGGCACCAAGACTTCTGAGACTCTTCTCGATAGCACCCAGCTCACTGCGTTTGTGCGAAATAAGTTGCTTGTGATTTGTTAAGAGTTCAGGACTAGGTCTTTCCCGGTTGAGTTCTTCAACTGCTGCACTAACAGCCCTTTCAAGAAGTGCACTTTGAGTTGCAAAGTTCTTAAGTTTGATGTCAATATGGTATTCTCTACCCTTGTCAGTTTGGTTAATTTCACGCCTAGGTCTCTGGGCGTCAACACTTTCAGTCATTCCAGAAATGGAGAGGGCAGCTTCTTCTTCAAAACTAATCTCATCACCGGAAGCCACAGCTTCCTTATCAACTTGATCCATAATAAAATGTTTCTTTTTACAACTCTATTAACAAACTACACAGTTTATAGAGCAGCCTTTAATTATTGTTCTTATGGTGACAGTCTGATTCCAGGCAAATACGTCTACACCACGTTCGTCAAGATTATTTTTTTACTAAACTTTACTAAAGGTGACGAGCGGCGATAAAGTTTTTTTTTTTTTTTTTTTTTACTAAACTTTACTAGAGGTGACAAGTGGCAGTAAAGTTTCTTTTACTAAAATTTACTATTGTAGAGGTGACGAGCGGCGATAAAGTTCTTTACTAAACTTTACTAGAGGTGACGAGCGGCGATAAAGTTTTTTTACTAAACTTTACTAGAGGTGACGAGCGGCGATAAAGTTTTTTTTACTAAACTTTACTAGAGGTGACGAGCGGCGATAAAGTTTTTTACTAAACTTTACTAGAGGTGACGAGCGGCGATAAAGTTTTTTACTAAACTTTACTAGAGGTGACGAGCGGCGATAACGTTTTTTTTACTAAACTTTACTAGAGGTGACGAGCGGCGATAAAGTTTTTTACTGTGCGCGCCTTCATGCAAAAGCTGGTATTCACACTAACACTCGTCAATCAGGGACCTCACATTCACATAAGCGATAACGCGCACGAGCCTTGAAAGTTATGGGATGTTCTTTAATATTGCAAGCATGATACGACAATCACTTCACGTTTACTAAAATTCATGCTAAAACAACATATATCGTAGTCCCTAAACAATCGTGGCCAATCAATGTGCGGTAAAAAACTAGGTCAAGGAAGAAAAACAAAATCATAAAACATTGTATACAAAATAACAAACATTATATCATAAACAACCATCTGTACCTTATATCTTCCTTTAACTATAAAACACAAATTTTTAAGACTAACACGTTCCAAGCTATAATCAACAACCTATGCAAAGAACAACTGCTAGTCAGAACAAAACATACATGTTTAAACAAAACGTTTAGACAGCCCCAGACAAGGAAACGTTGAGCCTACAGTATTCCTTTAACTTTAATACTGCATGCTAGACAAGAACACACACACACACTCAGCATCTAAGCAATCAAAAGACCCTGGGTACAACACACACTCGGTGTTGTGCCTGTCTTTGCTTAAACGACTGAAACAAACAAAACGTTACAATACACAAAGACAAAGACACACACACTCAGCATCTAAGCAATCGAAAGACCCTGGGCACAACACACACTCGGTGTTGTGCCTGTCTTTGCTTAAACGGCTGAAACAAACAAAACGTTACAATACACAAAGACAAAGACACACACACTCAGCATCTAAGCAATCGAAAGACCCTGGGCACAACACACACTCGGTGTTGTGCCTGTCTTTGCTTAAACGACTGAAACAAACAAAACGTTACAATACACAAAGACAAAGACACACACACTCAGCATCTAAGCAATCAAAAGACCCTGGGCACAACACACACTCGGTGTCGTGCCTGTCTTTGCTTAAACGACTGAAACAAACAAAACGTTACAATACACAAAGACAAAGACACACACACTCAGCATCTAAGCAATCAAAAGACCCTGGGCACAACACACACTCGGTGTCGTGCCTGTCTTTGCTTAAACGACTGAAACAAACAAAACGTTACAATACACAAAGACAAAGACAAAGACACTGAAACAAACAAAAACGTTACAATACACACAGACAAAGACAAACACACTCAGCGTCTAAGCCTCAAAAGACCCTGGGCACAACACACACTCGGTGCTGTGCCTGTCTTGCTTAAACGACTGAAACAAACAAAACGTTACAATACACACAGACAAAGACAAACACACTCAGCGTCTAAGCCTCAAAAGACCCTGGGCACAACACACACTAGGTGCTGTGCCTGTCTTGCTTAAACGACTGAAACAAACAAAACGTTACAATACACACAGACAAAGACAAACCCTCTTATTATTTACATCGTTAAAGGGTTACATTTAACATTGACACTAAACAGTCTAATCAAACTTAGCACTAAATAAACCCTTCCAATCCAAGTTGGCTACTTTTACAAAACTTAATAGTATTGGCCCAAAGAACACTAATAGAGACAAAAAATGACAAACTGATAATGAGTCCACTCATATGATGGAAAACACGTCAAGCAAATATCCACAATGGTCAAATTGAAAATAGAAAAAGACAACATAAAAGAAAGAAGAAGACATTTACCTTATGCGCTGTATGGTTTGACCAGGAACACCAAAAATGTTGCCTCACATGAAGACACACAAACGGTCAACAAAGGTGGAAAAAATGTCTTTTGGAAAACAATACTTTACGTATCAATCTAAACACTAAAAATATTCAAGGTTAGCTAAAACAACTGAACTTCGGCCTAATAACTTCAACTTTTTTAACAATTACCCTCAGATCTTCCTATTCTCTCTTCTAACTATTTTTCTATCTGCCACGTATTTCTGTCTTGCACCAGCCTTTATTCTCCCCATCCCAAAGCAGTTCAGCTTTACAAACTTGACTATTTGTCACATACTAGTTCTCTCCTCCCCCTTTCTGTCATTCAAACCTTGTCTCTTCTAAATATGTATCCTGTTAGACCCATCTGTAATAGTAATTCTCTCTCCCAGCTTCCCTTCAAACTCCGCCCCTAGTATTCTCTCTCTTAAAACACACAAACAAATGAAACAGAACTATAACCATAAGCGTCTGCATGACGCGAAGTCTACTCGTGGGGCCGCATTACTTCTTAAAAACACAAACTGCCCCCGAGTCTGGCGCCTGCAGACAACATTCCATTGCATACCTTCCCGCCGGCCTTCCTGGAATTTCCCATCGGCTATGGCATTCATTCTAATTTTCCCTTACCCGTTCTGACAGGTCCGGTCTGACCCTCGTACACTTTTGGTACCCCGGTACAAACTATTTCTTTCTGACTGCACCTTTGTCCTGGGTGTATCATTTATGCTGACAATACGAATAAGTACAGCACTGGAAGTCACACATATAGTCTATATAAAAAATGGACAAAGACTCATACTTCATAATATACGTGGTCAAGTCACAGAAAGACTACAGAAGATGCATCACATCAACTACATTCGCTATAATACAATGTAGCTTACATACAGATTCATAGTGTGCACAATAATTACGTTCCTAACAAAGAAAAGTATCAATTACTGGTTAAGAAAACTCTCTAACTTATCAACTAACCATATCTCTTCATTCATCATTTTTAAAGGTCTAGGTACCGAATGCCTAGACTAATTCTAATGCGAACATTCTACAAACCGTTGTTGGTATTAAGTCTGTCAACTGATATTTGCGGTACCACGAGCTTGCCATACCATAAACATTCTATAAACCATCGTTGGTATGTAAAACTGTCAAATGATATTTGCGGTGCTACGAGCTTGCCGTATCATGAACATTCTACAAATTCTCTGAACCTCCAGTTTCCCGTGGCCGCTACGAACCTGCTGTCTAAATCTATTAATGGAAAGGGTGAAAGATCTGGTTCAAAACGGTGCTGCTCTCATTGTCCTCTCTGTCTGGTAGCCATTAGCACTCTTGGTCAATTATCATCTACGGGACACCTGGGTCCGCACTGCAAATAGTCTTATCCTAATAAATATCTAACACCGTAGCGCTTATTTAAATGTACAAAACGTGTCTCAAGAAAATAACATCAGTGATCGCGCTGATGCAAACGTTGGTGCCAAAACATATAAAAATTTAGCTTTAAATCAAGACAAAAACAAACAATCAAACAAAAAACAACAATTGGGTGAACTGCACGCCAGAACGGCGTGCACACTATGAATCAAGTACTTAATTTCAAAAACTATTTCTTTTCTGTCTGTGCTGTTATTAGAATTTAATGCCTCTAAAACTGATTTTGAGTCTACACATATAACTATACTCTGGGGCGCTACTCTGTTGGCGGTACTCTGTTGGCGACCGGCAGCATAGTTTTGTCAGTGCAATAATTTCCTGTTTTTGTGGCAATTTTACCTACAGCTTTAATATTATATTGTGCACATAACTTTATAAGTGATATGTATGAGCAAAGAAGTGACTGTGATGGTGTGTTAGTGCCCAACTTTAGTGCTGGACCTTTTATTTTTCCACTGTCATCGTGAGTTGCTTTTTGGCTACAAACATGGCGGAGGTCGACACAGTAAGCCTAGGTGTACAGAGTGCACAGCCCATTCAACACCGCAGCTGTAAGTACAGCAGAGACCTTTTGCTTTCACTGAAAGACTGTTCTTACCCGTGCCCACTCTTACCACCCTGGGTCCCCATCGAACGTCCCCCCGATTATCTGCAACGTCATCAGCAGCAACAACAACACGGTGGTGGGTTAGGCCTATCCGAAGGCGGCGATTCCGTTGTCACATCCTTCAAGTTCCGGGTCTCCTAGTTTATCCGAGCGCATTTGCGCATGCGCCAGGTCATGTCGGGCCGGCTTTTTCACGAAGTTCTTAGGCGGCATAACCCTAACCCTAACCCAAACCCTAACCCTAACCCTAAACTCTTAACTCTAACCCAAACCCTAACCCTAACCCTTACGAAGACTATGATAGCACTGTGCGCATGCGTCGAATTTTGTAACGCGTCGACCAATCAGAATGCTCCCATTCGCTCCCAGCCCAGCTAAGATACTAGGAACTGTGAGGATGTCACACCGTATCTGGCAACATCAACCGAGGCGGCAGCAACAAGTGCTGGAGGCGAAAGAGAGGGCGGCGAGGGGGCGTCAGACGACGCCTGAAGGCCGTGGCGGCCACTGTTCCCCTTCCCTCTATCATCCTCGCCAACGTCCGGTCTTTCGGCCGTAAACTCGGCAACTACACGCTTGACAAACTACACGCCAGCGTCACATTCCTATCAGAGTACAGAGTTGCGTGTATGTGGTGTTTCACTGAAACGTGGGGGTGCCCAGACACGCAGCTTTATAGTACGGAACTAGAGCGGTGTGGGGAAATACCGAAAGAGGCTAAGAGGCTAAGAGGACCGAAAGAGGCTAAGAGGCTAAGAGGATAAGACGCTAAGAGGACAATACACTTACAGTACGCTAGAAATAGTCTGTTTATGAGTTTTAAATACAATATTTATGATAGATGATAGTTATAAATGCTGATTTTAGAAACGGAGAAAACATTTTCAATGCGGTTTGAGTAGAACGAGGCTAAGAGGACCGAAAGAGACTAAGAGGACCGAAAGAGGCTAATACACCTCGATCGCAGAAGATGTCAATTTTACCCCAATTTTACCACAAAAATGGTTAAAAAGGTTAAATTGTCTGAAACTGCAGGAAAAATAAATAAATCTTTGTAAATTATAACAATTCTATCTACAACCGGTCTCGACCCACGTGTCCCGCTCGTGGTGTTTTCACATCGAGACATTTGTTGTGTGGTATTTTCACAGTCGTAAATTTATCGCAGTCATAAGGTTGAAGCCAAACACATAAAGATGAAGCTAACCACGTTTTATTTGAATGTTTTAGGCTAAACAGTTACCATTAGCCTCTTTCGGTATTTTCCGGGTGAAGCCACAGGCTCTGAAGTCTCTAGTCTCTTCTTTCGTTTTGTACTCACTGCATACACTATATACTTTAGTATATATACAGTGTATATAGAGTAATACAGAGAAACTGCCTAAAGAACAAACCATGATTAGTTGTTTTTTTTTTTTAAACCAGTGAAACTAAACGACGTTTGCCTTGGCCTTGAGTGTTTGACATTAACTGGTTAACAGGTGAAGCTAAACAACTTTTGCATGGAATTGCCTATTAAAGAACAAATCATGAAATTTTTTATCATTTTAGGTGAAACCAGTGAAGCTAAACAACTTTTGCGTTGATTGTTTGACATTCACTGGTTAAACAGCTGAAGCTAAACAACTTTTGCATGAAATTGCCTAAAGAACAAACTATGATTATAAATGTTTCATCATTTTATTTTTGATAAACAGCTGAAACCAGTGAAGTTAAACCACTTTTGCATTGAGTGTTTGACATTAAGTGATTAACTGTTGGTTAAACAGGTGAAGCTAAACATGTTATTGTTAGATGTTTTAGGCTAAACAGTTGAAGCTAAACAGTTTTCATTGCTGTCATTGTGTGGCCCTAGAAGGCTAAATAACACATATCATAAAGTTGAAGCAAACCGTTTTATTTCAATGTTTTTAGGCTAAACAGTTGAAAGTAAACAGTTTTCGTTGCTATCATTGTGTTGCCCTAGATAAACTTGAAGCTAAACATATTACATTTAGATGTTTTAGGGTAAACAGTTGAAGCTAAACAGTTTTCATTGCTGTCATTGCATGGCCCTAGAAGGCTAGATAACACATCATAAAGTTGAAGCAAACTGTTTCATTTTAATGTTTTTAGGCTAAACAGTTGAAAGTAAACAGTTTTCGTTGCTATTATTGTGTGGCCCTAGGTAAACTTGAAGCTAAACATGCTACATTTAGATGTTTTAGGGTAAACAGTTGAAGCTAAGCAGTTTTCATTGCTGTCATTGTGTGGCCCAAGATAAAGTTGAAGCTAAATATGTTATATTTAGATGTTGTAGGCAAATGGGTTGTAGTTGATGTGTTTTTTTTCTAAACCAGGTTTAATTAAAAAGAACATTTTATTTAGATAGGCCTATTAATCATCTGATAATCCTTTTTGGTTTACCCACTTTCAGGACCATAGAACATTTTATTCATATAGACTTTATAGTACTCTGATAATATATATTCATTTTATTCATATATTACTGAGTTAATATTATAACAGATGTACCATTTAATTTAATGTTGTTGCTGCACTGGCCAGATGCTACATTTATAGTTGCAAAATGAGAAAAGAAATGCCATCCTCAGATTCTTTTGTTAGAACGCTAAAAAAATATGACCTTGAAAACTATATATTGCCAGTGTAATAATGAATTATGGTAAATCTGTTGACCAATGGAATCTATAATAAAAATCTAATTTCACAGTGATCATGATACACAAATGTGGGTGTGTGAGTGCGGGTGTGAGTGTGTGGGCTGTAAGCATAGGCAGACCCTACTGGCCCCCGTGGGGCTGCAGGGGTTTCTGTATAAATAGCATCCCCACTTTCTGGAAATGTAGTGCTTTCAATTCCCACTGTTACTGTCTT
The DNA here is from genome assembly GCA_036898135.1 of Oncomelania hupensis. NCBI lineage: Eukaryota > Metazoa > Mollusca > Gastropoda > Littorinimorpha > Pomatiopsidae > Oncomelania > Oncomelania hupensis. The sequence goes on from JBAHVR010000336.1 coordinate 372,611, forward strand.
TCTCATTCCTCCTTTCTTTCACATTCATACTCTGTTCTATCAATCAACTATCTTCTTCGCTAGACCAGTCACCTACCTTTTTTCTCGAAAACTCTTCCAAAACTCCTTGTTTGTGTATGGGGTCAGCTTGGGGATATTGGACGCTTTGTGTCAAATGGTCACTAGGGCTTTCTGTGATATTATTATTTAGCAATGTAGGCGTTTTATATGTATGTGTTTCGTTTTAATGTTATGTTTCTATTCTGTTAATGATAAATTAGAGTATAGCCTCAGCGTGCCCTGCATGGGAAGCCTTTATTGTAAAGCGACCGGTTGGTGGAGTGCCTTCAGTGTTACCATTGGGGTTGTTTCAGCAGATCTCTTAAACGGATGGGGAGTGAGCCCTCTTTCAATTGAGTTGTGGACAACGATTTTCTGGTCCTGATTTGGCTCTTTGGCTCAAGAGAGTCCGCTAGACCTAAAGCAATAATCTTGTAATGTAATGTTATCATGATAATTTGAATGTCAATTAAAGGCTTACTACTACATGTACTAGTGAGCATTCCGTTTACAATTTAATACATTGTTACAGTTCTTAGATAGTACTGTACATAAAAGTGTGGGCATCTGTTACAATAGTTTTATTTACATGCTCGTAATGATTATGTTGAGTAATTTTGTCCTGTGTACTGATTTTAGTGTTTGATGCACTCAGTGATTTTATTTAGTTATGCTGATTATAGTGTTTGATGTGAACAGAGCATTTGTAAAACAATTCTAGTCCAAGAAATGAACATGCACACAAAACAAAAAGTACGTTTCTGTTTTCAGTTAAATATCAGAACAAGGAACTTTTATTCGAACATCAGTATACAATGTGCAAACTGCAGTCGAAAGCACAAATTTAAAGCAGATAAAAACTGACTCTCTAAATTAAACATAAAAAGAATTGGACTATCCACACACTTTCCCCCCTGGTTTCCCAAACTAGAAACCAAACAAAACACACCTTCGTCCCTCGAAATAAAATAAAACCCAGAAGATAAATAGCACATACTGTCCACCTTCACCCTATCCTATGCATCACAGATAATAACGAATCAAATAAGAAAACGACATGCCATATTATTTTAGTGTTTGATGTTCTCAGTAATATTATTACTATTCCAAAGACATAAAGCACAATTATTTTTTGCAAGAACAAAACTGTTAATAGTATATTATCACCAAGAAAACTCTACCCCCATTCCCTCCCCTGGTTCCCAAAACTAGAAACAACAAACACAGAATACACATGTAGTCCTATACTATTCATCACAGAAAATAATATGATGAAATAACATGCCATTTGGAATATTATTCTTATTCCATGGACATAAAGCATACACGATACCACAAGAACAAAACTGGTAATATTATCGCACAAAAAAAAAGATAACCCTGTACCCTGCCATCGTTCCTAAAACTAGAACCCAAACAAAACGCATCTTAGTCATAAAATAACACCATAAAACCCACAGATAATAAAGAGCACATATTATCCACTGTATGTACTCATCACAGAAAATAAATATATCTAAATGTAGAATATTGTTTTTTGTTCAAAACTATGTACAGTAATCAGAATATACAAATTTTTGTTACAGCGATGTACAGAATATAGAACCCATCAATTCCAAGGAAAAGGTTTTTTAAATTTTATTTTAAAGAATCAAATGCATAGCAGAACATTTTGTTTTCTTATTTTTTCTTACACAACTGACTCTCAACTATACTACGTTTATTATATTATATTATATTTATCGTTGAAGTACAGTATGTAGAATCCATCAAATTTCTTTCCATGCCCACTCCGGGCTTCCCTCTCCTTGGCAATCAATCCACTGCTAATAACCAGGAACTGCAACTCCAACCGCAAAGGATAGCTCCACACAAACTGAAGGTCTGCTGTTACCTGCAACAATAAGCAAACAACCCTATAAGCCCAAAGCTCACACCGGGTCACTCTAGAGACTCAAAAGAAACACTACACTCAAATGTTTGTTTTTTTTAACCCCAATTGCATGCAGACCAAGCCCACATTTTTTTTCCCCCTTAGGTCACCTCAGGTCTTCTTCATACTCATCATAGAATCAGAATCATAGGTTCTTTAAATCCCCCTCCCTCCTCCCAACCTTGGTTTTATGAGTGATGAAATTTAAAAATATGAATTGGACAGGTTTAAATGAGCATAGTGTAGAAGAATGTTGAGAACAAATTAAAACAAAATTACTTAATAATATGGCAAGAAATATTTCAAATTTAAAAAGCAACCAAAACAAAACTTAAAACCATTATGGATGAATGGGAAAACAATAAGAGTTATGTGGGTTCGGGCAAATAGAATAGACCCAACGTTTCCCGGCGTGTCGTAAGAGGCGACTAACAGGGGTGATGTTAGCACGGCATCACTGGGCGAAAGTCTTCTACACAGAAGTCACCGGCCAGGGCGGAGGAACCTCACGTTACTACAGGTTCAACGACCACATGCTCAGGGCCAAGGCGAGCCACACTGTATTCGTGGATTTCGGCTGTGGCCAACAGCCTGGAGAGGATTGGGCCCTGCCAGGTCTTTTTTGCCCAAGACACAACACATGATGAGGCTATCCACTAATTCCATGCCGGATCGGTCGTCGCCCGGCTACACAAGGACCGCGCTTTCCGTTGGCCACCAGGACGGAGGTGAAAAGTATGCTACTGATGGACAAATTAGCAAGATCCGCACGAGAAACAACATCGTCATAGGAACCTGGAATGTCAGGACCCTAACTGCGGAAGGAAAATTAGAAGAACTGGCCCACGAGCTGGACCACTATCGATGGAACGTTCTAGGTATCAGCGAACTGCGCTGGAAAGGCCTAGGTGAAACAACGACTGACAAAGGCCACAAGCTCTATTTCAGCGGTAGAGATGACAGGCACGAACACGGCGTTGGATTCTTGGTCCACAAGAACATTTTAGCCACTGTCATGGGTTGCCGCCCAGTCTCCAGTAGACTCATTACCATCCGTCTGAGAGCAACCCCTTTCAACATTACCATCATCCAGGCCTATGCCCCAACATCAGACTATGAAGACAGCGAAGTGGAGGATTTTTATGAAAATATACAGGCGGTCCTTGACCAAGTGCCGAAGAAGGACATAGTCATAGTGCAAGGCGACTGGAATGCCAAGGTTGGCCAAGATGCGCACCACAACTGGGGAGACACATGCGGACCCCACTGCAACAACGAGACAAATGACAGGGGTCTGAGGCTATTGGAGTTTGCCAGATACAACAATCTGGTACTGGCAAACACGCTTGGTCTCCACAAAAAATCCAGACGATGGACATGGCACAGTCCCGGCGGGGAACATCACAACCAGATCGACTACATTATGGTCAAGAAACGCTTCAGATCAAGCATCAACATTGGCAGGACACGCACTTTTCCAGGAGCAGACATTGGAAGTGACCACGATCTCGTGATGATGTCTTTCCGGCTCCATTTGAAGAGAGTAAATACAGCAAAGTGCACTAGGCTGAAGTTCGACCTGGACAAACTGCAAGACCCGGAGGTGGCAAAAATATTTCAGGCCACAATTGGAGGGAAATTTGCACCACTGCTTATTTTGGGGGCAGGCGAAGTAGATGTCATCACCATGACCAATACCTTCAACTCAGCTGTAACAGATGCCGCCACTGAAATCCTTGGCAAGCACCGACCAAAGAAGAAGCCGTGGATCACACCTGAACTTTTGGATCTGTGTGATAAACGAAGAGAGTTAAAAAAGAAAAAGAACACCTCACAGGGAGCTGATGTCTACCGAAAAATCAACAATGACATCCGAAAAGGCATGCGCACAGCAAAGGAGAACTGGATAGAAGATCAATGCCAGGAAATAGAGAACAATCTGAACAAGAACAACAGCAAGAAGGCCTACCAGACTGTGAAGCGGCTGACAAGTGTTAAACAGCCCAAAGTCTCCACTATCCAAAGCAAGTCTGGCATTTGCCTTACAGAAGAACAAGAAGTCTTGGACAGATGGACAGAGTACTGCTCTGACCTTTACAACCATACACCAAATGGAGACCCATCAGTTCTAGCATGTCCCGAGAGCAGAGAAGAAGAAGAAATCCTCCCAATTCTCCGGGAAGAAGTTGAGGCAGCAGTGCAATCGCTGAAGAAAGGGAAGTCAGCGGGAGTGGACAACATACCAGCGGAACTGCTACAAGCAGGAGGAGAAGCGATGACTGATGCTCTCACCATTATCTGTAACAAGATCTGGCAGAGTGGGGAATGGCCTACACCATGGACCCAGTCGCTTGTCATCACTCTTCCCAAAAAAGGTAACCTCCAGGAGTGTGAAAATTACCGCACCATCAGCCTCATCAGCCATCCCAGCAAGGTCCTCCTGAAAATAATACTCAACAGGTTGAAACCACAAGCTGAACAAATCATAGCTGAAGAACAAGCAGGATTCATGGCAGGGCGAAGTACCACTGAACAGATTTTCAACCTCAGAATAATCTGTGAGAAATACCTACAGCACCAACAACATCTATATCATGTGTTCATAGACTTCAAGAAGGCATTTGACCGAGTCTGGCATGCAGCTCTATGGGCAACCATGAAAGTGTACAACATCAGCCCTAAAATTATAGAAGTCATCAAAAGCCTGTAAGACAAGGCTACCAGTGCAGTCCTCCATAACAGCGTCATCGGGAACTGGTTCAGAACAACAATCGGTGTGCGTCAAGGATGCCTACTCTCTCCAACACTCTTCAACATCTTCCTAGAGCGCATCATGTCAGATGCTCTTGCAGATCACGAAGGCACAGTCAGCATAGGGGGCAGAGCAATCTCCAATCTTCGTTTTGCGGATGATATTGATGGATTGGCAGGAGAGGAACAAGAACTTGAACAGCTTGTACAGAGGCTTGACACCACCTCCAGAGCTTATGGAATGGAAATAAGTGCAGAGAAGACCAAAATGATGACCAACAACACCAATGGCATCAACACGGACATCAAAGTACAAGGCCAATCCCTCAACACAGTGCACAGCTTCAAATATTTAGGAGCCATTGTGTCAGACAATGGGTCTCGACAGGAAGTCCTCTCCAGGATCGCACAAACAACTGCTGCCCTGACAAGGTTGAAGCCCATTTGGAAAGACAGAACCATCAGTCTACATTCCAAAGTAAGACTGCTGCGCTCTCTGGTCGTCTCCATCTTCCTATATGCTTGCGAAGCATGGACCCTCACAGCAGATCTCCAACGAAGAATACAAAGCATGGAGATGAGGTGCTACAGAAGACTTCTGTGCATTTCCTATACCCAACACATCACCAACGTTGAAGTCCGACAGACCATCACACAAGCCATTGGACAACACGATGACCTGCTCACAGTGGTGAAGAAACGGAAACTCCGATGGTATGGCCACGTCACCAGATCATCAGGCCTTGCAAAGACCATTCTGCAAGGCACAGTGCAAGGAGGTAGAAGAAGGGGGAGACCGAAAAAGAGGTGGGAGGACAACATTCGAGAATGGACTGGTTTGACACTGAGCGAAGCCATGAGGGCTGCTGAGGACAGAGAAAGATGGAGTATGCTGGTTAAGCGATCATCTGTGGTGCCCCTACGACCTTCGGGTTATGGGACAGGATAGGATAGGATAGGAAAAAAAGAACTATAAGTTATATAAAAGATACTAAGTAACAAAGGAGGGACTGGATTACCAAACAAACAAATTAGAAATTCATGTAATAAAATTAATAAACAAGCTAAAATTTGTTTGTTTGTTATTTATTGTGTATAGGGTCTAGAGGACTGCAAAGAGCCGAATCAGGACCACATCAAGTTAAAAGGAAATATGGGGGGAAAAAAAGAAAGATTGCATTAAATTGTAAATGCAACACTAAATGTTTTTGGAAATTTATTCAGGGTAAATTACAGACAGGGAACAGTGTTAGTACACTGATAAACAAAGATTGTGAAATAAATTAACAGACAGATGAGGCAAATACACTTAATGATCTCTTTTCTAATGTATTTACTAAGGAGAACCCTGAGGGACTATCTACTATAATAAAAGCGCTAAGAAGTCAAGGCTGTTCTGAAAAATCTAGTAGTGGGCAAAAAATGAAAAGAATTAAACCCAAATAAGGCCTATGGACCAGACGGTATACCCACTATCATGGTACTCAACGAGCTTTAGTTTAATAATAATAATGCATCGTTTCATATAGCGCACATCTCTTGCCATTATACAATTCCAAGGCACTGTCGGTACAAGGGAACCGACCAGAAGCATTCACATACAGTTTGTCCCCGGCCCTGGGCTATCCCGGCTCCTATACAAGGAATTCACATTATGTTGACCTTGTTCGAACTGACCCGGTGACTAGAGAGTCAGAATGAAGCAAACTACACTCAATCCAATTCTGTTTAATGCCTCAACTGAAACTCATCAAGGCCGGGCCAAAACTCGCACCGGGTCACTCTAGAGAATCAGAATGAAGCAAACTAAACTCAATCTGATTCTATTTAGTGCCTCTACTGAAACTCAATTTCCTGCAAAAGTTGTTTAGCTTTACCTGTTTAACCAGTTAATGTCAAACACTCTATGCAAAAGTTGTTTAGCTTCACTGGTTTCAGCTGTTTATCACAAATAAAATGACCTACAATTTATAATCATGCAATTTAATGCAAAAGTTGTTTAGCTTCACCTTTTAACCAGTAAACTACACTCAATCTAATCTTTGTCTTCCTGAATATCTGATAGAACAGTTGGGAATGAATTGTCAGTGTGCTTGTGTACCCATCGACGTTTCAAGGAAAGAGACGTTCTAGCATCGACTTTCCGCTTTCTTTGGCATGGCTTTTTCACATCTGAAGCCCCTGTGAGGACAATAAGAGAGCCATCAGAGCTGGTACACGAAGGATGTGTGACTCTGGGAATTGTGAAATTCCCAAAGTTGTGGAGGTGTTTCAGCTTCTGATCCAAAGTTTTCTTGTCCCATACCACTGGCTTCAGAAGGAATTTGCTAGCAGTAGAAACAAGCCTGTACTCTCCCAACCCAACAAAGGCCCTCGGAACATCCTCATACTGGCCCCTCACCATCTCTCTAAGCTTGTCTACTAGATTCACCAAATTCTGTACCCGCTAGTTGACAGCCATTTTGATTACATTGTTACTGCTCTCACTGTTGTTGTTGGTCCATCCAGGACGGACCTCTGGCCTATTCCGAAACGTAGCAAAATTTTCATCTAACAAAGGCCTCATTGTAGACTGAAAGTAGCCTAGGAATGTTGGTGCTACATTCTGGATGATTTGTTCAGCAGCTTGGACTCTGGGCTCATACACATCAACAGAAGGTGCACGAGTCACACCATCTGAACCAAAGATGGTCGCGAGGATCTGATCCCTGTCTCGGCCTGTGCACCCTACCCTGTCTTTTAAATAATGTAGTGCGTTCTCACGCAAGTGTCGGTTGCTGTCCGGAAAAACTTCTGAGATTGCTTTCCTCAGCGCAGCTTCAGCATCAGAGCCAAAAGTTGGCTGGGTCACCAATCCTCCTTTCTCCTCTAACTCTGACTTCATAGCCGAAAAGAAATGTTTAAATGTTTTTGTGTCCGAATTTCCGTGAATGAAAAACGGCCCGAAAAATAACGGATGCGAACCAGATTTCATCATTCCTAAGGCCCAGATGTTTAAATGTCGTCACTGTCACATGCAAACGCCCTATGTTGTACGTTTTATCTACACAGATGTAAGTGCGCTAAAAGGCTGCATCTGAACAGAACCTGTTAATATCTCTGATCTGATCGCTTGTGTACAAAATGATCATCGGTTTCTTCCCATTGGAATGAGTTATTTGCTGCACAAATGAATCATCATGCACACGCTTTTGCAGACTTTCAACATGGTCTGCAATGTTTGATGCAGCCACTGGGGCACTACCACATGTCTGTCTTAGTTTCTTAGCATCTTTCTTCTTTTTGTCCTGCACCTGAGCTAAGTCTTTAGGCATGCGTGCAAAGTCCCCCTCTGCCGCTGACTTAAACCTGTGGTACACTTCACGTGGGAAATGCTTCTGACACTCTGCGCCTATCTCCTCAAGTACTTCATTATCTGTTCGAACATATGGATCAGACTTAATCTTGGCATTTCCATGGCGTTGAGCACCAGGACAGCTCCCAACATACCCATACAAACTAACTATCTGAGCGACCCCACCTACCACTAACGATGTGATGCGACGCACATAGTCTTTGCTACCTATGTGATGGCTGTAGTTACGACGAGCAACTGTCACCCTATCGTTAGACGGCTGCGGTTCCATTGGAACATTGACGTTTTTCCTGTCTGGTTGCTTACGGTCACAAAAAGCAGCTTTATACAGTACTCCTCTCTTAAGGTGACCCCCCACGGGACCAATTTTTTTTTGATCTTATCCGAGGGGCACCCTAAACAGTCCTCTGATAAGATCAACTACAAGTAAAAAACTTGATCTTATACGAGGTGCTAAATTTTTGTGTCGTGTGACAGTGTGTGCGTGTGTGTACATGTGTGCACGTTGGTGCGCGCGTATGTATGCATGCATTACTGTAAATGTATTTTTTTGTGCGTGTGTATGATGCATAAGCACACACTCAAACACTCAAACGAACGGATGCAAGCATGCATACACATACACACACTCTCACACACACACACAAACACATTGACGCGCACGCACGCAAATGAGAATAAAAAATAAAAAGTATGCACCAAGACAGTTACTGGGTGTATTTGCAGAAAACCTTACACAAGTTTAACAAATTGTTCACTTTGTCTATGCCACGACACATGCTTTATTTCTAGTGAATGAAGTCAATTCAGGGTAAGGTCCATTGTGGCAATACGTCCCGCTTTTGCCATTGTGCGAAATCTTCTCGATTTGACTCACTGGAAACAAAAACAAACAAACAAACTAACAAAAAGATAATAATAATAATAATAATAATAATAATAATAATAATAATAATAATAATAATAATAATAAAAATAATAATAATAATAATAATAATAATAATAATAATAATAATAATAAGAGTGAACATTGGATCACTAAATTTGACCAACTTTTTTTTTCATGGCTGAGGTACTGCTATTTTTTACAAATGCAATTACCCCCCCACCCCCCACTCCCATTTTTTAATTTTCAGTATTATTATGATAAAGGTTAGGTGGAACTAAGTCACAAAAATTCCATCCAACATGAATTCAAAAGAAAAATTTGACATCTGTAAAAAATAGCAGTACATCATCTCAAAACTTACCGTCTCAGGGCCCCATTGGAATCATACTGTCCCTGCTTATGGACACAACTGGTACACAAGAACATCAGCATCTCGTCGTCCCATCCACGGTGCAGGTCTTTGGGCATGTCAATGCAGGTCCTGCCATGGCATAAAAAAAACATACAAAATTTATGCTATTAAACAATACATATAAACCAAAAGTCGTAAAGCTTCACCTGTTCCACCTGTTTATAAAAAATTAAATGAAGGAATAAATCAAAAATCAAAAACTTTAAATCACCCAATGCAAAGTTGTTTAGCTTTGCCTGTTTGAGCTGTGTATCAAAAATAAAATTAATCAAAAATTGCAAATCAATGTTCTTTCATTAGACAATTTCATGCAAAGGTTGTTTAGCTTCACCTGTTCAACCAGTTAATGTCAAACGCGCAATGCAAAAGTTGTTTAGCTTCTCTGGTTAACTTTCAGCTGTTTATCAAAAATAACATAATCAAACATTTATACTCATAATTTGTTCTTTAGGCAATTTCACACAAAAGTTTTTTTTAAAACTTCACCTGTTTAATCAGTGAATGTCAAACACTCAACACAAAAGTTGTTTAGCTTGTTTAGGTTAAAGCTAAAATTATCAAACATTGCTAAGCGTAGTTTGTTGTTTAGAAAATTTCATGCACAAGTTGTTTAGCTTCACCTGTTTAAACAGAGAATGCCAAACACTCAATGCAAAAGTTCTTTAGCTTCATTGGTTTCAGCTGTTTATAAAAAAAATATAAAAAAAAATATAAAAAATATTAAAACAATGATCAAAAATGTATAATTATACTCATGTTTTTTCTTTAGGCAATTTCATGCAAAAGTTGTTTAGTTTCACTGGTTTTCAGCTATTTACCCAAAATAAAATAATCAAAAATGTATAAACTATAATCATAGTTTGTTCTTTAGGCAATTTCAAATTTTCATGCAAACGTTGTTTAGCTTCACCAGTTTAACCAGTAAATGTCAAAAACGTAGGCAAAAGTTATTTTTAGCTTCACTGGTTAAAGCTAAAATGATCAAACATTGCTAAGCGTGGTTTGTTCTTTAGAAAATTTCATGCAAAAGTTGTTTAGCTTCATCTGTTTAACCAGTTAATGTCAAACACTCAATGCAAAAGTTGTTTAGCTTCACGTTTAAGTTATTTATCCAAACTAAAATGATGAAATATATAATCATAGTTTGTTCTTTAGGCAATTACATGCAAACGTTGTTTAGCTTCACCAGTTGGCAATATCCAGATATAGTCCCATCAACCTTTCCGATATAGATACCTTCTTTCCGTCTGATGAGGGTTTTGAGACCATGAGTGTACTAGATGTAGTTCTTATTATTGATAATAATTAGAAATGAGACATAAATAGAACATCTTCCTAATCGAACAAAACATAATTATTATGAATAATAAGAGCTGCATGGTCTCAAAATCCTCATCCGACTGAAAGAAGATCTGTATTGGAAAGGTTGAGGGGACTATATCTGGATATTATACCCACCGTAAATGTCAAAAACTTAATGCAAAAAAAAAATAAAAATAAAAATAATAATAATAATAATAATTTATTTTGTATAGCGCAATTCAAACATAAAATGCTTCACAAAGCGCTTGATCACACGCAGCCACACACAGATACACACGCATAATAAATCTATTCTGCATTTAAAAACAAGACAACATGTAAACCTAGTAAAGGTAACAAACCAACAAATAAAAGTATAAAATCAGTCAATCAATCAATCAACTTATATAAAATAAATGAATAATTTCACAGAAAAAATTTAAGAGAGGGACGTTAATACCAAAAGAGGCAGATCAACAATGCCTCATCTAAGATGTAAAGTGTAAATGGTGGTGAAATACAGCAGTTTTAAAAGTAGAATAATCGTTGAATAACTAAACATCGTTACAACGTATGACAGGCCAGATGAAGAGAATAAAAGCTTGTGTAATGGCATTAATCTGGTTTAAAAAGAAAACATATTTGTGATTCACATAATAATAGTAACAACACCAATAACAATAATAATAATAATAATAATAATAATAATAATAATAATAATAATAATAATAATAATAATAATAATAATAATAATAGCAGTTCTAATTTCATTTACAGTGAAAACAAGTTAAGAGGGATCAAATGTCATTTAAAAAGCAAAACAATTTTAAGACAAGTACACGCATACGCACATGCATCCACATACACACGCATTCACCCACACATTCACACACACACACACATTCACACCCATATTCACACACACACACACACCCCTACACACACATTTCAGATATCAGCGCAACAGGGTGTCCGCAAGGGAGGATGTTCTACAGGTGTAAGAGGAAGAGATAGGTTTTCATTTGGGCTTTGAAAGAGTCAAGAGATGGAGATTGGCGAAGGCTGCATGGGAGTTTGTTCCACAGGGTAGGAGCATAGACGGAAAAAGCTCTTTTGCCAAATGTTCCAAGAGAGTAGCGAGGAACTGTCAGAAGAGAAGCGTCTTGAGAGCGAAGAGTGCGGGTTGGCTTGTAAGGGTTGAGAAGTTCAGAGAGGTAGACAGGAAAATGTTGGTCATGAAGAGACTGATAGCAAATAGAGGCAACTTTGTAGTCAACTCTGGCTTTCACTGACAGCCAGTGAAGAGCAGTCAGAGCGGAAGTGGCGCTAGCGCGTCGGGATTGTTGGAGCACCAGCCGAGCTGCATGGTTCTGAATGCGCTGAAGTTTTTGAAGTTTGTTGTTAGGAAGACCAGCCAAGAGAGAGTTGCAATAGTCAAGCCGAGAAAGGATGAAGGAGACAGCAAGCTTGTTGGCAGAATCAACAGAAAGATATTGGCGGATTTTGCTGATACGACGAAGATGGAAATTCAGAGATTTGCAGAGATTGTTGATGTGAGATTCCATGGACAGACTCTCATCTAGATGTACACCCAGATTCCGAGCAGAAGTTGAGAAAGGGATAGAGTCATCATTGACTTGCAGAGAGTGTGTCGAGAGCTGGCGGAGCTTGCTGTTGGTACCAAGGGCGATGACTTCAGTTTTATCATCATTCATCTTCAGCATGTTTTCTGCCATCCAGTCTGCGACAGAGCTGATGCAGCGCGACAAATCACCAGCAAGGCTGGGGATGTCAGCTGGAGGAGCGGAGTTGTGAATTTGAGAGTCATCAGCAAAGAAATGGTACAGATGATCGAAAGTTTTGATGATTGAGCTGAGAGGTTGAGTGTACATGGTGAAGAGGATAGGTCCAAGAACAGAACCCTGTGGAACTCCAAACCTCAGAGGAAAAGAAGAAGACTGAGTGCCATTGACAAGAACAGATTGAGTGCGGTCAGAGAGGTATGAACGGAACCAAGCCAGAGCCGTCCCAGTGCAGCCAAACACCGACTGGAGACGTGCACAAAGAATGTCATGGTCTATAGTGTCGAAGGCTGCGGATAAATCCAGCAGCGTCAAATTGGACACCCGGCCTCGGTCAGCCACCATGAGCAGATCGTTTACTACAAGCAGCAACGCGGTCTCAGTGCTGTGGCTCTTTTTGTAGGCTGATTGAAACGGCTCAAGCAGGTTGTGGGTCTGGAGATGAGAAAGGAGTTGAGAGAGAACGATTCGTTCAAGAACTTTAGAGAGGAACGGAAGGTTGGAGACAGGTCGGTAGTTTTTCAGTATTTCGGGATCGAGAGTAGCTTTTTTCAGAAGAGGAATGATGAAAGCATGTTTGAACGAAGGAGGAACAGAATCAGACTGGAGTGAAGAGTTCATGATGGAGGGGATGACAGGCAAGAGATCATCAAGACATTCAAAGAAAAACTTGTAGGGCAGAGGGTCGAGAGAGCAGGAGTTCTTGGGCATGTTGAGGATGACTTTTTTCACTTCGTCAGTGGTGACTGGTTGAAATGCACAGAGAGGAGTCCCAGAGAAGCTCGGCAAGTTGGCAGCACCCGCAGTATGAGGAACGGCATCAAGACTTTTTCGGATGTCCTCAATTTTGCCTACGAAAAACTCGCCAAACCTCTCTGGAAGACTCTCAGGAGGGATGGTTGAAGGAAGCGCCCCGCTCGCAGCCACACCCATCAGTTCGTTGCTCAAGCGGAAAAGTTCACGCGAGCTGTTTGACTCGGAGATCCTCAACTGAACAAAAGATGTCTTGGCGCCACGGACAAGGCGTGCGACCCGCTTACGGTGGTTGGAGAAAATCTCGCGGTGGACAGTCAACCCCGATTTCCTCCACACACGCTCTGCTCGGCGCCGTTCGCGTTTGGCCTGTATGACTTCGGCTGTCATCCATGGGACGGACTTCCTCTCGGAGACACGACGCGTGACACAAGGGGCATGCCGGTCGAGAACCTGCGCCAGGCGCTGGTGGTAGGCGTCTGCTGTTTCGTCGCTCTCGGAAGCAAGCGCGGCAACGGCGTGGGAAACATCGGCCCGAAACGCGATGACATCCACTTTCCTCAAGTTCCGAGAACTGACGACGCGGCTTTTTTTGGGGGGAGGCCTGAGCACCGAGAGCTCGAGCGACACGCAGTAGTGGTCCGAAATGTCGCGGTCTTCTACAACGAGGTCCGACACTTTGTCCGGGTTGTTCGTGGCGACCCAGTCGAGGATGTGTTTGTGGCGATGGGTGGGGCTGCGAACGAGCTGCTCCAGACTGTGACACTCCATCGCGCTGAGCACTGCTCGCACATATGTGTCATCCGGCCTGTCAAAATGTAGGTTAAAATCACCTAACAGGAACAAGTTATCACAGTGCGTAAACGACTCAATTAAAGTTGAAAATTCGTCTACAAACATTTTTTCTGTCAGTTTGTTTTTTTGATTGCATGGTGGGCGATACACACTAACAAACACAAAGTGTTGATCCGGCACTCTCAGGCGGACCTCACAAGCCTCGAAGGGTCTGTAGGTGAGGCGGTCAGAACCCTGGGTGATTGTCACATGGTCCATGAGAGTGTCCCGGAACACAACTGCAAGGCCTCCACCGGACCCTGTCAACCGGGGAATGGACTTCGTGCAGTAGCCAGGAGGAGTAAGTTCAGCAATGACAGACTCATCGCCAGTTAAGCGGAGCCAGGTCTCGCAGAAAAAGGCGATGTCGTAGTCACCCTCACTGACCAGGTCGTGCAGCTCAAGGGCCTTGTTGCAACAGGACCGCGTGTTCAGGTTCAGGACCCTCAGAATTTTTAAGCGGTCTCTGGGAGTGCGCGACGGCTGACCAGGTGAGGCTGTTCTTGCCAGTGTGTTGAGTCTGTATGTAAAGGCGTCTTCTTGTCTTCTTCGTTGTCCTCCCTTGTTCTCTTTCGTCTTGTGTCGTCATCCCCCCTCCCCCCTTATTATGCTTTCGTCCCTCTCAAGCCTTATTAGTCCTTTCAGCGCGCGGAAGGGCTGATAGTAAGAGCTCTTTAGTTATTATTTCATGTTGTGTGGCCACTTGTTTTGTCTATTGTTGTTGTAATATGTTACACTTTGTTGTTGTTGTTGTTGTTGTTGTTGTTGTTGTTGTCTGTTTGTTTTGTGAATGTCTGTTTGGTATGTATGTATTCCTTCCCCCTCCCCTCTGGTCTTCTCCCCCTTGTGCCAATGAAGACGTTTCAACGATGATAAAAAGCTAATGAGACACCACTATCTAGATCAGATTTATTTGTATTGGAAGTCTGAGTTATCTTGGGTCTTATTTTGGTTAACAATATTATCCTTATTTGGCTTGGGAAGGATTTTTTGTTATCCCTTGATGCTTTGTTTTCATCGGTCTTTCTGTGCTGCACATGTAATCATTTGTAGCTCCTGTACGTGCATACGTGTGTGCTTTGGGTCGTATGCATACAAATCGCTCACTGTATTGTTCAACGCTAAGTTTTTTGTGCTAGTAATACCTTGCACCGAGCAGCACGTTTTTTGCTTGTTTATTAACCCACTTAATTTCACGTTCCGCGCTGCTCTGCTATAGGAATTATTGTTGCCATAAAAGCGAACTGAGAAGAATGCTAATTATAAGTTTGACAACGAGGCTCTTTTGGGTTCACGAATTTATTTTTTTGTAATAAGTAAGCCTAGATGAATTTTGGAATTTCGCTTCACTTTTATGTCAACCTTGATACGAGGAACAAGTCTTGTTCGATCGCACCAGTTTTGTACTGTATCGCCCCAATACGCGGTTCCAAGGTAAATACTCAAATATTTTATATTTAGGCCACGATCTATCATTTTGGATAAGTCTTTCTGTTTCATTCTTTATATCATCGTTTATTGAACTTATGCTTAAACCTGTTTCGAATGTTAGCGATAAATTTTTTGATCAGTTGTACTTTTTTGAGTCCACACTCGACCACACTATTGCCGAGATATGTAGCTTTGTTCGTTACCTGATTTATAATAATATGATGCATTTCTTAGCTCTCTCTCTCTCTCTCTCTCTCTCTCTCTCTCTCTCTCTCTCTGTCTGTCTGTCTGTCTGTCTGTCTGTCTGTCTGTTTCTGTCTCTCTTTCTTCCTCTTTCATTCTTTCTTTCTTTCTTTCTTTCTTTCTTTCTTTCCTTTTTTTATCTATTGTGTTTGTATGAAGCCGAACTCAGTGTTTGCCATTTATTGCATTTGTTGTGGTACTAGATATTTATACCTAGTTTCTAGTTTTCACCAGGTCACGGGGTACAGTTGTACTGAATAAAATATCAACCTATACCTACACCTGCGTTGTGATTTCCGTGTGTGAATTGGGAGGGCGAGCAGTAACAGAGGGTGAGGGTGATGGTGGTGAATCATGCACCACAAAGTCGGGTGCCGACGGCAGTGCGGCCTCACAGGTGAAGGGCAGTAGAGGTTTGATGGGGCTTGATGGCAAAGCCGAACCTTCCACCATTGGGGGCGTCGACGCAGCGGCGAGAGGGGGGAGGGGGGGGGGCAAGCAATAGAGGCGGAACGCCCGGCTCGGCAGGTGGCAGCGTGATATTACACAGGTCGCACAACGGCGACAGGGAAGGCGCGCATCTTGGAGCGGGCGGCGATGCCAGAGGAGCAAGCGGCAGCGGGGACGACGACGGAGCAACGACGACGATGGGCGGCAGCGAAGAGGCCAAGGCAAAGATGGGGGGAGCCGGGGACCGTGGTGGGTGGGGAACACCACGCATAGCGGCTGGCAGAAACGGCGGCGGTGAAGAAACAACAGCGGAGGCAGGCAACAATGAACATGTATCGTGGAGGCTATCTGTAGTGGCAACGTTTGACGGTGCACGAAGCCGCAGTTTCACGAGTCTGCCTGCTCGAGTGCCACGTTTAGTAGGCTGTTTTCTTGCAATGCCGAGCTCTAGGAGAAACTGGTATACATCTTTGGAGGGTCGACAACTTGGAATCAGCCCTTTTATCATGTGCCTCAATAACCCATCCATGACTGCTGCTACACGTTTAGAAATGAGAACTAATCACAAGATGTTACAATGGGTCATTAAATAAATGTTCACTGCTAGTAATTAAAAGCAAGTTTTGGATATAAATATAGTGGCTTTGACAGTCAATGCAGCTAGTAGACCTATATGCACCTCGCTCCGTTAACTAAATTTTCATTCCCTTAGTTTGGGCCTGGACGAAACACGATACCTGGCCATCTGGTAAATGTCAGAGTGCTGTGGAAAGGGAGAGTGTAGCCTCTTAGCATCATGTCTTTCTTGCTTACTCTAATAGGCCTACAACTTGTAGTGTGAATCACAGGACTTCACTGCCCTCCAAAACTAAAAGTTAACTGCAGTGGCGGTGTGAGTCTTTTACAAAACAGAGTATCAAATGTTAATATATTTACAAACTATTAACAACACTGTAAAGTTCACACCAAGACAAATACACTGATATAAAACTTGGAAAGATTTATCCACTTATATTCATTTACAAAAACACAACATTCACAGAGCTCAGCACACTTGCAGCCAGCTGGCGCAAACACCTCTCTCTCCTCTCCATACTTGGGGGGTGCAACGGGTGAACGTGCACCCCCCCCCCCTCCCCACGGACGACAAAAAAAAGAAGAAGAAGAAGAAGAAAGAAGAGGAAGGAGAAAATGAAGAGGAAGAAGAATATTCAGAATATTCATAATATTCATAATAATAATCATGCTAATAATTATGCTAATCATCATCATCAGCAGCAGCAGCATAATGATAATAATAATAATAATAATAATAATAATAATAATAATAATAATAATAATAATAATAACGGACAAGAAGAAGAAGAAGAAGAAGAAGAAGAAGAAGAAGAAGTTGTTTAATGTATTTAAAGTCTTTTCACCAAAGTGATACAATAATAATTTATTTAAAGTCTTTTCACCAAAGTGATACAATACTAATAATAATAATAATAATAATAATAATAATAATAATAATAATAATAATAATAATAATAATAATAATAATAATAATAATCGTCATTTACCTCAAAGATGCAGTCTCTCCTATTTTCTTTCCCATATCAATCCCTGCCCTCTTCACTCCTCAATCTCCTGTTACCTCCACCCCCTCCCTCCTTTCTTCTTTCGTTTACTCACACTCACCAATCGGCCTACACATGTTAGACATGTAACAGCTCAAACTCAACAACAAAAAAGGGTGTTTTGCCCATAAACTGTTGTTTTGAAAGAATAGCTGTTGTTTTGAAAGAATAGCTGTAAATATTTATACTGTTTTTCTTCCTGGGCCTAACCGGGCATATAAATAGCTGTGAATAGGTTTTTGCTATTCTATTTTCTGTCTTTTTTTTGTCATTTGTGTACATAGTTGTAAATAGTATATTTTTGTCTTTTTTTGTAATTTAAGGACATAGTTGTAAATAGTCTGTACCTTTACTGTCCCGTCTTTTGGTGTATTGTAGCAAAAGTGATGTTTCATCGAGTGCATGTATTTATATGTAATGACTATGTAAAGCGTGGTGAGTCTGGTCATAATAATAATAATAATGAATGGTATTTATATCACGCAAATCTCACATTGCGACTCATTGCGCACCCACTCGCATTCATCCATTGTACATCCTGTCATTACAACACATATGGCATACTATTACAATGAAATAAAAACAACAATAATAGTAATAATTATTTGATAGGCTGGAGTACCCGCTATATAAAAATCCGTTATTATTATTATTATTATTCTTTGCTATGAATCTGAGGTAAGATACAAAAACTTCTCTCTATCTATGGCGAGAGTTACCATACATTATCACGTGTTCTGTGTAATTTCAAAGAGCATATGAACAAATAAATAGGCCTACAATCATGTTATTATTTATTTAATCGTTCTTATATAGCGCTTTTCCAGCTCAAGAGCTGCTCAAGGCGCTGGCCGATACAGGATCTAACTCAAGCCGCCCGAGACGCCCACCCGCAGACTTTGGGCGCATGGTCTGACGCCAGGACAACTGAGCACAATCCTGGGCAGCCAGGGATAGGGGAGAAGGACCTAGGTGCATGCTGGGTGTGTTCTTGTTACCGGCACTCACCCGTCTAGGACATGAGCGTCAGGATCTTTAAAGTCCGTTATGATGGAATGTATGCGGCACAGACTAGACCTCGGTTTATACTCTCATCCGAAGGAGTAGGAAAACAGGAGTAAAGTGTCTTTCCCAGGGACACAACACAATGGCCCGGCCAGAACTCGAACCCGGGACCTTCAGATCCGCAAGCCGAAGCACTACCTTTATTATTATGTTCACTCTTTTGGTAATTTACAGAGATATCGGTAAACTTTATAAATGGGAGTAATTTAATTTAATTTAGCCTAATCACTTTATTTAGCCTATATAGCGCTTTAATAATTATAATTATCAGGTTTTGACACTATGTAGGTTACATATCTACTTCGAGCCCAGCATTGTGTTGTGTCCCTGGGAAAGACACTTTTAAAGACGCTCTACTACCTTAGCTACTCGGACCCTCTTTGAGTCTATCGGTCTAATTAAAGAGTTCCGCCTCTTATCTTTGGTACCGTCATAGACCGTACACACACACACACACACACACACAAACACCACCACCACCCCCAACCCCCCACCCCCGTATTTCGCCTTAGCCCTAAAGTCAGCAAAGAATGTAGGCTACTACGAGTACTAAGTGTGACTGACAGGTAGAGGGCAAAGCCCTGAGACGATCACGGATCACGACGGCCGGCAAAGGAGAGTGGTATGCACGGCATTCAGTTCTTGCCAGGCTTGGTTGAATTGTATTTATTGTTGTTTCCAGACGACCAAAGAGTGTAAGGGAGGCACTGTGGTCTAATGGTAGTGCTTCGGCTTGAGGATCTGAAGGTCCCGGGTTCGAGCCCTGGCCGAGCCATAGCGTACGTTTAGAGCTCAAGGCCGCGGGCCAAGGTCAAGCCCCATGTTAAAAATAGATTCATTCCCACAATCCTTTGAGTCATCGAAACAAACATCCCGGTAGCCATGGTACTTGCAATAAAAGATGAAAGATGTAGTATTTTTTTCCGATTTCCTGACTCCTAAAAGAAAAGAACAGAGTTTGCAAGACGGGTACATGCCTGCGGATGTAATGGTTTTACCCTGGGAAAGACACTTTACTCCTGTTTTTCTACTCCTTCGGATGAGAGTATAAACCGAGGTCTAGTCTGTGTTTCGCATATACATGCATTCCATCATAACGGACTTTAAAGATCCTGACGCTCATGTCCTAGACGGGTGAGTGCCGGTAACAAGAACACACCCAGCATGCACTTGGTCCTTCTCCCCCATTCCTGGCTGCCCAGGATTGTGCTAAGTTGTCCGGGCGTCATACCATGCGCCAAAGGCTGCGGGTGGGCGTCTTGGACGGTTTGAGTTAGATCCTGTATCGGCCAGCGCCTTGATCCTTAGGCTAAGGCGCCTTATAAATGACGAACATTATTATTATTTATTATGAACAATAGAGTGTATGAAGACTAAGAGGCGGCACTTCGTGAGAACTAGCAAAGCTGTTATATTCTTTTTTTGTGGAACGGTAAAACAGATAAAATAAAAAGGAAAATTGCGAGTCACGCGTACGAGAGTGGTGGTTTGAAAATGACAGATGTAAGAGCTTTCCTGTGTGCCCTAAAAGTTTCTTGGCTTAAAAGAATTTTGCTCTCGGAGGGGAAAATAGATCCTGTATCGGCCAGCGCCTTGAGCAGCTCTTGAGCTGGAAAAGCGCTATATAAGTGTGCACGCCGTTCTGGCGTGAATTCACCTGATTGTTGTTTTTTGTTTGTTTGTTTTTGTTTTGATTTAAAGCTAAATGTTAATATGTTTAGCCCCAACGTTTGCATCAGCGAGGACGCTGATGGAATAACGGTTGGGAGAGGGGAGGTAACCAAGTCTGGAAGCTGATGTATCAGATATTGGGGTGAATAATTTTATAATCAAGTGACCTAGCCTTGGTTAATGAGCATGTTTGCGCGATCACTGATGTTATTTTCTTGAGATACGTTTTAGTACATCTGAATAAACGCTATACCGGGTTCAGTTCAGTTCAGTAAGTAGATTACCGTCCCCGGACACAGAAGCGTAAGGTCGCGTTACCGGGTTTGATAACTATTTATGTTATAGACTGCAGTACGGGTCCCAGGGCCGGACCTGGGGAAAGTCGAAGGGGGGGGGGGGGGGGGGGTGTTACAGGTTCAGCGAAGGCGCGAAGCGCCGAGCCTTCTAGAGGGATCCGGGGGCATGCCCCCCCCCCCCCGGAATTTTTTTTTTCAAGGATGCAAAATGGTGCAATCTGGTGCTAGCCTATTGACATTACTGTTTAATTTGTTTGTCCATAAAGTTAAAAAAATGACGCTATAGATATAATATATACAAATAAAAATTAAATAACTAGATTATCTGGGTCACCAATTTCCACTTACTTTGCAGGTGTGTGTGCGTATTTTTTTTAATAACAAGTAGCAGTAAAATAAAAAATGTAAAAAATGTGCAGTTGTAATTCATTAATTACTTAGACCCTATTTTATAAGAGCTACGCTTTTCGTAATTTATTTACTTATAAAAAAAAGTCCATGTCCATAACATCATACCTGAAGGCGAATATAGAGGCTACTTCTTGAATTCTTTAGGACAGCCTTAATTTCAGATGGTGTGGTTGCGTCTATTCTTTCAAGTTGAGAGTGTGATCCTCGCATCATTAAAATCTCAAAAGGTGAATCCTGAAGCCCAGGAAGTAGCTCTCGGATACGCTGGTCAAACTCTTCCTGTGATAGGCTGAGTGGAAACTCGACCTTTTTTCCATTATCAACAGGCCCTTTCAGAAAAAAAAAAGTAATAATGATTTTCTGCCTCTTTTACAGACAGAAAAGCTAGATTTACACAATGGAAATACATAAATAAACTATTTTGAGTTCATTTTATACCTTACTACATAAAAGTTTCATTATTTTTAATGTTTGACGTATTAAAGTTAAAGTTAATTTTAGTTATATGGCCTTTTTAAAAAAAAAACTACTACTACTACTACTATTACTACTACTACTACTAATAATAATAATAATAGAGGATGCTAATATGCGCTTTTCTTCTGACGAACTCAAAGCGCACGACCTGTAACAAGAGTATACAAGACCTATACATGATGTAAAGCCAGGGAGATCGCTATTAGGAAACTGAAAAGAAAATAGTATTGTATTTTTAAAATTAAACTGGCGGCACCCTGTATTATTTTGAAGGGATGGCGGAAGCCGGAGAACCCGGAGAGAACCCTCCTTGATCCATAAAGCTCATACCTTAGTCACAAATTGTTGGCCCCATGTGGGACTCAAACTCGCGACTGTTGGCATTGGAAACCAGTGCATTTATTATTATTTTATTATTAAGTACATCAACTATTTTTATCAATTTGTTACTAATATAAAACAATGCATTATTTTTCCAGACTAATATTATGTACTATGAATAGACCTTAAATACACAGAAGGAGAAAAAAGAAACATAATCAGCAAATTTTGAAAGTCAGTGAATAAAATGTACCGATTTACCACACACACACTAAAAAAGAAGAAGAAAAAAAATCTACACCACCTATTAATTAATTACAATACTTTACATGCATACCAAGTCCTTGGAGTCGAAGATTATGCACCTTTGCTGTGCTAAATGTTGTAAGGTCACTACTGAGTCCAGTGACCTTAACCCTGAGTACCTCATGACGCTTTAACCTTTTTACTGGCCGAGGTCTATCGCGCTGAGGGACTATCCGAAAGGCATTTAATCTGAAATGTAGGCGAAATACATTTTATTAATAACAAATGGCAATTTCTATTGGTAATAAATATAGGCCCTAGTGATTATTTATTTTAAAATATTTACAACAGAGAAGTACATTTTCTTATACTAAATTTATTATTGCTTTTAGCAAATATCACTTATTTATTATAAATCAGCTGTGTGGTAAAAACAGAAAGAAATCTATGTGTTTATTTTTTTTCAGAATTTGCAAAATCTGAAAATTAATTTTAATAAAAAAATTAAAGTATTTTTCCAATCAGATGGCAAAAAAGGCAAAATATTGAGGTAGCTAGGTAGGTATAGCTATACCTACCTATGCATTTTACATTTATTTTTAAAGGGGTGGTGGAATGCATGGTACTGTCGTACACTTTGATGAACTTATTCTTATTTCTTAACATGTTTCAGTATTAAATATTCCTTTTTTTGAAAGATTTAATAATACAGTGATGGTCAGGTGAGCCTTGATGTTTTACAGCCTAATGGTAAACCAAAGAGCTTCATGCCACACACCCTTTACCCTGAAAACCACCTTAAATGTAAATTAATGCATATTTAAATAACAAATTACAATAATGAAAACTATAGTTGAGAGTAAATTAATTAAAGCTAGTACATATATAGAGGAGAGAAATTTGGGGTTTATATTTGATACATCATTGTCGGTTTTTCCTCACATAGAAAACTGTATTAATAAAGCTAATTAATAGAATGATTGGATTAAAAAGGACATTTAAGTTTTTATTAATAAAGATATTTTGTATTTAATTATATATGGCCATAGCTATAGCCCATTTAGAGTGTGGGAATATTATATTTATGGTCACCATTATCAAAGAGGCAGCCAATAGCCATGGAGAAAGTGCCGCGAAGAGTTACAAATCTATTATCTTAACTGAATGCAAAGAGATGTCATACTGTGAGAGAGGTTAATATAATTATTTAATTTTACATTGTCTCAATGGAAGACATTTAAGAGGAGATTTAATTTCAACTTTAAAATATTTAATCACATAAATGACCTCTCATTAAGCTATTTCTTTGCATCACCCAATTGTAATATAAGGTGACAAAGTGAGGGCGGACTCTTTATCCACGACTGATATTCAAAAACTAACCTTTGAAAAAATGTTTTTAGTAACAGAATTGCTCATCTTTGGGACAATCTTCCTACTAATTTAAAATACCTTCACAGTCCTTCAATCAATAGCACTGATAAACAAAAATTTAATTAAGTACCGGAAAAATTAGTATGGAACAAGGTGTTGAATCTGTGAAAAATGGGTACGGGTATATATGTGTGATATGTATGTTTGTTTGTATATATGTGATATGTATGTTTGGGTGCATGTATTCCCTCCCCCCCAAATTATAATGGTCAAATTTGTAACATATTGTAATGCATGATGGATTTTATATTATTTGATTTGATCTTATTTCTGTAATAGCATGAGTGTGAAACAATTTCTTCAGGAATAATAAAATTATTCTGATTCAGTACTAATTCATAAAATAATCAACTAGATAAAATATACCCAAATCTAAGTATTATTTAGAATTTTTGTTGATGAATAATTTACTATTTAGATAAATTTGTTACATGCATTAACTGTTGACTACTACTACTACTACTACTACTACTACTACTACTACTACTACTACTACTACTACTACTACTACTACTACTACTACTGTACTAGGTTACTACTTACAATCTACAGACATACACTAGTGGTCTTGTTGCTTCTGGAGTTAGTTTTTTACAATACAATGAATACATGCCTTCAGGTTGGGGGGTGGGGGGAACAACAACAACAAAAAAGCCGACAATAAAGAATTGTATTTTGGCCTATAAATAATTTTATTTTAGCGATATACGATACTACGCACACACAAAAACACCGCAAGAAAACCGGCAGCAAGCCGGACCCGCCTCTAGACTGCAGATTATCCAATTGGCATTTTTGATGCATATTTACTAATTATTTTTTTCCTTAATTTAGAATGGGGGCATTCTTCAAATGTAATTTTTGCTAAATTAAACGCTTGAGCTTAGCACTTCTCGGGATTTTTGTGACTTGATTGCAAGTTGCTTCCCTTCATAAACATGCCTGTTACCATAGATACAGACTCTGTATCTATGCTGTTACTAAGTAACAAAAATGCTAAACTGTGAAAGTGAAACTAAAACAGTACAAGAAAAAAAAAGATAATTACCGAAACAGGTCAAATAAATATAAATGTTAAAACAAATAATTATGCAAACAACTCACCGTTCAACCATACCTAACCCTGCAACTGGTCTCTCTTCAAGTTCTCTCATTCGATCATCGATAATTTCAATCGCATCCATCTTCCCGCCTCAAGTAACGCAAAACGAAAGGAAAGCAAGCAGATTGGCGCGATTGCCTGTTTTGTGTTCCGCTTTAGTTCCGATCAAACTTTTGGAACATTTGCATACTGTGTATTCGGAAGAACTCGGAAATGCGCGATGAAAAGGATCGATCCTTTCGTAACGGAGCGATGCAAAGTAGCGATACTTTTCGAAAAGTATCGATGCTTTGCATCGATACTTTTCATCGCGCGTTTGACACTGTTCGTACGCCATAGCGCACCACTGCCAGCTCCTGCCTTTTGGAAGGCGCTACCAAACACCAAGGGTCAGAACTCTCAGAACGAAAAACAGTTTTATTCCAAAGGCTGTCTCATTACTTAATAAATGACATGTGTGTGCGTGTGTGTGTGTATGTGTGTGTACGTGTGTGTGTGTTTTGTTTGCCCAAAATAATCTCATTTCACATTTGCTGTCGTTTAATGTTAGCATGCATAAGTGTAATTCTATTCATATGAGACTGTGCATTTTTATCCTCATTGTCATTATGATTGTTGTTATTATTATTGTGATGTTTATTCCTTGTTGATTGTAATTGTACACCACAATGTAATTTCTTGTAAAAGATAATAAAGTTGTCTTATCTTATCTTATCTTCAAAAGATACGTGGTCAAGTCACAGAAAGAATACTGAAAATTCATCACATCAACTACATTCACTATAATACAATGTAGCTTACATACATATTTATAGCGTGCACAATAAATACGTTCCTAACAAAAAATTATCAATTACTGGTTAAGAAAACTCTCTCTAACTTATCAACTAAACATATCTCTTCATTCATCATTGTCATTTTATTAAAGTCTAGGCACCGAGTGCCCAGAGTAATTCTAATGCGAACTTCATTGTTGGTATGTAAATCTGTCAACTTATATTTGCGGTACCACGTGCTTGCCATGTCATGAACATTCTACAAATTCTCTGACCCTCCAGTTTCCCGTGGCAACAACTAATCTGCCGTCTAAATCTATTTACTGGAAGGGGAAGATCGGGCTAGCGCTGTTCTTGTGTCCCTCTCTTGTCTAATTATCATCTACGGGACCCTCGGACCCGTACTGCATGCAGTCTATAAAATAAATAGTTATCAAACCCGGTAGCGTTTTTTTCAATGTACTAAAACGTGTCTCAAGAAAGTAACATCAGTGATCGCGCTGCTGCAAGCGTTGGTGCCAAAACATATTAAAATTTAGCTTTAAATCAAAACAAAAACAAACAATCAAACAAAAAACAACAATTAGGTGAAATGCACGCCAGAACGGCGTGCACAGTCTTGCTGCACTAGGTTCTCCGGCATTAGTACCATTTGTGAATTGTATCTTCTGGCAAAACAGTTCACTGCCTCTTTGAAGTCAATATCAACATCCCTGTGCACTTTCAGTAAAGCAAGTCCATTGAGCCTCTGTTGCCCCATTGTAGAGCGCAGGTAGTTTTTCAGGTTGCGCAACTGACTGTTTGAACGCTCACACTCGACAGTAGTGACAGGCAGGGTGCAAAAGGTTCTTTAGCATGATGAACAGGTTGGGATAAAAATCCCCGTCACAATGTTTCAGTGCTTCTGATGCCGTGGATGGGATGATAGCTGTCGCATTCTCAGCAGCACTTCGCCATTTGCAAACCCACCGTTGGTATTCTGCATCAAGGGTAGCGTTGTCTGGTAGGTCAGACTCCCACAACATTGCCAGTGTCTTCACCCCTTCTGGAACCTGCATGAAACCATCCTGGTTGTCTATTAAAGTATTTGGCACCAGCGTAAGGTTCATGTGGTGAACAAGACCGCGCCCTGTTGGCAGCAAGGGAGGCACTGTGGTCTAATGGTAGTGCTTCGGCTTGCGGATCGGAAGGTCCCGGGTTCGAGGCCACAGGCCGGGCCATTGTGTTGTGTCCCTGGGAAAGACACTTTACTCCTATTTTCCTACTCCTTCGGATGAGAGTATAAACCGAGGTCTAGTCTGTGTCGCATACATTCCATCATAACGGACTTTAAAGATCCTGACGCTCATGTCCTAGACGGGTGAATGCCGGTGACAAGAAAACACCCAGCATGCACCTAGTACCTAGGTCCTTCTCCCCCATCCCTGGCTGCCCAGGATTGTGCTCAGTTGTCCGGGCGTCAGACCATGCGCCCAAAGGCTGCGGGTGGGCGTCTCGGGCTGCTTGAGTTAGATCCTGTATCGGCCAGCGCCTTGAGCAGCTCTTGAGCTGGAAAAGCGCTATATAAGAACGATTAAATAAATAAAGTTGTACTACTACTACTACTACTACTTATTATTATTATTATGGCTATTGACGCCTAATCTAAACAAAGCCCTAGGCGTTTATAAAGTCAAAAATTTACAACTAATCAAAAAGAAAACATACAAAGCAAGAAAAGAAGATAACGATTTCACTAATAACACCATCTGCAAAACACAGACACAGACACACACACGCACGCATGCACACATAATAACTTCTATAATAAAGAAAACAAAAAATCAATTAAATTAGTCACTGCGAAAAGCTTAAGCACACCAAACATACTAAAAAAACAATCAAGATTAAAGACTATGATGGAAATAAATAAGATTTGAAAATTTTTTTGAAGGTTGGCAGGGAGGGTGAGTGACGGATGAAGTGGGGGAGCTGGTTCCAAGTAACAGGGGCTTGATAAGAGAAAAACCATTGGCCAAAAGTTTTTGTCCTGACAGTGGGGATCATGAAGATACGAGAGTCTGCAGAAGAGCGAAGCTGACGAGATGGGGTATAGAGATGGAGTAGGTCAGATATATATTGTGGGCCAGAAACATCAAGGGACTTATAGCAGAGTGTGGCAGTCTTGTGAGAAATTCTCTGTTGAACAGGAAGCCAGTGGAGAGAGTGTAGGAGAGGGGAGATGTGGTCAAATTTAGAAGAGCGAAAGACAAGCCTAGCAGCATTACATGGTTCTGGACCCTTTGGAGCTTAGAAATAAGATAGTAAGGACAGCCTGAAAGAATAGGTTGAATGGCATTTAACCTCCGTATGCACTGACTCAAGCGAATTAACACCTCCACCCTACCCCACACCTTCTCATACCCAACCGTTCTTTTGCATAGACTCCCCCACAACCTAACTTTCAATTTCTCGTTGGGAAAAAAAGAGCATTATTTTAGAAATAAGAACAAGTGTATACGGCTCTGGAACTAGAACAAACGTGGTGCATCGCTTTGGAACTCCCTGTCACAATGAAACGAATTCTGGGTGAAAAAAAGAAAGCATTTGTTGAGGGAGATATGGCAAAAGTGAAAAAAATAGAAAAAGAATTTCGTTGGAAAATTGCAAAGAGCAAAAAAGAATACAAAGATAAGGTGCAAGAAAAATTGATAGAAGGGAATGGAAAGGGGGCATGGGATGGGTTGAATACAATGATGGGGAGGAAAGTACAAAAGCAAGGTGTTAAAAATGACGATCCTGTTTCACTTTCAAATGATTTAAACAAATTTTATGCTCGTTTTGATGAACATGATTTTTCACAGGATGTTTGTCTGCTTCTGCTTACCATTCCAAATAACATTACCATTAACGAAAATGATGTTAAAAAGGTTCTTTCAAATGTCAATCCTCGCAAGGCTTGTGGTCCTGACAGGGTGGGGGGTAAAGTTTTAAAGGAATGTTCTAGTCAGTTATCTTGTGTTTTACTAGCCTTTTTCAACTTTTAATGAATTATCATTTTGTCCCAAGATCATGGCGCACCTCTACTGTAATACCAGTTGCTAAAAAGCCAAATGCCAGAGAAATGATTGATTTTAGGCCTGTCGCCTTGACCTCGGTGGTTTGTAAATGCATGGAAAAACTGCTCTGTAGTCAGCTGACTACCTCAGTGGCAAATCGCATGGACCCTCTGCAGTTTGCTTACAAGGCAAAACGCGGGGTAGAGGACGCAACCTTGACCTTACTTGATTCTGTTTCTAGACACCTTGATACCTCAGGTACTTTTGTCCGGTGCCTTATGATGGATTTCAGTTCTGCATTTAATACGCTTCAACCCCACTTACTAATCAAGCGTCTTCTTGACCTTGACGTTAGTCCAGGACTCGTTCTCTGGATTCGTTCCTTTCTCCGCGATAGGCCACAGAGGGTCAGTATTGACGGTATCTTGTCCGACGAGATTATTGTAAACACTGGGGCGCCGCAGGGCTGTGTCCTCTCGCCGGTTTTGTTTTCTCTCTACACCAACGAACTGACGTGCGACACCAGCATTTTTACTTTGATAAAGTTTGCGGATGATATGGCTCTAATAGGCAGGCTGAAAGATGAACAATCTCTCTCGCAATACTTCGATTTTACTTGTACGCTTCTTACCTGGTTCAGTGACAGTTATTTAAAGCTAAACGTAACTAAAACTAAAGAAATTTGCTTTGAAGAACACCGTGCGAGAGATCCTGCCCTGCTTCGCCCCCTGAAAATTGCATCTGAAAATGTAGAACAGGTTGAAACTTTTACGTATTTAGGGACGGTTTTAGACAAGAACTTGAAGTTCAGTGATCATGTTGGTTTTATTTGCAAAAAGGCCAATCAAAGGATGTATCTAGTAAGAAAGTTGAAAAATTTTGGGGTCAATGTACATATCTTAGAAATAGTTTACAGATCTCTAGTAGAAAGTATTCTATGCTTTAACATTGTTACCTGGTTCGGAAATCTTGGCGTTAGAGACAGGAACAGACTCAACCGCATTGTAAACCTAGCTAGCAGAGTGATAGGAAAGACACAAAAGCCAATAACAGAAATATATAAAGATTTGGTAAAAAGTAAAGCTAGAAAGATCATGTCTGATAACAGTCATCCCATGTGTAGGTCATTTGAACTGTTGCCCTCAGGTCGGAGGTTTAGAACCCCGGCCTGGAAAAGAAACTTGTATGGCCACTCTTATGTACCAAGTGCAATCCGCATCTTAAATTTAAGCAAACTGTAATACCCCCAGTTACCTACAATGGCTACATTTGTCTTCTGTGTACTGTGATGATGTAATGTAATATGATGTAAGTTGTGCAATGAAGTCAGCTATTTGTCATGCGTATGTCTTAATTAATGTTTTATGTAATGTAATATGATGTGAGTTGTGCAATGAAGTCAGCTATTTGTCATGCGTATGATTGTCTTAATAAATGTTTTATATAACAAAAACTGTTAATATTTCTTTTAGTTTTTAATCTTTCTGTCTTAGTCTTTGTGCTACTAAAGACAAATTTCCATGTGATTGTATTTTAACTATGGACAATAAAGATTCGTATTCGTATTCGTAACATTTAAAATATGCAAACTCCCTGTCCTCTTTTAAGGCTGGTCTGTCTGCCCTAATTCACAACTAGTTATAAAGTAAAAAGCCTTAATAAAAATTTCGAAGACACGATTACGGCCAATACGTATTCTTTCTTTCTGACATGCGTGAGTAAGCTATATATGCCGCATATCTCATGTATATGTGCATTTGTATTGAAATACGTTGTACATTGTATATATATATAGTACTTTTATTTCAATTTTGTGGGTATGATTGCTTGTAGAAAAAGAATTTCGTTGGAAAATTGCAAAGAGCAAAAAAGAATACAAAGATAAGGTGCAAGAAAAATTGATAGAAGGGAATGGAAAGGGGGCATGGGATGGGTTGAATACAATGATGGGGAGGAAAGTACAAAAGCAAGGTGTTAAAAATGACGATCCTGTTTCACTTTCAAATGATAAACAAATTTTATGCTCGTTTTGATGAACATGATTTTTCACAGGAAGTTGAGGATGTTTGTCTGCCTCTGCTTACCATTCCAAATAACATTACCATTAACGAAAATGATGTTAAAAAGGTTCTTTCAAATGTCAATCCTCGCAAGGCTTGTGGTCCTGACAGGGTGGGGGGTAAAGTTTTAAAGGAATGTTCTAGTAAGTTATCTTGTGTTTTTACTCGCCTTTTTCAACTTTTAATGAATTAATTATCATTTTGTCCCAAGATCATGGCGCACCTCTACTGCAATACCAGTTGCTAAAAAGCCAAATGCCAGAGAAATGAATGATTTTAGGCCTGTCGCCTTGACCTCGGTGGTTTGTAAATGCATGGAAAAACTGCTCTGTAGACAGCTGACTACCTCAGTGGCAAATCGCATGGACCCTCTGCAGTTTGCTTACAAGGCAAAACGCGGGGTAGAGGACGCAACCTTGACCTTACTTGATTCTGTTTCTAGACACCTTGATACCTCAGGTACTTTTGTCCGGTGCCTTATGATGGATTTCAGTTCTGCATTTAATACGCTTCAACCCCACTTACTAATCAAGCGTCTTCTTGACCTTGACGTTAGTCCAGGACTCGTTCTCTGGATTCGTTCCTTTCTCCGCGATAGGCCACAGAGGGTCAGTATTGACGGTATCTTGTCCGACGAGATTATTGTAAACACTGGGGCGCCGCAGGGCTGTGTCCTCTCGCCGGTTTTGTTTTCTCTCTACACCAACGAACTGACGTGCGACACCAGCATTTTTACTTTGATAAAGTTTGCGGATGATATGGCTCTAATAGGCAGGCTGAAAGATGAACAATCTCTCTCGCAATACTTCGATTTTACTTGTACGCTTCTTACCTGGTTCAGTGACAGTTATTTAAAGCTAAACGTAACTAAAACTAAAGAAATTTGCTTTGAAGAACACCGTGCGAGAGATCCTGCCCTGCTTCGCCCCCTGAAAATTGCATCTGAAAATGTAGAACAGGTTGAAACTTTTACGTATTTAGGGACGGTTTTAGACAAGAACTTGAAGTTCAGTGATCATGTTGGTTTTATTTGCAAAAAGGCCAATCAAAGGATGTATCTAGTAAGAAAGTTGAAAAATTTTGGGGTCAATGTACATATCTTAGAAATAATTTACAGATCTCTAGTAGAAAGTATTCTATGCTTTAACATTGTTACCTGGTTCGGAAATCTTGGCGTTAGAGACAGGATCAGACTCAACCGCATTGTAAACCTAGCTAGCAGAGTGATAGGAAAGACACAAAAGCCAATAACAGAAATATATAAAGATTTGGTAAAAAGTAAAGCTAGAAAGATCATGTCTGATAACAGTCATCCCATGTGTAGATCATTTGAACTGTTGCCCTCAGGTCGGAGGTTTAGAACCCCGGCCTGGAAAAGAAACTTGTATGGCCACTCTTATGTACCAAGTGCAATCCGCATCTTAAATTTAAGCAAACTGTAATACCCCCAGTTACCTACAATGGCTACATTTGTCTTCTGTGTACTGTGATGATGTAATGTAATATGATGTGAGTTGTGCAATGAAGTCAGCTATTTGTCATGCGTATGATTGTCTTAATTAATGTTTTATGTACTGTAATATGGTGTGAGTTGTGCAATGAAGTCAGCTATTTGTCATGCGTATGATTGTCTTAATTAATGTTTTATATAACAAAAATTGTTAATATTTCTTTTAGTTTTTAATCTTTCTGTCTTAGTCTTTGTGCTACTAAAGACAAATTTCCATGTTATTGTATTTTAACTATGGACAATAAAGATTCGTATTCGTATGTTATCCTGATAATAATAATAATAATAATAATAATAATAATAATAATAATAATAATAATAATAATAATAATAATAATACAGTATTCGTACTACTTATTTGTAGTTCATGTATGTTGTTATAATGTACTCACATCTATTATATATTTGCATGTGTTAAGGACTAGCTGGAAGAAAGGACCTCTGGACCTAAAGCTACTATCCTTATGTAATAAACATTTTTCAGTTTCAGTTTCAGTTTCAATTTCCATGTCCTAACACAAAACTGGGCCCCACTATAGTGAGACAAGTAAACTGGGGGTGATTAAAACTTATCAGATGAAGCAACCTAAACTTGAAAATGTTGTATGGAATTGTTGTTGATGTCTTTAACACACACACACACACACACACACACACACCACCACCACCACCCCCAACCCCCCACCCCCGTATTATTCAGATTGATTTGTATCCCGCTGCCATTCTCTCATCTCTTGTCTATGTGAGTATGTCTGTTCCGCAAGTGTATACACGGCTGTAAATATTTAACTGTTTTCCTTCCTGGGCCTAACCGGGCATATAAATAGCTGTAAATAGGTTTTTGCTATTCTATTTTCTGTCTTTTTTTGTCATTTGTGTACATAGTTGTAAATAGTATATCTTTGTCTTTTTTTAATTTATGTACATAATTGTAAATAGTCTGTATCTTTACTGTCCCGTCTTTTGGTGTATTGTAGCAAAAGTAATGTTTCATCGAGTGCACGTATTTATATGTTATGACTATGTAAAGCGTGGTGAGTCTGGTCACAGGCTGGAGTACCCGCTATATAAAAATCCGTTATTATTATTATTTCGCCTTAGCCCTAAAGTCAGCAAAGAATGTAGGCTTCTACGAGTACTAAGTGTGACTGACAGGTAGAGGGCAAAGCCCTGAGACGATCACGGATCACGACGGCCGGCAAAGGAGAGTGGTATGCACGGCATTCAGTTCTTGCCAGGCTTGGTTGAATTGTATTTATTGTTTCCAGACGACCAAAGAGTGTAAGGGAGGCACTGTGGTCTAATGGTAGTGCTTCGGCTTGAGGATCTGAAGGTCCCGGGTTCGAGCCCTGGCCGAGCCATAGCGTACGTTTAGAGCTCAAGGCCGCGGGCCAAGGTCAAGCCCCATGTTAAAAATAGATTCATTCCCACAATCCTTTGAGTCATCGAAACAAACATCCCGGAAGCCATGGTACTTGCAATAAAAGATGAAAGATGTAGTATTTTTTCCGATTTCCTGACTCCTAAAAGAAAAGAACAGAGTTTGCAAGACGGGTACATGCCTGCGGATGTAATGGTTTTACCCTGGGAAAGACACTTTACTCCTGTTTTTCTACTCCTTCGGATGAGAGTATAAACCGAGGTCTAGTCTGTGTTTCGCATATACATGCATTCCATCATAACGGACTTTAAAGATCCTGACGCTCATGTCCTAGACGGGTGAGTGCCGGTAACAAGAACACACCCAGCATGCACTTGGTCCTTCTCCCCCATCCCTGGCTGCCCAGGATTGTGCTAAGTTGTCCGGGCGTCATACCATGCGCCAAAGGCTGCGGGTGGGCGTCTTGGACGGTTTGAGTTAGATCCTGTATCGGCCAGCGCCTTGATCCTTAGGCTAAGGCGCCTTATAAATGACGAACATTATTATTATTTATTATGAACAAGAGTGTTGGAGAGAGTAGGCATCCTTGACGCACACCGATTGTTGTTCTGAACCAGTTCCCGATGAAGCTGTTATGGAGGACTGCACTGGTAGCCTTGTCATACAGGCTTTTGATGACTTCTATAATTTTAGGGCTGATGTTGTACACTTTCATGGTTGCCCATAGAGCTGCATGCCAGACTCGGTCAAATGCCTTCTTGAAGTCTATGAACACATGATATAGATGTTGTTGGTGCTGTAGGTATTTCTCACAGATTATTCTGAGGTTGAAAATCTGTTCAGTGGTACTTCGCCCTGCCATGAATCCTGCTTGTTCTTCAGCTATGATTTGTTCAGCTTGTGGTTTCAACCTGTTGAGTATTATTTTCAGGAGGACCTTGCTGGGATGGCTGATGAGGCTGATGGTGCGGTAATTTTCACACTCCTGAAGGTTACCTTTTTTGGGAAGAGTGATGACAAGCGACTGGGTCCACGGTGTAGGCCATTCCCCACTCTGCCAGATCTTGTTACAGATAATGGTGAGAGCATCAATCATCGCTTCTCCTCCTGCTTGTAGCAGTTCCGCTGG
The DNA here is from genome assembly GCA_036898135.1 of Oncomelania hupensis. Lineage (NCBI taxonomy): Eukaryota > Metazoa > Mollusca > Gastropoda > Littorinimorpha > Pomatiopsidae > Oncomelania > Oncomelania hupensis. Next base: position 407,344 of record JBAHVR010000336.1, read on the forward strand.
TATGTTGTCCACTCCCGCTGACTTCCCTTTCTTCAGCGATTGCACTGCTGCCTCAACTTCTTCCCGGAGAATTGGGAGGATTTCTTCTTCTCTGCTCTCGGGACATGCTAGAACTGATGGGTCTCCATTTGGTGTATGGTTGTAAAGGTCAGAGCAGTACTCTGTCCATCTGTCCAAGACTTCTTGTTCTTCTGTAAGGCAAATGCCAGACTTGCTTTGGATAGTGGAGACTTTGGGCTGTTTAACACTTGTCAGCCGCTTCACAGTCTGGTAGGCCTTCTTGCTGTTGTTCTTGTTCAGATTGTTCTCTATTGCCTGGCATTGATCTTCTATCCAGTTCTCCTTTGCTGTGCGCATGCCTTTTCGGATGTCATTGTTGATTTTTCGGTAGACATCAGCTCCCTGTGAGGTGTTCTTTTTCTTTTTTAACTCTCTTCGTTTATCACAGATCCAAAAGTTCAGGTGTGATCCACGGCTTCTCCTTTGGTCGGTGCTTGCCAAGGATCTCAGTGGCGGCATCTGTTACAGCTGAGTTGAAGGTATTGGTCTCTCTCCAACACTCTTCAACATCTTCCTAGAGCGCATCATGTCAGATGCTCTTGCAGATCACGAAGGCACAGTCAGCATAGGGGGGCAGAGCAATCTCCAATCTTCGTTTTGCGGATGATATTGATGGATTGGCTGGAGAGGAACAAGAACTTGAACAGCTTGTACAGAGGCTTGACACCACCTCCAGAGCTTATGGAATGGAAATAAGTGCAGAGAAGACCAAAATGATGACCAACAACACCAATGGCATCAACACGGACATCAAAGTACAAGGCCAATCCCTCAACACAGTGCACAGCTTCAAATATTTAGGAGCCATTGTGTCAGACAATGGGTCTCGACAGGAAGTCCTCTCCAGGATCGCACAAACAACTGCTGCCCTGACAAGGTTGAAGCCCATTTGGAAAGACAGAACCATCAGTCTACATTCCAAAGTAAGACTGCTGCGCTCTCTGGTCATCTCCATCTTCCTATATGCATGCGAAGCATGGACCCTCACAGCAGATCTCCAACGAAGAATACAAAGCATGGAGATGAGGTGCTACAGAAGACTTCTGTGCATTTCCTATACCCAACACATCACCAACGTTGAAGTCCGACAGACCATCACACAAGCCATTGGACAACACGATGACCTGCTCACAGTGGTGAAGAAACGGAAACTCCGATGGTATGGCCACGTCACCAGATCATCAGGCCTTGCAAAGACCATTCTGCAAGGCACAGTGCAAGGAGGTAGAAGAAGGGGGAGACCGAAAAAGAGGTGGGAGGACAACATTCGAGAATGGACTGGTTTGACACTGAGCGAAGCCATGAGGGCTGCTGAGGACAGAGAGGGATGGAGTATGCTGGTTAAGCGATCATCTGTGGTGCCCCTACGACCTTCGGGTTATGGGACAGGATAGGATAGGATAATATGAACAATAGAGTGTATGAAGACTAAGAGGCGGCACTTCGTGAGAACTAGCAAAGCTGTTATATTCTTTTTTGTGGAACGGTAAAACAGATAAAATAAAAAGGAAAATTGCGAGTCACGCGTACGAGAGTGGTGGTTTGAAAATGACAGATTGTCACGAATTGGCTAGTTTTAACTCTGCTTATCGACTGTTTAGCCATGTGTAGTCTTTGTACCAGTAGAGAGTCAGTAGATTATACAGCAGCAATTAAAGTACACACCGCGAGCCCGACCCACGCATCGCAGTGAGTCAGCACTTGAACTTTGAATCGGACCGTTTTAACCAATCAGAAGCAGGCTTAGTGGGTAGAGCAGTTTTGACTGTGTCAGAGCCTAACACAGTTTGCATCAGTCGTGTGTGAGACGAGGAAGAAGTAACATCTCCTTAGCTAGCAGAGAACTATCTTCACTCATAGACCAGGAAGCAGGACTTAGAATCTCAGAATTCTATTTAGTCAACACGGGCCTGAACTTGTCAAACAGGTAAATGAACACCCTTCTGTTTCATCGTGATATATTTATATTATTGTTGAAATTATGTTTGTGGAATTTGCTATGCATAAATGTGAATTGTTAATCCGAATTTGTGTGACCATGTGGAAACGCCGAACACGTGGCGAAACACGACCGGTTGCGCCGCCATGTTGCATACCATACGGAACCACTGTTGTTTAACTTATATGTATGTTTGCAGACCAGTGGCTGTACCACTGAATGTTTATAATATTATTAATTCTGTATGTGTATAGTTAGCCACGTTTGATATTTATGTATGTATAGGAATTTAGAGTGAGATTCCAGTGGAACCCGGAAGTAGCAGAATGTTCGTCGCTTATGTATAGAGATGTGGAGCTATCACTGAGGGCTACTTGGCTTTCAGTGAGACGCTCTGCACAAACCGATTATTCAGGGTTGTGCAGAATTTCGTCTCTTATATTACAGACGAGCAGGCGAGCTATCCCGAGCTATCCCGAGCTATCCCCACTCCACAGAAACGACCAGTTGGTTGAGGAGACTCTGCCGCACAAGACGGAAAGAGCTGCCTTGAAAGACACCCTGTCAGACCCCACAGCGTGGCAAGGGAACCCAACTACACAACTACAAAGGTGTACCAGAAGCTACCTCACAGAAGGACTTCGACCGCACCATCAGAAAGTTAAGTGCAAACACGAAGGTGCACTTAAACTGATCATAACCGGACCACAGTAGTCCAACTCGTCAGAAACTGTAAAACGGACCACAGTAGTCCAAATCTACATGAGATATCATAGCAAGTGCCCGAGGAAGAAATAACAGCTACCTAGACTATCAGCGATCGAACTATTAGCATTGAAAGAGACTTTTTAAGTTAGATTAGTACTTAGAGAATCTTGTATAGAGTAGAAGAAATAAATGTGTGATTTTAACTGTATCAAGTGGCTGGACTACATATGATTCATAGCCGTGTGAAAGCTAGTGTGACAGTATTCTTTTACCATTTTTCTATCTATTTCTGTACCCCAACCTTAACACAGAACGAGCTAAACAAATAAATTTATTAAAGTAATTCATAGGGTGACTTACTAGCAGTTCCCACCGAATAAACGTGAGGGTCCATAATTCCATTGTGCAGAGCCCATAACCCCCACGTGACACTTTAATTGGCGAGCCTGGCTAGGATCTGTGTATAATAGGAATTGGGTGTAACCGGACCTAAGTACAATAAAATTAGATAACAGTAGTAGAGGTAGAATAACTTAGAATAGTGGTAACAGAGACTGATCAGTTGTGGTGCACTATTCTTTAGTTAAAAACTTTTTTGCTTCAAATATTTTTGTGCCTGTATGTTGCATTGTTCTTTTGCAGGTTTTGCTTAAATAACTGTTGTATGCCATTTGACTCTTGTTTTATTCTATTATTGATTACGAATTGTATGGTCTTTGCATTGTTGTTATTGACTTGCAATATTGCTAGTGTTTTGGTATTCCACGTGATTCAGAGGTTGTTCATAGACACGTTTGGCAATGTCGGACCCAGTGGCCTTGAGATTGCGTTTCAAGGAACTAGGAGAAGCTTTACACTTAGCAGGGGCAGACCTAATTGCGTATATCAATGCAGAGGTAGAGAAACAGGAGGCTAAGGCAGAGAGAGCAGCAGAAAGAGAGGCAAAGAAACTAGCATTAGAAGCAGAGCAGAAGAAATTAGAAGCAGAACAGAAGAAGGTAGCAGCAGAGAGAGATGCAGAAATTAGGAGGTGGGATTATGAGCGGGCAGAAAAAGAAAAAGAGAGGGCAGAAAAAGAAAAGGAGAGGGAAGAAAAGGAAAAAGAAAGACAGCATGAGTTAGAGCTAAGAAGATTGGGATCAGGAGCTTCAAGTTCTTCCTCAACCCCTCCCCACTCAGATCAGCTAGAGGTAGCATCCAACCCTGTACAAGGAATGTCATTTCCACTGGGAACATTCAATGAGAGAGAAGAAGGTCTAGATCTCTATTTGACTAGGTTTGAGCGTCTAGCAACAGAGTACAAACTAGATCCCACTCATTGGTCTTTTAAGCTTAGTCAAGGGCTTAGAGGAAAGGCTTATGACATCTACAGTAAGCTACAGACTGACAGAGTGACTGACTATCACAAAGTAAAAGAGGCACTCCTAACGGGATTCGAACTAACAGGAGAATGCTACCGGCAAAAATTCCGCACCAATCGGAGAGTGAAAGGAGAGAGCTATGCGCAGTTCGCGGATCGGTTGTCCACAATGCTGGATAAGTGGATTAGCCAGTCAGCCACGGCAAAGACGTATGATGGACTGACAGAACTGTTAGTATGGGAACAGCTACGGGAAACCATGACCCCCGAGCTGAGGACATTCTCAGTAGAGCAGGGCGCGGAAAGACTGGAAGATCTGGTCAAGGTCGCAGATAGGTACGTGGCCGCCCACGGAGAAGCCAAGAGCTTCAGGCGAGACCTAAAGCCTAACGGGAAAGAGGCACAGAAACGAAGCCCTAACCGGGAAGAGCGCACCGCGAATAAGCCGAATAACCCCAGACCTGGGCAAAATAAAGGACCCAACACGGAATTCGGGAAAAGAGGTCCCGCAGGACAGAGACGGTATTGTTCGTTCTGCAACAGAAACAATCACTCCACCGCAGAATGTTTCAAGTTGGCCGCACAACGTAGGGAAGAGCGCGAAAGCCGGCCAGCGCACAGAGTTCTAACTCAAAGCAGCGGTAACAAGCCACACACGATCGGAGATCACCCATCGGTGACAGACACGGTCAAGGTCAACGGTAAAGAAGCGAACTGTCTGTATGACACAGGTCTATCGTACGACGCGATAGTTAGCGAATCTCTTGTATCGCGTGCGGACTTGACAGACAAGACAGTCGACTTACAAGGAGCAGACTTGACGAAACCGACGACTACTTGCCCAATAGCTTGGATAGAAGTAGAGAGTAGGTACGTCACAGGACGAATCCAAGCAGCTGTTTTACAGAAACCCCTGTATGATCTAGTGCTAGGTTGTAGGTATGTGTTCTTAGGCACGCCCCCCAAAACTGTAGAGATAGCTGCAGTGCAAACCAGGGCCCAAGCTAAAACCCAACCACCCCAGCCCGAGTTCGCTCCGAATCCAGGACTCGAAGAGATCAAAACAGCACAGAAAGAAGACACCTCGATAGCGAAGTGCTTCCAGAAGCTACCCAAGGCGCACACACCCCCGCACAAGGGAGACTTCTACATGGAAGAGGGAGTGCTACATCGACAAGGAGATGGAGATCACACCCAACTAGTACTACCAGCCACCCTTCGAGCCCAAGTACTAGAATTAGGCCACAGCATGCCACTCAGCGGACACATGGGAATTGGAGCCACAGTGCAGAGAATCAGCGCACACTACTATTGGCCAGGAATCACTGAGGATGTCAAGCGCTACGTGAAATCTTGCCACCAATGTCAACGATATTCCCCGCGACATCACACCGTACCAGTTACCTTAGGACCATCGGTAGTAGTCGGCGTGCCATTCCAGCAAGTCTCAGTAGACATAGTAGGACCACTGCCCATGACCAAGAAGAGGAACAGATTTCTACTCACACTCGTCGACGCATGTACGATGTGGTGCGAAGCAGTCCCGTTGCCAGCGATAGACACCAAGAAGATTGCAGATGCACTCATCGCCATCTTTACCAGAGTCGGATTCCCGGACAGCATTAGAACGGACAACGGATCTCAGTTCACCGGCCGCCTGATGCAAGACGTGTTCGAGTTGATACAAGTTCATCACATTCGCACACCACCATACCACCCAGCCAGCAACGGACAAGTAGAAAGACTGAATGGAACCCTTCTCACCATCCTCAGGAAAGTCGCCGACGACAATCCAGAAGCGTGGGACACCTACGTGAATGCGGCACTGTTCGCATACCGAGAAACACCCCATGCAGCCACAGGCTACACCCCGTCAACATTGCTATTCGGCAGACCTCTAGCAGGACCGCTAGAAGCCCTACGCAGAAGTTGGACGGAAGCCAAGATAGACGACACACCAAGAGGTGCCACCAAGTACGTCGCAGACCTGCAGGAAACCCTCAAAGCAACGTGGAAGAAAGCTGGTGAAGCACTGAAGAAGGCAAGAGCCCGTCAGGCGAAGTACTACAACCGCCACGCGAAGGACAGAGAACTGCAAGTCGGCGATCAAGTGCTACTCTTACTTCCAAGTGGAACCAACAAGCTGGACATCGCTTGGAGAGGACCGTACCGGGTGACTGCCAAGAAATCCAAGACAGTCTACCAAGTAGAGGTGAACGGGAGAGCCCGATACCACCACATCAATCTCCTCAAGAAGTACACCGACAGACCAGCGACCCCCAGCACTCACAACTTGCTAGCCATCGCCATCGCGGAAGAAGGAGAAAGCATGGAGACGAATGCAGTAGAGTATCCCCTGCATTCCAAAGAAACCTACAAAGACGTGATACTCAACGGAGACCTAGCCGCTAAACAGCAACAGCAAGTACGACAGGTCATTCGACAACATCAGACTGTGCTCACAGACCGACCAGGGAGGACAGACCTCGTCGAAGTAACCTTAACGGTGACCGACCCAACACCCGTCCGCCAGAAGCTCTACCCGATGCCACTGTCGCAGCAGCGAGCCATCAAGGAAGAGATAGACACCTTACTGGCAGCCGGAATCATCTCAGAGTCTACTTCACCCTACAGCGCCGGCACGGTATTGTTGCGAAAACCCAACGGAGAGCATCGACTGTGCATCGACTTCAGACTGCTGAATGCGGTAACGCAGTTCCAGCCAGAGCCACTCCCGGACCAGACCGACCTATTTGCCAAGCTACAGCGAGCGAAGTACTTCTCACGCATCGACCTCAGCAAAGGATACTACCAGATATCAGTACAACCACAAGTCCGAAAGTACCTAGCTTTCAGCACTATGGAAGGACACTTCGAATTCAACGTGCTTCCATTCGGACTCCACAACGCACCCAGCATCTTCAGCGCCATGATGCGAAAACTCCTGGCACCCCTGAGCAGCGAGCACCTACATTCGTTTATGGACGACATCCTCATCGCTACACCTACGTGGGAGGAACATGTCACGCTCCTACAGCAACTACTCGCCCGCCTCAGAGACACGGGATTGACGGCAAGACCCACCAAATGTCAGATTGGATTCACGGAACTAGAATTTCTGGGACACACCATCAGTCAAGGAAGCCTGCGACCGGTAGAAAAGACAGTGAAACGCCTACTCGACGCTCCTAGGCCCAAGACAAAGAAGGAAGTGCAGTCGTTTCTAGGACTCTGCGGCTTCTACCAGAAATTCATCCCCAACTACAACAGCATCGCCGTACCTCTGACAAATGGAACCCGGAAAATCGCCCCGGACAAAGTTGTATGGACAGCCGAATGTGAGACGGCATTCCAAACACTCAAGGACAGAATGACATCGGCGCCAGTACTCCACCTACCCGATTTGACTCAGCCATTCGTTCTTCGCACCGACGCAAGCGACTTAGGCCTCGGAGCAGTACTGCTACAGCGCGACCCCAAGAATGCAGAGACGCTATTCCCCGTCGCCTACGCCAGCAGAAAATTGAGACCCGCCGAGACCCACTACGCCACGTCGGAGAAAGAATGTCTTGGACTAGTCTGGGCCATACAGAAATTCCAACTCTACCTGTATGGGACCCACTTCACAGTTCAGGTGGACCACCAACCACTATCGTTCCTGGCAGCCTCCAAGTCTTTGAACTCTCGCCTGATGCGATGGGCACTCACCCTTCAGGCGTACTCATTCCAGATCGAGTACATCCCCGGCAAAGAGAACCACGGAGCCGACTACCTCAGTCGCCATCTCGTGGAGGACACAGCAGCTGTCGCCCACCCAACACAACTAAGGGCCACAGCACCAGAATTCGTCCCCGCCAAATAAAACCCTGTCACTAGTGTCCATAGCTACCTGGCACAGCATTGCAGCTCAGGTAGAGCAACTGAACTAGTGTGTAAATAGGACCCTAGGATAGTGCAGTGTTAAACTAGGCTCTGTAGTAGAAAAAGGTCGAATCCAGTAGTCATCGCCTTTTTTCAGTTGAGGGAGCCTGTCACGAATTGGCTAGTTTTAACTCTGCTTATCGACTGTTTAGCCATGTGTAGTCTTTGTACCAGTAGAGAGTCAGTAGATTATACAGCAGCAATTAAAGTACACACCGCGAGCCCGACCCACGCATCGCAGTGAGTCAGCACTTGAACTTTGAATCGGACCGTTTTAACCAATCAGAAGCAGGCTTAGTGGGTAGAGCAGTTTTGACTGTGTCAGAGCCTAACACAGTTTGCATCAGTCGTGTGTGAGACGAGGAAGAAGTAACATCTCCTTAGCTAGCAGAGAACTATCTTCACTCATAGACCAGGAAGCAGGACTTAGAATCTCAGAATTCTATTTAGTCAACACGGGCCTGAACTTGTCAAACAGGTAAATGAACACCCTTCTGTTTCATCGTGATATATTTATATTATTGTTGAAATTATGTTTGTGGAATTTGCTATGCATAAATGTGAATTGTTAATCCGAATTTGTGTGACCATGTGGAAACGCCGAACACGTGGCGAAACACGACCGGTTGCGCCGCCATGTTGCATACCATACGGAACCACTGTTGTTTAACTTATATGTATGTTTGCAGACCAGTGGCTGTACCACTGAATGTTTATAATATTATTAATTCTGTATGTGTATAGTTAGCCACGTTTGATATTTATGTATGTATAGGAATTTAGAGTGAGATTCCAGTGGAACCCGGAAGTAGCAGAATGTTCGTCGCTTATGTATAGAGATGTGGAGCTATCACTGAGGGCTACTTGGCTTTCAGTGAGACGCTCTGCACAAACCGATTATTCAGGGTTGTGCAGAATTTCGTCTCTTATATTACAGACGAGCAGGCGAGCTATCCCGAGCTATCCCGAGCTATCCCCACTCCACAGAAACGACCAGTTGGTTGAGGAGACTCTGCCGCACAAGACGGAAAGAGCTGCCTTGAAAGACACCCTGTCAGACCCCACAGCGTGGCAAGGGAACCCAACTACACAACTACAAAGGTGTACCAGAAGCTACCTCACAGAAGGACTTCGACCGCACCATCAGAAAGTTAAGTGCAAACACGAAGGTGCACTTAAACTGATCATAACCGGACCACAGTAGTCCAACTCGTCAGAAACTGTAAAACGGACCACAGTAGTCCAAATCTACATGAGATATCATAGCAAGTGCCCGAGGAAGAAATAACAGCTACCTAGACTATCAGCGATCGAACTATTAGCATTGAAAGAGACTTTTTAAGTTAGATTAGTACTTAGAGAATCTTGTATAGAGTAGAAGAAATAAATGTGTGATTTTAACTGTATCAAGTGGCTGGACTACATATGATTCATAGCCGTGTGAAAGCTAGTGTGACAGTATTCTTTTACCATTTTTCTATCTATTTCTGTACCCCAACCTTAACACAGAACGAGCTAAACAAATAAATTTATTAAAGTAATTCATAGGGTGACTTACTAGCAGTTCCCACCGAATAAACGTGAGGGTCCATAATTCCATTGTGCAGAGCCCATAACCCCCACGTGACACAGATGTAAGAGCTTTCCTGTGTGCCCTAAAAGTTTCTTGGCTTAAAAGAATTTTGCTCTCGGAGGGGAAAATAGATCCTGTATCGGCCAGCGCCTTGAGCAGCTCTTGAGCTGGAAAAGCGCTATATAAGTGTGCACGCCGTTCTGGCGTGAATTCACCTGATTGTTGTTTTTTGTTTGTTTGTTTTTGTTTTGATTTAAAGCTAAATGTTAATATGTTTAGCCCCAACGTTTGCATCAGCGAGGACGCTGATGGAATAACGGTTGGGAGAGGGGAGGTAACCAAGTCTGGAAGCTGATGTATCAGATATTGGGGTGAATAATTTTATAATCAAGTGACCTAGCCTTGGTTAATGAGCATGTTTGCGCGATCACTGATGTTATTTTCTTGAGACACGTTTTAGTACATCTGAATAAACGCTATACCGGGTTCAGTTCAGTTCAGTTCAGTAAGTAGATTACCGTCCCCGGACACAGAAGCGTAAGGTCGCGTTACCGGGTTTGATAACTATTTATGTTATAGACTGCAGTACGGGTCCC